>VZRW01001588.1:312856-334233 GCA_013398125.1 Aegotheles bennettii
GCGGGCGGCCGCAGGTGCGGGCAGCGGAGCGCAGCGCAGCGCAGCGTGTGGCGGCCCTGGCCGTGGGGCTGCGTCCCGCCCCGGGCATCGGGGGGCGGGGAGGGGAGGGGAGCTGCGCGGCTTCTGACAGGGGCAGAGCAGCATCTGCGGGTATCCCCTCACGCGTCTCAGGGGGATCGCTCAGTGGGGAGGGTGCGGGGAGCCGAGCAGGGCGGCCCGCGCCCCCGGGGAGCGGTGGGGCCGGCGCGTTTGCACATGGGTAGACCCAAGGACCCGCGTGGGGCCGTGGGACGGGAACAGCCCGGCCTGCTGCGAGCAGGCCTGTCCCGGTGGGGCGCTGAGGGCGGTGGGAGTGCTCCTCAGCTGCCAGGAGGTGAAGGGCAGTGCCTTAGAACCACAGGGGCTGCACGGCCCCTCACACATCTCCATACCCACGGACTGCAGCTTCCTAAAGAGACCGTTCAGAGTATGTGGAATCGGTACCTCCCCCTGCTGCCTATGGTTATTAAAGCACAGGGCATGACAGAATCATGGGGGTTGGTGGGACGGCTGGAGATGATCTAGGCCTGCTGGAGCAGGGTCAGCTAGAGTATGTTGCTCAGGACATGAGTTGGGTCTTCAGTATCTCCAAGGATGAAGACTCCTCAGCCTCTCTGGGCAACCTGTCCTGGTGTTTAATCACCCTCTGCTACTTCAATTTGTGCCCTTGCCTCTTGTTCTGCCATGGGACACCACTGAGAAGAATCTAACGCCACCTTTACTCCCACTTACACACTTACATTGAGCCTTCTCTAGGCTAAGTAATCACAGCTCCTGTAGTCTCTTCTCATACGTCACATGCTCCAGTCCCTTTACCATCTTCATGGCTTTTAATCATCTTCATGGCAATCAAGTGCTGTAATGAATGGCATGACTTAATTTTTCAATCCAGTACTAGGAAACAAGTCTCACACACCTATCCAAAGAAGCCACCACCTGCTGCAATATCCACCGTCCTTGCTAGTCCTCTAGCACTTAATCTTCAGCATCAGTCTCTCTATGTGGTTTGTAGCCATTTGTCTTCTTGCACTCAAACACAGGTCGTGTGCAACTAAGGACATCTCCGAAACCACTGGTTTTCATCTGTTTCTTTCCAGGCAGAGCTGTGATCTCAAACAGTGCTATCTTTCTCCAGCAATGGTCATAAAAGCTCTCAATACCATCATCTTCATCTCAAAAATGGAGAACTGACATTGAGATTATGATAAGAAAATTGAATAAGCACAATCGCAAGTCAGGAACATCCCATCTCTTGCTAATTCTGCTGTTGAAAAGGCAGAATGACTCAAGAGTTTGTTTGTTTTTCTTAGCCTTAAAAAAAAAAAAAAAAAGAAAGAGAAAACAACATTCAAAATCTCTCTCCAAAAAAGGAGTCTCATGTAGCCAATACCCCACCTCTACCTCATCCCCTGTGCTTTGTCTTTTAGGGAAAGATTTTAAAGCTTTTGTACCAAATGCAGGAAAGGCTAAACAAAAACAAACCTCAGCTAGACTAATGAAACAATTGTAGCATTTTCTCAAGATCTCAATTTCATTGGTGAAAATTGGTGACTATTCAGTAATAGCAATGTGGCTGAGGTTGCAGCAGAAGAAATGCAGTGTTCTTTCCTGATGAGATGTGGAATTGCAGGTGCACGGACTCCAAGTGTAGATAAGGGTGATGCACATTTTTTTTTCCATTCCTCCTGTCATTTCTTTTTCTGTCTCTTCATGCACATCGTTAGTGTCTTTTCCTGACAATAGAGACTGCAGCATGAATTTTTAAAAGGCAAGGAATTCATCTGTGGGAAGAGGAGAGGCAGAGCAGGTATTCACATTGTGGCTGGCCAGAAAGATGATTGAGCTTCATCTGCAGCAGCTGCCCTCTTATGGCTCAGCAGCTGCGGCATCAGCCCAGGATTTAGTGACACACAGCTTGAGACTGCATTTACAATTAAAGCACAAATTCTGCAGAAATTCATTCTACCAGTCCTCACTTGCCAAATCATTAGATCCATGTATAGTTAGTAGTTCCCTGGCGTTTAGCAGCCATCTAGAAAGCAATAGCAAAAAAACCAAAAAACAAAACAAAACCCCCAAACCAAAAAACAACTATCTTCGCTATAGCTTGGTTAGAATTGTCCCTCCGTAGCAGTCTTGAAAAGGAACATTGCTACAAAGTTAAGAGCTTTGCAGTTCTTCCGGATCTGTGGTGGTTTAAACAGAGGGACTTTCCCACACCACTTATGACAAGTAGGAATATGTTACAAGAATAAGGTTGCTTGGTTGCATTTGTGTGTTAATAAAAATGGTATAAAGAAACAAACTTAAGCATATTTACCATTTTTCTGTACTAGACTCTCAGAAAACTTCTCAAGGTTGCAGATCTACAAACAGGCTGCCCTCATTGGCTTCCCAGTGCTGTTGATAGACAAATGTATGTACAAATTCAGGGTTCAAAGTTGCCAAAAATTGATTTTGATTTTCTCTCAAACTCTGTTGAGTTCCTCTGTCATGTTTTGAAAGAAGTAATATTATAGGGGAAAACATATTTTACCTTACACCATGAAACTAAATCAAAAGCTAAAACAAAAACATCCCTGAGTGAAGAGCGAGGTTTTAACAGAAGCCACCTGTGCTGATTAGGCGCAAATTCACAGATAAACATAACAGTAATAAAAAGTGGGTGAGTAATGAACTATGTTCATATCTTGCAGCCATATCATCTTCACAAGTGATAATTTTTAAGATTGAATTAATATTCAAGTTGACATTGCAGAAAAACTATGAGGAAACTCCATGTTGTACAAGTGGGATGGCTTCTGAGAGACCCTCCTTGCCCGAGGTAGCGGGAGGAGAATCCGCCTTCCTCCACTGGAGAGTCTTTCAGTGCTCTTATGCTCGACTACTGAACACGCTGTCTCGTTTCCAGTGCTAGGTCAAAGCTCTTAGTACCATTTCTGTATGGTAATTGTGTAATTATAGTTAGCATCCTTTAGATAAGGCTCATAGTCTTGAACACTCCATCCCTTAGAGTGATTTTTTTTTCCCTTTCGGTAACCCGTTTCAATTTTTCAATAAAGATAGATCAGAACTTAGGCATTGTTCCAGCATCAGCCACCCGGAGGGAAGTACTTTACTACTCTGAGTGCTGCACTTTAACTAAGGCATAGAGCTGGTATAATTCCTTCATAACAGCAAGTACATACTTTGCTGACAGTTTTGTCTTTTAAACCTTATTCAGAATCACAAATTTCTAGCATATACTCCTTTTTTCTTTATGTGTAACCTTCACTCTGTGTTCCTCTCTTTACAGGCTGAATGTTCTGAAGTACCTTCTAACAAAAAAATAATCCAGATAAGCTCATGCCTATGATAACTTGCCACTGATCGCTACTTAAAATTTGAACCAGCACTGACCCCGTCTGATATGCACTTATTAGCATTTTAATGTGATTAATTTTCTTGTCTGAACACAGTGCAGATATAACATATAACTTGCATTTATTTTTCCAAGCCAAACTTGTAATCTAATTTAAGAACTGGTTTATAATTGTTAGATAAACCCTAATTCCCTTAAAAATACTAAGTGATACCTAGGCTTCGAATAAACCCATGCCTCTCTTTACTGTCAGTGGTTAAAACAAACAGCTCTCTCTGACAGCCAGGAAATACCTGTAGTCAGATTCTGGGACAATTGTTCCACCCCCAACACCTGCAGTTATCTCTCAGTCTGTTTTAACTTCTGGAAAGAAAGCCTCCATTTCCCACAATATTTCTAGTCCATGCTTTAATTTCTTAGATTAATCCTGTGCCAGTCTTTATGCTCTTTTGACCACTTGTGACAAACTAGGCTGTGTCTTTACAGATCCTCTCATCTAGTCCTTTTGTTAATGTGTTAGCATAGCATCCCCTTTTCTTGGTATTTTGATCACAGAATAAAATCTTTTCAGCTAGCATGTTTCACCCTAATTTGTGGAGCATCTTTTATTGTTCCTGGAACAGCTCCTGTTTCTAGAAGGAGCAGAGAGGAAAATAAAAACTCTCAAAGGTTTCCAGCTAATTCTTGTATGCAAAGCAAGGAGAGGTGGACAGGCAGGCTTCATTCCAATAAATTCCAGATATTGTTTTCTAAATATGTTGTATACAAAGCAGCTTTATTCCAGCAAAACTACTCATGAGTCACAGACATTACATCCTATCTTATTTTACAGATTACGATTCTGTCATACTTAAGAAAAATAATCTGCAGTGCCTGCCAAACACAGCGTCAGTAACACAGAAATGTCCTCCGTGTTACTGAAATTTGGACATGTAGTTCAAAGCCTTAAAAGCTGCAATTGCAGCCCAAGAGAGGAGTGAGAATGTGTGAGAGCAACAACTCTGCTGACACCAAGGTCTGTGAAGAAGGAGGGTGAGGAGGTGCACCAGAGCCAAGATTCCCCTGCAGCCCATGGTGAAAACCATGGTGAAGCAGGCTGTCCCACTGCAGCCTGTGGTGGTTAGCAGTGGAGCAGCTATCCACCTGCAGCCCGTGGAGGTCCATAGTGGAGCAGATATCCACCTGCAGCCGATGGAGGACCCCATGCCGGAGCAGGTGGATGCCCGAAGGAAGCTGTGACCTCGTGGGAAGCCCAAGCTGGAGCATGCTCCTGGCAGGGCACGTGGACCCATGGAGAGAGGAGCCCATGCTGGAGCAGGTTTCAGTTTTTTCAGTTTTTTCAGTTTTTTCAGTTCTGCCTTCAGGTATCAGGCTTATAGGCTGAAATTCAAGTGTCCCTGCAGCTACTCTGAAGCTGGAGGAAAGGAAATCTTTTCCATTGGAAGTTCCCCCAGACTTCCTAGCAAGGGCAGCTCTCTCTCTGCAGCTCTTGTGTTCTCTTTTCACAGACCCATATTATTCCCTACGCAGGGATGACCTGCCTCGCATATAATATTGGAAGCTTCAGTTTAGTAGTTTTTTACAGTATTTCCTTTCTTGCTTGGCTCCTCCTTAGAACAGAGCTCATAATCTATAGCAGGTATCACTCTCTGCCAGAAATGCTCTTAGAAGGTTCACAATAACTTGTTCATTTGTGCAGAGAGGATCTTGATCAACCAGGGCTGCACCTCCTGAGAAATCATGTCATCGAACCACCACGCAACTCACCATAAAAAATTATCACAGTACTTTCTGTGAGGCATCATTTGCTGTGAGAGACAATTCGTTCTGTTAGATAAACCAATATAATCAGACACACAAACTAACATGCACGCAGCCCTTCTGGTCTGCAGCAGTTACAAAGCTAAGTACAATTTGAATGAGATTTGATCTATGTTAATCTATTAAATAGTTTGAAATAAAAGGTGGCTGATCCCTGTAAAGCAGAGATGGATACTAGAAAGACAAAAGGCTGTATGTTTGGTAGCTCCAAAAAAGAGAGAAGTACTTTACTCCTTACAGATTAGATCTACAAGGGGTAAACCAAGGGTAAGAAGTAGGCAGAAGCAGTATATACCACAAAACCAGCTTTCTTTTCAGCCTGTGGCTTTCAGTATGCAGTACGGTTATGAACTATACTTGCCAGACTCTTCTGGTTAAGGTAAATACTTTGAGGGTCATGAGGGAGGTGAAAGGAGCACCTCCCTGGAAATGCTAACAGTATGAGAGTAAGGAGGTGTTTGTTCTGTGCCTATTGCACAGCGGCAATTTCGTTTCTTCAAAATTCGTAAACCAACACACCCAATTCTACAAAAACAGCAACTGTCCAACATAACCAGTACAGATATTGAACAGTCACTGTAACGACAACATTCATTTAAGAAGAATGTTCCTCTAGAGTGACACATCACGTTTTTGGGGAGCCCTTTAAATACAGCTTACTATATTACAAAAACAAACCCTGTTTATGATACATGTACAGTTGTCACATAGCATCAGTACTGGTGGGTGTATGGAAGAAATACTCAATCAAGAGTGAATCACAATCTGCAGTGAAAGAAAAAATCCTTGGTGAGAAAGAATTGCCTCCTTCCCCCAAGGTGATCGATAGGTACTCCTAAAATTTTAACAGTTCCCATTTCTGTTAGGCACTTAAAACAATAAACATAGCTTTAGAACTTATCTCTCATTTAGCCTGCAATGAAAATATTGCTCTTTAATGGGTTTGCTGTTTTAAAATATTCATTTTTTATCCTCAATATAAAAACACAGCTCACTGAATTCTGCATATAATACACTGGCTTTTAGCCACCCTTGGAAAGTTTCCTTTGATAAAGTTATGTTTCCACTACAAAGTTTTTTGAGTCCCTAATCTTTCTGAGTCATGTTTCTTCAAAGAAATATTCTGTCTGCTTGGACTAGGATAGGGCTCAGAAATAGCTATTAATATTTAAGTAAGTGCTATTTGAATAGCAAAGTACCTTTCATCTGGAGGCTTCAGACTTTTGGCCAGCTTCAAGTCTAACTCTTGAGTTCAACAGAGTATGTTTAAGCTGCCTACTGCATTGAAGAGAAAATCACATAATGTTTCATCTTCTGCAAGTGCAAGTCCTTCAGAGGCCAAACAATCTCAGCAGATGGAGAGCATGGAGAACAAGGATGATCAATACAGGAATCCTGATGGCCAGCACAAGGACAGGAGGTCAGAACTTTTTACCTGCAACTAAGTGAGAAGTATTCATTCCTGCTCCTTTGAATGAGGCTGCCCCCATCATTGCTAGTAAAATTGAAAAGGCTGAACTTGGTAACCTGCAAGCCTTTCTTAACTGAGGGTCTGGCACTTGGATCATTCAACAATTCAATTATTTCACAATATGAAAATTTTTTCTCTGTAGTGTTGAAAACCTCTGTAGGTAGCATGCAGCCTTACTGCAGTGAAGGTCTCTTGTATCACAGGCTGTACAAGCACAGAATTTCTAAGTCTATGCTCAATAAGAAGGTTTCATATCCATTCAAGGTCTTTCTTTGGTAGGGAAAAAACAGCCCTCTTCAACTCACTTAAGTCAAAAATTCAGTCCACTGACTCTACCAGACCTTATACAAGCAATACTGTGTTTCCAAGTCAGCACCGTTCCCGAGATCCTCATTGGCAACTTGTTCTCAAATGGAACTTACTGGGACAGCAGAGCAAGGGACAGAGGTAGGTGCCTCCAGGTTCGAGCACCATTCAGCCCTCTGCATACTCCAAACACATGTATGACCATACCCAGGAAAGAGTAAACCAGAAATCTCTGTCACAAGAACATACTATAGTCCTGCATATGGTTTAGAAAGCTAAACTAAAAGTTGAATACCAGGTACATTTAAACTGTCAAATACGAAAAGGCCCTTCAGTGACAATAGGCCTGATATGCTAGTTCTCATGCTAGGCTGGTCTTTCAGAAGGCAGTGAAGTTCAAACAGCCCAATTAGATGAATAATAGGCAGCTTTATGGAATCATACTATACACCTCGTAACATACCTTATCTGTATTCATCAAAAGAAAATAATATTTTAGTACTTAAAAAACCGTAACAGTCATAAATTGGCATTGGCTTGATAGGAATATAACTGTGAAACAATTCACAGTGCTGGTTTTATGATGAATGTGGGTGGAAGCAGTAAGCCTGAAGTCTCCTCATGAGAGACATAATTAATGCTGAGGTGCTTCTCTCCAGCAAGAGCTGATTATTAACTTTTGCCACTTTTACTTATCTTCAAGAAGAATAGTTTTTGGATTACATGGGAGGGAATGAAGACAAAACAGGTAATATCTCTACGTCTTTCTTATAGCTGAGGTTCCTGGTAAGCAACTTATCATCTTTTAATAAGTCCATTATGATAATGGAAAGTGACCTATGTTCCTCTGAGCTTGTAGAGTACTACATCCAGAAAAAAAGCTTGGCATACAAGAAAACAGAGCCAAGGACCTCCAAATGAAGTTGAAGAACATCAGTTCTTGATTTCTTTTTTAATTTTAACATAGGTGTTGGCGGTAGCTCCAGATATTGGAGTTTCATTGTAGGAAACATAGTACAAGACTACATAATGGGGCAAGCCCTGTCCTGAAGCATATAAAAGTTAAATGGGAGAGGGGGGATATTATAGCAAGGTTCCCAAAGAGACAGTGGAAAAGCCCAAACTAGAAAAATTCAGTCACACTTTGTGTCCAGGGAAAGACACCCCAGGTATATATCCAAAGGGGGAAGTATAAAAATGTACTAGAAAGTCTGTTCCCAAATCTTACCTTGTGAGTGTGATTAAAAGTAAACTCTGGTGAATTGCTGATGGATATATCCTGTCACTGTGCTGCACTGATTTGTTTCAGCTGGTATCAAACATTTCTGTGACCTTCCATGAGAAAAGTAAAATATAAGAATTTGATATGTTTAAACTTACTTTTTTTACCATCTTCACAGAAGCAAGAATGGCACAAAAGCAAGACATATTGGGCGAACATAAGGCTGAAGATATTTGCACAATGCCGTGGTTAAGAACACCTCTCTTGGGGGCAGACAGGCCATCCTTTCTTTCTCTCAACTAAATGACGACACTCAAAGGTGCCTTTGCTGCAAGCCAAGCCTGATGTTTCAGAAAGCCTGACTACCTCAAACCTGAGATCACTGACTTTCAAGCTCCACATATAAAGCATAGCCTTACACTCACTTTAGTGTCTCTTTGGACTATGAAAGCTTTGCCTAACCTTTTAGATTTTCACTTGAAATTTCACTGTCATCATGTTTTGGGTTAGCCATGGTAGACAGCTAAGCACCACCCAGCCGCTCACTCACTTCCCCCCGGTGGGACGGAGAAGAGAATTGGAAGGGTAAATTTGAGAAAAGCCATGAACTGAGCTAAAGACAGTTTCATAAGTAAAGCAAAAGCTGCATGTGCAAGTGAGGCAAGATTAGGAATTAATTCACTAATTCCCGTCAGCAGGCAGATGTTTAGCCACTTCCAGGAAAGCAGGGCTCTGTCACATACAACAGCTACTTGGGAAGACAGACACCATAACTCCAAACATTTCCCCCTCCTCCTTCTTTCCCCAGCTTTTTGTTGATGAGCACAACATCATATGAGATGAAATATCCCTCTGGTCAGTCAGGGTCAGCTGTCCCAGCTGTGTCCCCTCCCAATGTTTTGCTGAGAAGCAGAAAAGGCCTTGACTCTGTATAAGCACTGCTCAGCAATAGCTAAAACATTGGTGTGTTATCAACACTGTTTTGATCACAAACACAAGCCATAGAATCATATGAGCTGCTATGAAAATTAACTCTATCCCAAGCAAAACCAGTACGCGCGGGGATCAGCTTAGGCCAGTTAAATACATATCTGCATGCTTTTTGCATGCAAAACCACCATATTCTGCCTGCCCACTAAGTCAACCAGAAATTACGTGGCCATGTTATACCAATGAACATGAGCTGGTATCTCTTAGGAACTATACAGATATAGCTTAAGTGAGCAGTTCACATGCAGTCTACAGGATAATATATCTATCAATAAGAAGACGTATGTGAAGCTCCATGTGTTGGTTTGCAGGAGCAGAGACTTTTCGCAGTTCTCAAGCTGTCTCCAGACATCATCTGCATTCGGCAAAGGTACAGCTGGTTACAGAATACACCAAAATGCTCTTGTACTGAGACCTGATTCAAATTTATTCTTATTTTCCTTACTTGCATCTTTTGAGATACATAAATATCTTTGGGAACAGTCTTTTCATACCTTGCATTTGGTATCAGAAAAGAAACAAATGTGGTGGCTGAACTAGCCATGACAGTTCTAGCTAGTACTGAAAATTGTGGGGGTGGTGGCACAAAGTCTGTTTCTTGGCTGAGAAGCTGACTTGAAAGTTTCCAACACTGATAGATGACACCAGGAAGAATTTATGTCATGAAAACTAATCATAAGCAAAATACTGGGCAAGAGCCAAGAAAGATGGAGAAAAGTTTGCTAGAGCTGGGAAGTACAATGTGTACTAAGTACTAAATAGCAGGAGAATAAGGAGAGCAAGTGAGTTAGATAATAAACAAGTGATAGATGGAGCCCTAAATAACTTTAATCAGACAGTAAAAATATGACAAATTTTTAAGAAGGAAAGAGTGAAAGGAAAATGCCAGGAGACTGGAAATGCAATAAAGGTGTAGAGAGAGCGCAATGGATTAAAATTGCTTTGATTTGAAAATGAAACGATAGGGGGGAAAACTTGTCATTGAACTGGGGAAAAGAAATAAAGAGCTCTCTATTCATTCAGCACACAATTTGAGTAACTCAGCTTCAAAGCATGGGAGAAAATTATTTGTAGCCACAATGTGTGCGGTTATTTGAGCTGATACTGAGTTTTTCTGTGGCACCCTACCACTGTCACACCACTGGATCAGCTAGTATGGAGCTGAGGAACAAATTTGAAGGGTCTTGCCCAAGTAGTTCATGGCTAAGCCAGAAGCCCAAACCAGCTGGTACTTGAGACCATTCTTTCTCACTGCTGCATTACTCTGGCCTGCATATTGTCATGACTTGACTGGGCATCCCAAAGCAGCTAGCACTAGAAGAAAATCAGGGCTTTGTAAGTCAATGTTTACAGCTATGGATAGGACTCAGACCCATGCATATGTGCCTAGATGCTCATGCCTGTTTGTTTTCAGAAGCTCTATGACTTTCACCAATGAAAGCTCATTACTGTTTGCACTGGTAGGATCCATCCTATAAGAGTTGGTTGGATTCAATGGCTCAAAGATCTGCTATATGCACACTAAGGATTACTGTAACATCTGATGCTCTGGAGAACATATACTGTTAGGTGTGGAATGAGTTACTTCTGGGAGATGAAGAAATTACAGGCATGCTGGTGTAGCTCTGTGTTAGGAATAATGAGCCTTGTTAAGAGACATGGCTAACAAGCCAACTTAAATGCCACACATACAAAGCCTTGGGGGATATAAACTAGTGCTGTGTTTTTATCAGCTCAGCTGGTGCGAGCTGAAAAACACTTAGTATGGGCAGCAGAGACATAGTGCTGGAGGGCTTGTAACTTGGGATCAACTTTGTTAGCTTCTTTTTTCTTTCTACTTGTTTCAGTTCTTGTATAGGCATGTACAACCAGGGCTTCAGAATCTCAGCTTGATTTGAAGCGGAAGCTGTCTTTTCAAGGCAGTGATGTGTTGTGGGTTAACCCTGGTAGGCAGCTAAGCACCACACAACTGCTCACTCCTTGATTGCCCCCCACCCCCAGCAGGGCAGGGGAAGAGGAAAGGAAGAGTAAAAGCAAGAAAACTTGTGGGTCAAGGTGAAAATTGTTTAATAAGCAAAGAAGTGGAAGAAGAGATAAACAAAACAAAACAAGCGATGCAAAGCGATGCACTCACCAATTCCCGCATGTGGACTGATGCCCAGCCATGAGCAAAAAAGAGATGGCTCATGTCCTTAAACCCCCTCTTGTCCATTTTCTTGCTGAGCACAACATTATATGGCATGGAATATCTCTTTGGTTAGTTTGGGTCATCTGCTTTCTGTTGATTGATGCTTTTATTTGAAGGCACAGCAACAATGGCAGTTACTGAAAAAAACAGATGCGTGAAGTGGGAAAAATTGCATTTCCTACAACATGCTTAATGATGAGGATTGTCACAGTTTTGGGGCACTTGTAGTCTGAAGGTGAATGAAAAACTCAGGCTCACACGCCACTTGATAGCAAACAGACTACATTGCTATGAAACTGATGAAGAAATGTTTAAGTTCAAATCTTATTCTCCTAGAAGGGAAGAGTAGTATTAGATTTATTTCTGGATGAGCCTTCCCCTCCCGCCCCCTCTTGCTCTGCAGGCCAAGAAGACAGCAGGAGAACATGCATTCAGAGCCTGACTTTGGGCTCATTGAAACCGAATGAAAAAAGAAGGTAAGGTTTTGCACCCCTGGATTTCTGCAGGCATGTTACAGAATTTCATGCTGGTTTCATTGTATTTTTCAAACACTTCTTAGAGCATCACATTGCCATCTCTAAGCATCCTTGTGAACATGTGGGCAAAATAACATCTGCCGTCAAAACATTTATATTTAGCTTAGCTCTTTCCTCTGGTTATTTAGCTTGGCATTTTTTCAAGCAGTGCTCTGAGGCACTCTGAAACAGGGTTGTGTCAAGTTCATGTTTTCCTCAACACCTGTATTTCTCTATTATGCTGCCATTTCTTCTCTTCATTGAAGGTTGAGATGGAGGAGGAAGAGAGAAGGGATGAAGTGTTTGCTGCTCTTCACCTCCACTGACATATGAAATAATCCCAAGCATGAAAATGTGGGCACCATTTTCAAGTCCATATTTTCGTAAGTGACAGATACTGAAGAGCCCTGGTCAGCTTCAGGTAAGTGCACTGCAGCTCACATCCTTGTTTCATTCTATTTTTGACTTAACAACCAGGCCGGGTAGTACATTAAGTCCCAAAACAGACATCTATACAATCAATTGTGTTTCTCCAAAAATTATTCTCCCAAATCAGTGTGCTCAGCAGGAAACGAGCCAGCTGATGATCCCATAGATGCACATGAACCCAGTTCTTCTCAAAAAGGCACTAAAGGAGGGAATACCATGTCTCCTAATGAGTCACAGCCCCACCTGAATGTAGCTCTCCACATCTATGTGTGTACAGTCCCAGGACAGAAGCCACACCTGGACTATTTTCAGGTCACAGGTCAGTCACTGTTGCCTTGCAGCTCAGTGGCCACAACAGTTTTGAGATGCAGGACATGCTGATCCTGTTCCTCCATGAGCAGAGGGGACTAAAAGTCTACTGCATTTGAGGATGCTGCCCTGCTCAGTAGTGGCTAATAGGTATTACCCCAAAGAAGTAGCATTTTCAAACTAAGCAGTTTCACAAGTACTAGGACAGAAGTATTTTTTACCAGTGCCTAGGAGTTCACATTCTGGTTGCTGGTGCCACCATTGCTAAAACCATTTTCACTTCCTTGCAACACACAAGCCTGGGTTAGAAAGAACTTCTCATGTTACTATTGGGAGCATCATTTTTAGTTCCAAAGGGATGGATGACTAGTGGACATAGAAGTAGGCTAAGACAATTGTACCTCAGCTTGCTTTCTAAGAGTCTGAAGCCAAAGCATCTGCTGACACAGATGCTGACATATAGGCTGCATCCATATTTGGTCTGGATCATCTCTTTCTGAATATACTGCCAAGGAAGTATGGGCCAGCCTCATTTTCTATCATACACAGCGATGAGTACAACAGCTGCTCTACGAAAGTCTTGAGTAATATTTATTTCCAGCACAAACAGGACAGGCAACTTTGCTGAGCAACAGCTTTAACTATCTTCTTTGGGCTAGGAGTAGCAATCTTTAACAAACCTAGGGGAAAGACCTTCTCTACAACAGAGCTGTCTTTGAAGACCCTCTTTATAAGAGACTGACTTGTTTTCTTTCTACTAAAATCTTTTTCTTGGGACCTGATTCCCATAATGTTTGTGTAAGGTCACTGACAGGATAGCAGGTCCCAGCCTGCTACTTTCTTGGCATCCTTGCAAAATTCCCTAGCACCTGCTGGGTAAGGGACAGCCAGCAATTTCTCATTTTCTGAGGAACAAGAAGCCAATTTCATAGAATCATAGAATGGTTTAGGCTGGAAGGGACCTTAAAGATTATCTAACTCAAACCCCTCAGCCATGGGCAGGGACCCATGCGGCAAGACTTGAAGCAGCTTTGTTAAATGAAGTTCTCAACCTATCTTTAAATCTAAGATACGAGCAGAAAGTCAGGACTGGGGCTGAAAGGATTGTCCTGCTGATGTTGCTGTTTGTGGCCTCACAAAAGACCAGCAAGGTCAGAAAACCCTACCAGAGAGGGGATAACCCTGGACTCCATGTGCATTGATCTGAGTGTGCACAGAGTCCCAGCCTAAACGAGGGGACTGACTGCAGCTGCAGGATAAATCACCTCCTATGTATAACAGGAAAGGAGGAAGCCCTGTGCCTGAGTGATGGATTTACCCTCCACGAGGTGCATGCTCACCTGTCAAGCAGCACACATTAAGAGATACTCCTGGATAACCCCACTTCTCTGAGTCCTGGTCCATCAGGTTCCTTTTCTAATGTTCAGGCTGTGTGAGCATCCCAATACACTATCCAGAAGCACTGTTTCCATGCTTAGACTTTGACTAAATCTTAATAGCTTTACCAAGGGGGGATTCCACTGCATTAAATGTATATATATAAAATCATTATTTATTGAGTAAAATTTCACCATCTTTGGGTTTCACTGTACACAGCTTAAAAGGATATAAATTCTGAGCTTGCCTCACAGTCATACTCTCTCGAGTACATAAAATTTATTTGCAAACACTGCCATGATACCAGTCGATTTGAAAGAGGGAATAAAAGCAAACATGCTTTTACTTAGGAAGCCATCTGGACTGCCAAAACCTCTGCATGCCATTAGCAATACAAATGTGTGTGGAATACAAACAAAAATTGTATTCTGTGTCTCTTTCTGTAGGATTTTGCCCACCTGAGACATACTCGGGTCTTGTCAGTGTCCCGTTTTATTAAACACAACATTCTTTTGTTGGCTTTATTCCCAGTGAGGGGAATCTGAACAAAGCATTGTTCCAAACCACCCAAGGCATGTTCCAGCTATTTTCTCTCTTTTGATGAACAATGCTTTCATTACTATGGTATCTATCCAGTTGTTACAGGATTAGGGTAGCAAATCACTTTTGGTAATTATTTCTTAATTTCCTCAAATCCAGGGGAACTCTTGCTTATACTGCTATATCTTCATATATTCTGGGGAACACAGATACTCAGTAATTACTGAACCTCTATATGCAGCCACGTCTGCAAAAGGAAAAAAAACCTGCAACTGGCAAGAAACCCACATCCCGTGCCACCAAAGGGATCTCTGCCATATGCAGAGGCAAGGCTACATGGATTTTCCAGGTTCATGGCTTAAGCTAGGTTTCAGGGCTGGACTACAGAAACTAATACTGAGAATCAAAGCCAGACACCTCACAAAAGCTCTGGTGTGTTCAGCCTACCTGTCAGATCAGGACACCTTACTGTGTTGCTCTGATAAACCATTTGGCTTTCTAATAGATTAAGCTGTTTCAGTATAATCCAAGCTGTCCATCCGTCTCAGTTTATGGCTTCCAGTTTAACTACAGTTCAATGACAACACAAAACCAACCACCGACACAGCATAGGCAAAAGCAGGAGCATTAAATCTGCTGCCTAATTTTGCTGGAGGACACTTTGGAATACCATAGTGGAGTTCACCGTAAGTTCTCTCAGTGGTAACCGGTGGGCTGGTGAATCTGAAACAGGGGTCTTTGTAATACTAGTAGTCATTAGAGGGTTAATAACAGATGAAAATGTATTTCAAGCAGTCATTTTTAAGCATCCTTACCTTGCAGTATACAAGTTTCATTAATTTTTCTGCTACCTTGAAGAGTGGGCAAAATTAGCATTTCTAATTGAAAAATCAGCAATTATTCACAGGATTCATAGGCTTGCTGCACTCGATTTTTCTTTGCTGTAACTTTGAAGTAGTCATAGTAATAATCAGGAAGAGACTACATAAAAGTTTGGCCTGTTCTTACAAGTTTTGTTGCCAGATCTTTATTAGTCATGAACATTCAAGAAATTATTTTCCAAAGCAATTATTTTCTGGGCTGGGAAAAGCTCTTTAGTAGCCATAGATACACTGGCACATTTTATTACAAAATTATTCTTATTTTACTAAGAGAAGGTGAGGGAACGCTACACGGATTTACATGTTCACCATGGTAAGTTACATCTTCATTACAAGGCCTTACCAAGGGAGAGATTAGCAAATCTCTCCCCCCACACACAGGCAAGTCACCATGTTCTTATGTCCTCAGTATGTGCTAAAGGGTAAGCTAGAGATCAGTCTACCTGGACAAAGTGATGTATAAACAAGTCTGAAAAACAATTCACCAAAACAGCCTGTATAAGCAGAAAATGGTATGTTATTTGTTACAGAATTCCCTTCTTCCTTCGTCCTTCACTGACCATTTGTGGTTCTGCAGGACACCATTGCCTGATTAAAGGTCCCACTGAGTGGAGTTTTTTGAGAGGCAATGTCTCAAATAAAAATAAACTCTTTCAGTCCAAGCTAAAGCTCAGAGAAAATCCCAAATGCTTTCAATGTAGTGCTACTATCCTGCAAAAACAGGAGAAGCAAGGTAAATTATTTCCCCATGAAAGGGGATTGATACAACTTCGAAACCATGGTGGACTGCCCAGCCTCCTCTCCCACGCAGTATGTAAAGCCCTTTCAGCAACTCTTGCCTACCCCAATTAGCTGGTTAAGGGGATTCAGTCCTGTATAGGCAAGGAGACATGAAAGCCTGCTACTGAAGTTCCCCAGATTTTGTCACTTAATACTAAATGACAAAACAGTATAATTTGTAAAACATCTCTCAAATTGTTTAGAAGATGAGCTCAAAGGCAACCAAAACCTCATAGATTTATATTTAAAACAAGCAACATTTTTTTTTAAATGTGAATAGAACACCTGATAAAGCTGCTTGCATCATCAACCAGGAGAAATGCTAGCTTCCAATTAAGGGAAGACCAAAGTTATATGACTAAAAATCCACTAGGTCTGCTCTTTTAGAGGGATGAGTGATTTGCTTAAACCAGCACATATGGTGGGCCAAACCCCTGCTCTGCAAACTGGCTCTCTCCAGAAGCTGACACACTGCACAGTCACAGCCTCTGAGGACTATGAGGTGAGTACTGCACTTCTTACACAACCACTCTTCAGTAGATGCAAGAGAAGGTGCAAGGTTTGCAAAAACACTGGTTCATTTTAACATCTTTGTCAGCGACATGAATGGTGGGATCAGGTGCACCCTCAGCAAATTTGCCAATGACACCAAGTTGTGTGATGCAGTTAACACACTGGAGGGAAGGGTTGCCTTCCAGAGGGATCTTGACAGGCTTGAGAGGTGGGCCCATGTGAATAGCATGAAATTCAGCAAGGCCAAGTGCAAGGTCCTACACCTGGGTCAGGGCAATCCCATGCCCAAATGTATTGGCTCCAAGAAGAGAAGGCTCTGAGGAGACCTCGTAGTATCCTTCCAGTACCTGAAGGGGCCTACAGGAAAGCTGAAGAGAGACTTTTTACAAGGGCATGGAGTGATAGGACAAGGCAGAACAGTTTCCAACTAAAAGAAAGCAGATTTAGATTGGATATTACAAAGAAATTCTCTACTGTGAGGGTGGTGAGACACTGGCACAGGTTGCCCAGAGAGGCTGTGGCTGCCCCCTCCCTGGCAGTGTCCAAAGCCAGGTTGGATGGGGCTTGGGGCAACCTGGTCTAGAGGAAGGTGACCCTGCCCATGGCAGGGAGGTTGGAACTGGATGATCTTTAAGGTCCCTTCTAACCCAAACCATTCTACGATTCTGTGATTTTGGCAGGGTCCATCTTTACTGTATTCACAAAGTCCCAAGGAAGGGGAGCACCAAGTCCTATAGTACCAGTATTCTTCACATTGAGAGCCTGAACAGACTCAGAGCAGCCTCCACGTATCTGTGCAGTTTCCAGGATGCGTGCTTTGGAGGGCTGGTCAAAACCTGGCTGTTTCTCAAGAAGAGGACATAGCAGTAATTCAGCATGTAATCTCTGAAGCTTTTCTGGCAAGTTTTCTACAGTTTGTGAAAAGAACACCAGGAAGATATTAAATTATTAAACTTGTTTCACTAGTTTCAAAAAACGCAGAGGACTCTCGGCATGTAAGTCCTACTACCCAGGAAATAAATTATTTAAGATTTCAGTATCGTGCATTCTTTACAGGAAAATAATTTCACAGGATTTTCTGCACCAAAAAAATAACATTATTAATTTAGCAAGTATACTGGAGAAGTCCTTTTAATCTACTTAATTTTTCTAGGAGAAATGGTGTAGAATCTTGAAGGGACAGTAGATGGATTTACAGTGGTTATTTAAACAATTTTTGGGACTTAAACATGCTGCCATATAGAATCTACTCTGCTTTTACTCGTTCATCTTGTTGAATGGCTAAGGCCATAGGTGAAGACCGCCTTACTTATAACTCTCAGTGACTGTGGCATTTAGGAACAAACCCCACTGCTCCAAACAGCCTGAGCTATTGGAGCCATTGGATGTACAGTGGTTCAGCCTGCCACAGAGGTAGGAGATAGCTCTTCCTTAAGTCAGACATGGAAATTGCTCAAGCAGGTAGCCACTGAGGTGCTCAGCTTCTCTTTCTGCCTATTAGGGTTAGTTTTTCCACCTCCACACTCAGGAATCTACCTTCAGGTTCCTGATTTTCAGAAGTCTTGCCCCAAAAATTTAAAGCACAGTTACATTTTATGTATCCTTTTTTCTCTCTCCTCCCAGTACTCTAAGAGCGTCTGTGGAGGCCTTTCATCATTTAGAGTATTAACAACTGTATGTAACGTTCAACTATAGGCTTTTGTTGTTGTTGTTTTACAGTGCACAAAACCCCCTAAGGTTATAACCTTCCTGATCATCATTTCTTTCCTTTCATCTCCCAAACAGCTGATGTTTAGAGCTGTCGCTCATATCTCCCTTAGTGCCTTTGCGTCTTTAGACATTCCTGCTTTTAAATATACATTGCCAAAAGCTTCTTTTGTGTGACTAACAGTGTAGTCAATTTGAGCAGTATGAATTTATTCCCCTGCCCCATGATCTAGAGCCTCTTTCCCATGCCCATCTTCTGCCAGCTGGATATAGACATAGCTGTGTGTATCTTCTGCAAGTGACTCAATCTTCTTGTTTTACTCGCCTTTAAATTCACTATGACTACATCTTCCTTGCTGCATCTAAGTGCATTTTAAATGGGTTCTTTATTTCAAATAGGTGAAAATATTTTCAATAGAACGCTGTTTTCTACCTGCAGATATAGACAGGATTGCTAGCATGTACATTTCAATTAGAAGCATTTGCAAGTTGATGACCAAAACCCAGACATTCCTTTTTGACCCAGACAAGTCCAAGTATCAATAACAGAATCAATAAATCCCTTGGGAAGCTACAAAACACACCAGGCAGGTGCACTCCTCATGGTTAAATGCAGAAGGATATGCAAGCTATCAAAAATATTCTGCCCTTTTCAGGTTTAATACCATCATCTGCATCCTAAGAAACTCTTCACTCCCTTCTGGAGCATCCAGCACCAGCTCCTGGCAGACACCAGACGCTTGGACTTAGTCGCTGTCAGCACAGGCTTGACATTTTTCTGCACCTACTAGAATCTACCTGTGTTGCCACAGCAACTCAGCTGCCTAGTTTGTGTGAAGACAGTCATCTGTTTCCATAGGAACAAAGCATCCAGGCCTCTGCTGAAACTTCAGCTTGGGAAAACATGAAATTTGGCCAATAAAAGGAAAATCAAAGAATGAAAAGTGAGTAGTTAACTAAGAGGAGATTCTGTATTGCATATGCATAGGACCGTATGAAGAGACAGCCAGGGAATATTCACTCTGGCCCAGGGCTAAGTAAATTTGACTAGAATATTAAGTCACTGGTCACATATGCTAAGACAGCTCTACAAGAACATAAACTGAGTTTTTCCCCCCAGTTATAAAAAAAAAATAATATTTACAATATCTTCTCAAGAAGTTGAAATGGGGGACTGGGGTAAGGAGAGTTTTGTTTGGGTATCTTTAATCCAAATTTCTCCCCATTTATGTTGCTAGCCTAGGAAAACCACATAGCCCCTGCTCTGAGTAGATATATATACCTATTGAAAATGAAGCAAGGTTATTCTTGTGAATGGTTTTGTAAAAACAAATATATTAATAAGACCATTTAAAATAAGATGAGGAAAATTATAAAACTGTTAATATTTTTGCAACATATTGATATTTTTTTTAAATATATGGGGAAAACCTATCTTGAAGACAGTTACAAAAAAACTTAAAAAAAAAACCCAAACCTAAACCTGACTTCACAGCACTTTTTAAGTATTGTCACAGAAAGTCTCTGAAGAGATACATCCAGACTACAGCTACACTTGGAAACCCATCTGCTTCAGTTCTAATCAGATACTATTACTTTACATCACTAGTGATCAAAGACCTAAATGACAAGACAGGAGATTTAGTAACATATGCTGGAAAATCACCTCCACACGTGGACAAGGGCTATATGTCCACATGTTTATGGATTTTCTTCATTAATTCTTCTGTTATAGAGAGCAAAATACAGTGAGGAAGCCTGTAGCTCACCCCATCTCACATATGAAGGGGGCTGCCACATCCCTTCCTCACTGGCACTCAAAAAAACCAAGAAAACCCCCATGACTGCTCCTGTTAGCCTAAAACCTGCAGAATCAAGGGTTGGTTATCTCTGAAATGTCAGTAGTTCAGATTACTAGTCACAGATACTTAAAAATTCTTCATTGCCACATTAGTACATTGGTTGGTCTCTGTAAACTCTTTGCATTCCCCATGCAGAAAGGCTGTGCTGATTTGAGCTCTAGTGATTACAAAGGGAGCTCAGATACTTTGCTCAGCTACAGGCACCTGATTGTAGGCAGCTCAGTTTCAAACTAAATCCTGCTCTGGGGCGATTCTTAAAACAGAAAGCCAAAACTGAACTGTAAGGTGTTAACATTATTTAAATTATTTTTTTGGTCATTCTTCCCCACTCCACTCTCATATAACTTGTAAACATGTAGTAATGTGTACAGATGAAAGAATGGGAAAATACCTCAACTTGACAAAAACAGTCATGGTACTTTCAACATAATCCTACAAAGAAAGAAAACCTGCTACAAGTTAGTGCTTATATGAGCAGAGACAATTGTTTTGTGTGTAAAACACGTGCTGATATTCTAACTGCAGAACATGTCCCACACACACACAGAAAGTGCCACCAGTGAGAGCACAATTAAAAAGTAGATCATGTAGTGCATTTGTCTGCCTGCTGCTAGTTTTCCTGCCTTTAACTCTTTGGAATTAAAACTCTGGGCTTCTGATGAACCGATCAGACTTTGGCCCTGAATCATAGAATCATCAAGGTTGGAAGAGACCTAAAGATTATCCAGTCCAACCGGCTACCTACATCACCACTAAACCACATCACCCAGTGCCACATCCAGACACCTCTTGAACACCTCTAGGGACAGTGACTCCACCACCTCCACGGGCAACCTATTCCAATACCCAATCACTCTTACAGTGAAGAAATTTTTCCTAGTGCCCAATCTGAATCTCCCCTGCTGCAATTTAAAGCCATTTCTTCTCGTCCTTTCACTATGGGCCCAGCAGAAGAGACTGACACCCATAGTTGTAGAGAGCAATGAGGTCCCCCCTGAGGCTCCTCTTCTCCAGACTGAACAACCCCAGCTCCCTCAGCCATCCCCCATAAGACATATTTTCTAGT
>VZRW01001588.1:334603-369135 GCA_013398125.1 Aegotheles bennettii
CTGCCTTCATACAATCCTAAACATCCACTGGACTGACTACATGACTAATGTTACTGTCCTTGAACAGGCAGGGGTCACCAGTATTGAGGCTGTGCTGCTGAGAACACAGCTGGGCTGGGCAGGGCATGTCTCCAGGAGGAAGAATCACTGTCTCCCTAAGATTGTGCTCTATGGTGAACTCGTCACCGGCTGCCGCAAGAGAGGAGCCCCAAAGAGGAGATACAAGGACTCCCTGAAACAATACCTCAGCTTTGGCCATATTGACTACCATCAATGGTCCACTCTGGACTCCAAATGGGACACATGGAGACACATCATCCATAACGCTGCTGCTTTCTTTGAGAACACACGCAGAACCAGTCTGGAGGAGAAAAGACAACGCAGAAAGAACCATACCTCACCAACACCACCTAAGGAGACTTTCCACTGTGCCTTTTGCAACCAGACTTGCCTATCTCGCATTGGCCTTTCTAGTCACCAGCGCACTTGCAGCAAGTGTGGGTAGAGCCCTTCCCAAATCTTCATTCGCGAAGCCTAGCCATGATGATGACCATAGCATCAGTAAAGGGATATTATGGAGAAAATACTACCTAATGCTAACAGGCAGGCCGTGAGCATCACTGCCTTCAAAAAACATTTTAATTTGTTAATATAAATTAACCTTGATTTTAGATGTCTGTCACTTCAGGAATTTATAATAAAATTTATAATCTGCAACAAGTCTTTCAAGTATTAGAACAATTTAAGTGAAACTTACACTTCAGCCACTTTTAACAAATACTATCACATCTAGATTTGAAAGTTGAAATAATGTCAAATGGCCATTTGATGCTAAGCTACTTGTGCAAAACAAGTTATGAGTAATAACAGATCTATTCAAAACTTCAAAGGCTTTTAGAAGTATGGAAATTCATCCTAAATTACATCTTAAAAATCCTCAAAGTGACTGAAGCTTTGAGAGTCTATCTTGGAGGAAACAAGCAACTCCGCTTGTCTCACCAGGAACTCCACTTTGGAACTTGGAAATGAGTGTCCCTCCACTACAAATGTCAAATCATGACTGCTCTTAGCTACATACTGGGATGTAATTTGGATTTCAATTCTTGCAAAAGGATGCTTAAGTAGTTATTTTCCCACTTGGAAATGCAGAATGCCATGCTTAAAGAGGTCCTCCTGAAGTGGTCTAGAAGGGATCACTTTAGGAGTATAATCCTCAACAATGTCATGGCAATTAAGACTGCAGGTGGAATCAAAACACTGGGGACTGCTCAAAGAGCCACATTACAGACCCAATCTCCAATAGAAGAATGAGGGAGGGGAAGTGCTTCAGTCTTCTACAACAGCATTTTATGAGTTAGTGCATTCATAAAAAATAGTTTGATTCTGAAAATTCCCATTCAAAATGTGATTTAGCATGCAGATTTTGTGGGTGTAACTTCCACAAAACTGGGTAGTGGGTTTATGTTTTAGTTTGGGTTTGGTTGGTTGGTTTTTAAAACTGAAAAATCAGGATGCAACAGTCTGATGTAAAAGGCAGAAAATATATTTCCAAGATGTTAATAACAGACCTTCTTGTGAGGGAGAAGAAACTGTTTATTTCAACTGCTTGTAGCACGAGACACTGATGTTAAAAGGTCACTGATGCATAAAATTTATGACCATCTTTTAAAATAAGGTGGGCGTTGCACAGTTCTGTAATGTGGCATTTTTTCTAGAGAAGCAGCTAATGGCTAGTATGATAGAAGATACACCTACATGAAGGTTCCTGTGGCTTCTCCTGGAAATCAATTTCACTCAGGAAAAAAAAAATGCATGGGAGGAGACAAGAGAGCAAATTTTTCCACCTTACTATGTAATGAATTTCCTTCAGAAGAGTCTGAAGAACTGATGCAGTGAAATAATAAACACTGTGTAAACAAAACATTAGCATGGGGTTTTTTTGATTAATGAAGACCTACCGAGTAATTGCATTCTTCAAATTCCTTGTATTTACTGAGTGGTTTTATTAAGGATGCTTTTCTATAAGCAACTCTCTCTTAACGAGCATGCAAACATCTCCTTGAACAGAAGCAGAGAACTGATAAACCACACGACAGTGGCTCCTCTGACCTTGTTTTAATCAGCCTTTGCATACGTAAGTATTCCAGAACTAGAACTCATATATCTGCAAATTGGATTTTCCTAGAAGCAATTGTCTTCATCACATTTACTGAAGGCAACAAAACCCAAGCAGCTGAGTTTTTAAAAATACAACTGGCAAGTAATTGTTACAATTTCTTATCCCCTTTCATTATCAGCAGCATGCAGCAGCTGGCCATAGAACAGTCTTAGTAATGGATTACAATGTATAATTGGGATTTCATCTAATAGTCTTGCATTTGGGAGAGAAAAAATTGTAAAATTCAATGAGTGCTTTGTTTTTCCAGTGTAGCACCGATGTTTCTGCTCAGCAGAAGAGAAACGCGTTCAAAGCTTTGCAGTACAAATCTCCAGAAATATTGCATTGCAAAATTGTAACTGCAAACATTTAGATCCTTCTAGATGACAAAACAATGACACTACCACATCTCTTCTGAAATAATATATGACCTATAGGTGATGACTGACAACCAGATCCTTTCTAACTTCACGCGTAATAAACCAGAGTGCACTTAAGAGATGACAGCTCAGTTTAGCTTAGCCAGTCAGTCTCAGACAGCAATTTAACCATTTTAAAGGATATTATTATAACATCTTTCATGAATGCTGCATATTGATGCCACAACCACAACTCTGGCTACTTAGGATGAAGAAATACCCATTCAGCATAACAGGAGGATGCAAACAGTATTAGATGTCCTATGAAACAATGCCTACAGATATTACTGACAACATCTAGAAGGGGGGTAGCTGCTTTGCCGCTTTTTTATTCCGAACTATTATTAGACAGGAGATCACTGCCTCATGACAACATCCTTTTAGTAATGGAGTAAAAAATCCCCACTGATTCAAATAACCTCGTTTAATACTACTGCAACATGACAAATATTTTTAGGTGCTTCCATGGTCCTTACCCTGGTACCTGCAAGGCCATAAGCCGTCATGTTCTTGCCCTCTGAATAACTCATGACAAGGGATGCCCGATACCAGCGAGGTTACCCAGAAAGTTTTGTGGGAGACCAATACTCTCTGCCTCTGTTCTGAGTTCTCCGCTGGTGTCCTAAGTTTGTCCAAACCTTTCTGTATGACATTAAAACTGAAAATACAAGAAATTTACAAAAATGCATAAAGTAAAATTATTTTTTATTATTTGATGTAAATTTTTTATTTTACCAAAGGTACTTCTATTCTTTGTTTACAAAGCCAAAAACGTATCTGGATCACTTGCAAGTCGGATGAAAATGAACATTTTTCAATGACTGGTTGGTTACCTGAGTTACAGTGCAGTATTTAATTTCAGACAGAACCACTCTTAAGACTTTACAGTAAGAAATAATATGCTTTCAAGTCAAAACTTAAATCAGTGCTTATCGTAAATTTAAGAAGTCTCATGAATGAACAACATTGCAGTATCTTACATAATGTATACTATACATTTTTGCTTGCCTCTACAATAAATTAATACCCTGGGTTAGCAAAAATATTTACAAAAACAAGATAAAACACAGTATAAAATTTTTTCAAAGATATATTTCTTTCAAGAAACATTTCGGTACCAAGAGTGAAATTTCAAGTCTTACAAAATTGCTTCTCACTTAATTAAATTAATGAAAGTAAATAAATAAGATTGAATTATACAAACAAACATTAATATCCTCATATGGGTTTATGCAGTAAAAGCATGTATCTCTTCCTGGGAGTATCCAAGATCTTTCAGATATCTGAAAGTAAAAAAATCAAATTTGTAAAGTTAGTATTTGAAACCCAAAACCCACTACAGACACAGCTGAAGCATAATTTCAGGACCACTGTCTTATTTCTATTCACATACACACAATGAAGTTTACCTTTGCAAACACATTTAGAAAACTTTTCATACCCAGGAGCTCGTAGGTACTACCTTATAGGATACCGAAAGAATTTCTAAAAATAAATACAGATATCTATTTGAAGTATCTCCGATTTCTCTAGAGGTAGTATGATTATTAGCCAATTTCACCCTCCATGCACCTGACTTCAGCTGGGCTGCAGAAATGCAAGCAATGTCTATATTGGTTCAATATTTTGAAGCTGAGCAAGAGAAAGTTAGGGGGCCTTTTATCTTTAAATATATGGCATATAAAATAAGGAAAGTATTAGGTAAAGACATTACTAAAAAAGTGGAGATAAAGTGCTTGTGATTGAATAGCTGCTTTGAATTTTACTTTTGACAACTTAATTTGTCAAGCTAATACCAACACAGAAAACTTATTTGTTATTTTAACAACTTTTCTATGAACATCAAATTAAAAGCAGCACTTAAAACCTTAGGGGAAAAAGACCATTGTTAAAGAGGTGCTCTTAGAAAGTTTTTGACAACTTACTAGAGCTCATGAAATTCACATATTGCTGATACTTACTTATCTATCTACACACTAAATATACTCCTAATACATGGCACCAGGTGGATTTTATTTTAAATATTTAAAAAAAAAATTACAAACTTTTCTTACAAAGCAGAAAACAGACGACCATATTTTAAAGACTACCAAGTCAGAAATACTATAGCTAGTTAGTTGATCAAAGTTCTAAAAATTCCTTGTTCTCTATTTCATCATTTCAAATACTCACTGTACTCCTTGTTCTGTGAAAGGTGTTGGACCACAGATGCAAATAAGCACTTTGGAATCTTTCCTGCTTCTTTTCACAAACTCGGAGAGAAGAGATGAAGAAATCATCCCCTGTTTACCCATCCAGTCCTTTTTTGGTTGTGAAAGAATGAACTGAACCTCAAACCTGGTAAGCAGAAGAATATTTCAGAAATACTGCCTTTGATTAGAAATGTGCCACACAAAATAGATTGCTCCCTGTGATTACTTTCTTGTTCTGCTCAGGTCCTACTGGCATAGTATCAGACCTCACAGACATTTGGTTGTTCCTACTAACCAAGTCAATCAAACCACCTCCAGTATTGTGGTTTTAATTATTTAAATCAATCTTTCATTCTAAAAAAAAGAATAAAAAAATATCTGTATATTTCACCATTCAAAGAAAAACAGCTGGTACCAATTCAGATACTAAAGCACAGATTTCATTGTTCCATTATTCACTTACACAAATGCTGTTGTAGATGAATATACGAGTAGTGAAATAAGAATGCTTAGCCAAACTTGTGGAATGTCAGTACAGTTTTATTAATGAGAAAACACTGCAACTGGTTCAAAAAAGCCACTAACATCCTATTTATTGAGTAAAAAACAAGCACTTGTTTATCTGAGGCTCCCAGTGAAAGGGAGAAAGAGTTTTTACTGTAAATTTGCACAATGTCTAGACTATGGAGCTTTGAATGTGCCAGACATCACCAGGTTATGAAATGATGATTTTCTCACTTCAATGTTGTGAAAGAACATGTGAAATTCACTTGTTCATACAATTTCAACTAAAAATTAAGTAAACATAAACAAAACCTACTTCTATTATGCAAAATCTAGGCATTAACAATTTATCTAGTGATAAAAACAAGGGCATTGAAATTAAAGGGCAACCTGATTTTCCTATGTCTCCTGACAGAATTACAGCCTGCTAAACTAAGTTAACATTACACATGCACTAGTACATTTTAACCCATAATTACACTGCAATTGAAGAAAAAAATGCAACAACTAGACAGTAAAAATGAAAGTAATGGGCCTAATTGAAACATTAAATTCTACATAAACATTGGATTTCTAGATAGTAATTTTCTCAACTAAGTAACACCAAAGAGACTTTTCAAGACTCCTCTGTAAATTCAGAATGTTGCTCCAAGGGTACACTCTCCCTGCCTATCACTTCTGTGCTTCTCTTTGCATATCTGTATTTTCTATTGCTAAGGCTAATTTTCTTCACCTTCAAAAAGCTTCTCAGTTTTAACGATCATCTCATCTAACATATTTTCTTCAGCATCTATTAAACACTGTCATATCAAATCTCTAGCATCCTATGGGACCTACAGAACACAATGATGTCCTTTGCTGCTATGAATCTGTGACCAATATAAGCACATTTTCTTCCACTCCCTAAGTCTCATTAAATTCCTAGCCAAGAGTTTCCAGAATCGGGATCTGTCTTTGTGCTAAAGCTGTACAGTTAGCCTAAGACCCATGACTTCTATACACTCGGACTGTACAAGTTGTTCTCCACAAGACTTTTAAATACCTTTCATCTTTAAGAGCTAATTGCTCTAGTTGGTTTCTCCAAAGTATGTCATCTTCTGTTTTGTTGAAGAAGATCAGCTTCATTGTCCTTAAAAAAAACCGAAATAATTTAACTGCAGATTGTTCCTGTATTTGAAACTTGTGTTAAGAGTATCAGAACTTACTGCATTATACAGAAGCCTTTTATTACAACTCTGCAATCCTCAAATCTTTTTGCCACTAACCCAGTATAGCATTTTCCTTGCTGTACCTGAAAGTCTGTTTAACTTGTGACCTCTCTTCTAAATACCATGACCCTGTCTGCAGTTGCAACCTCTAGTTTCAGAACTGCTGTCCAAAGAAAAACAGTCTCTTGAAGTTGCTAAGACTTGACTGAGAATACAATATAGCTTGTCAAGTTTTATCTAGTGGTTTCTTAATATTGTTTGAGCACTCCTACTTCAATAATAGGTGGTATATGAACTCTGTATACCTTTTTAATATTACATACACCAGCTTGTAGGAGTGAAAGTGGAATTTCAAGACGGTCATGTCAGTATTAATTTTGTAAAGATGGAATCTAAACACATAGGAGTAAGAGAAAATTAACTCCTAACTTGAAGAGCAAACTAGAGCTCTAGGTTATCTTATACCTACTTCATTTGTTGATTTATAAAATCTATCTACCTAGAAAGCTACTGTTTACAAGTGTTGTATTTTCCAGATAGGTCACATAAAATATAAATGCTCTGTTATTAAGATCAGTGCTGTTATCTCTTCAGATTTTTATGCTACAGTGGAGGTAAAACACAAAGACTGACTTTACAGAACAGAATTTATGATTTGATGGAGCCACATAAACCTAACTTCTTCTTTATGGCTAATGACAGACTAATACCCTTGGGACAACTGATACAAGACAGATGATCTGCTGTTAAAATGCAAACAGCTCCTGAACTGCACCCCATAGGGCTTTAAGTTACTGTTGTTGCTTCCACTCAGGCACAGCTCTGGGCAGAGAGAGCATTTGCTGTGGTGCCAGAAGCAGTAAGTTCAGTGCTGTACTTGGAGGAAGCTGGAGCACTGGGATATCTGACACAGAGATTCTTGCAGAACCACACAGGTACCTTTCGGGGCCATCACTGAGGCTGATCCAAGTCTGCTGGTCCTGCAGATCATACAGACCTGAAATTCCAGTTCTGTAACCAGGCACTTTCACTACCTAGTGTCCCTTTCACATGTGGCTGATCTTGCTTCTAAGAAACTAGCAGTAGACACAGTAAGTTTACATGATGCTGCACTGAAACTATTAATTCCCATCACCTCATCCTCTGTAGCTTGCAGAGACATCTTTCACACATGCACATTACATACGCCTCTGCAGAGAGTTCGTGATTGCTAGCTGTTCCTCAAATGCAATCAAAAGCCTACATTCTCCCAGCCTGAAGATAGCACATTTTTCTGACATCTAACTTTTTCCCCTTCTCCAGTTTGGTAGCACTTCAAGATACCAGGAAGTCCCTTACAAACTATGTCAGATGCCAAAGGTAAGAAATCATCATCTACTTACAAGAAGCACATTCATTTTCTGCTGCCAAAATATGAAACTGAGGTATGACCGTTGTATATAACACACATCATCAGTAGTATTACTGAGAGAAAGAAGTTCCAGATGCATTACAATTCAAAATTAGTTACAATGTAACTTATTTTTATTTACTATTGGAAAATTTGCCTCCTATAGAACAAAACAGCCCCAGATCAGCTATGCTGCATCTTTTAAACACTACAATCAACTTATTCAGAAGCTAGCATGTGCCAAAAAAACTAGGTTCCTTACATGCTTCCCAGGGCCCACTTCTCTGAAAACATGGAAAATAAAGCCCACTTCAAGAATGCAGTGCTGTAAAAGCTGGCGTGGTGCACCACAGCATCAAGTGTTACTCGGGGGCGGGNGCATAGGAAAGCCATATATTTTGTTCATTGGGCACAAAGGTAGAAATTTGTTTTTTGGAGAATAATGCTTTGAGACACCCTTACTGATACTCCCCAGTGTAGATAAATATACCTGCTGCAGTACTGCTCAATACTTAGCACTGTGAAGAGAACAGAAAACCCCTAAGCTTGGAATGAACTGGTAACAGTTTTGCTAGAAATGAGGGAGAAAACAGCTAAAGGGAAGAGGTGGAGATTTAGATATGATCCTCACCAGTACAGAAGAGCTGGTTGAGAGAATGATGGCAGAAGTTTAGATAACAAATGAGAAACTTAATCAGCTCTTCAGAAGGAAATAGGGAGAATCTTGTCATACTGGTAACTGCTACAAGGGATGCAGGTTTTCACAGACTCAAAAACTGGTACGCAAGGTCTTATGGAGAGGAGTTAGAGATTCTTAGGTGGTTTTAACACAGAGGAAAAAGAGGAGGTAGAAAAAGTTACAAAAATCACTCTCAAAACCAGAAAATAAATTATGAAAGTGGAACACTATTAAAAGTGAATATGAGAACACAGTGGTAGTTCAGGAATGAAAAACTGGAGACAAAACAAGATACGATTATCAAGGAGAATAAAGAACAAACTGTAAGTATCCTATACTTGAGAAGAGCATTAGCCCTCTACCTAGTGCCTAGTGCCTTTGTGCCACAGTCTTCTTTAAGAAATGTATCCATCTGACTGCAGTTAGACACCACCAGTAAAAAGGAGCAAAAATCTGATCTTAAAAAGGAAAAAACAGCATAGAGGGCTGATATTCTTTTTCAATTAATCCTTTGGCCAAACACAATTTGGCCTTGTAAGAGAAGAAATAAGACTGAAGGAAGAGCATTATGACTCCATGCACAAAAGGATACTGCAGACAGGAAGAAAACAAATTGGTTTCCACATTTACCATAGGCAAGAAATAACAGACTTAAAAGATAATAGGGAGACTTTGGCTAGACAGTAAGCATAGAAAACCAATGATCCAAGCCTGTTACATCACAGCAAACGCTGCCCAGGGAAGCTGTGGATCCTCCAGTGTTCACAGTGCAGCCCCAGAGGTTCAGCAGCACTCGCCCAGCACTACAGGAACTGCTTCTGCACCCTGAGGTGACAAGTCTGTCATTATTCAGATCCTTCCTCAAGTTTCTGAAATATGTGTTCTAGCATACACAATCAAAGTTTACAGCAATCATTACTTTTCCCAGCAAGATAATTTCATGCAAATTATACTTATATTGTTTATACACACATATAATAGTATATATAAATAGATATATATACATACACATATATTAAAGACACTCTTGCAGTATTTTCCGAAAAGAGAAAGTGAAGGCTACAAAGCAAATATAAGGCAAAGAAACTAAGTTGCCTAGAGCAGTCAGAAACACCAAGCATTAAGTGTCTGCATATAAAGAGAACCTGTACCAGATCAAGTCATTACAGCGCCTAATAAGCCTCCACAGTGAGAAGGAAAAATTAATTTACTTCAACTAGTAGGAAACAGATGTTGTCATATCCTAAGCTAACTGTGAATATTGAGTTCCCATAAGAAGTTTTGCTGAAGAGAATTAAAATAAGCCACTCTAGTCATCTTTCAAGGACAGAGTAGATACAAACAGCATCTGTGCAGCAGTAGTCTTTCGTACATTATAGACTCTGTTTATTCTGGTTACGGACAAAATGTCAAGACTTGCATATTTTACTATGCCCTCCTTAGTTCTGCTTTCATATTATCACAACTGCCTTTACCTGACATACTAGTTTTCCCCTCAAGAAGAAAAAACAGAAATTTATTCCAAATTCAGAGAGTAGTGCTTCCCAAGCATCTCCTCAGATGATAGATTTATCTTCTGGATTCACAAAGCCAGCCAGCCACATTATTTGTTACTGACAATACAGCCAAAAAGTACACAGTCTCTCTGCTCACAAAACAGGATTATAAGTAGTTGCTGAATAATAAACAATACAAGAATAATGTCTGGGTTTAGATTTTTTTCATCCTTTCAGCTTTATAGTAAAGACCAGTGTCCAATTAATCTATGTTGTTTCAAAATGTGCTTCATAAAGACATAATGAACAAAAACATCCTGTGCTTATATTGAATAAAATTCAGTATTGGAAATTAATCTCCATTACAAGACTTCAAATTCAAAGGTACAGGAAAACAGTAGCAAGTCTGTTTAAATATCCTCTGCAACAGCTTTAAAGAAAATACAGTTCAAGCATATTTTTCATTTTTATACTCTTCAAAATTATAATAGTTCATATTGGAAAAAAAAGTAATCTGCTAAGAAATTTTGCAAGGCATGATTCTAGAGGAAGATTTTTGCTAAAAGCAACCCAAGCACACCTCACCTCTATCAAAGTATGCCCCTACAGTAAATCTTTGCATTTCCTTTTAATGTTGAGCTATTGTATACTCTCACAGTTGTAGATGGATAATCACACTGAACAGAAGTACTAGTTCTGGGGTTCTGAAGGACATAAGGAGTCAAAACAACCTGTCTGCTTGACCAATACTAAGTAATGCTTGCTTCTGCAGATTTTACAAGTGGAGTACAGAATGCATATGCAATACACAGCTTTTAAAGCATTTGAATACACTCAATGTTATGCTTTCATATGTCTCACTTTTGTGAAAACTGGAACCCATCTGGTAAAAAAGTGTTACTGTTGCTTAGCAGGTGAAAACAATATAAAAGTATGCTAGCTATAGTAACAGATTAAAGAGAAGCCACAACTAAACAGTCATAAACCTCCTCAGTCCAACAAACCAGTATCTACACTGAAATATTTCAATACTAGAAAAAGGCACTCAAATGCAAAGCCAGTTTAAAAAAAACCAAACCACAAAAACCTAAAAAAATTACCCTCGTATTTTCCCCTCAGTGAGCTCATTTGTATCACAACTAAAATCCAAAATGCAAATCAGTCTACTTTGTTGATGGTAGCCAATAACCAAGTATCTGTGAACTCCCTAAGACTCTGAATGACTCTTCCCTAAAGCATGCCAGCTTTTGGCATAAGTTGAAGAAAAATGCTTTTGTACCATTTTATTTTGTTAATTGTGTTAATAACACTGAGGCTTGCCCATTACATTTCATCCTTCCCATAGATTACTCTATTTTTGGGTTAAATCATAAGAAGTGTACGTACCGGAGGCAGCTAACTTCAGTCAGAGCAAAATTCAGCAGTTTAACCATTGATGTGAAGCCTGTGCCTGCTGCCAACAAAAAGAGATCTTCTGAAGTTTGAACCTGTGTCTTCTTGAAGTTACCTTCAGGATTACTGACAGAAATATAGTCTCCTTTGTAAAAAAAAAAAACAAAAAAAAAAGAATGGTAACTTATAACGGGATGAAAACAAGCTAATTAGTATTCTCATTTTTTTAAAGGCCTTTCCATATTGCCTTCACCTTTGTAGTATTAGGGTTCCAGCTGTCCTGGCTAGGGTCCCTCCCAGCTTCTTACACACCCTCACACTAACAAAGCTCAGGAAGTTCAAAAGTCCTTGATTTCTTAGCAACAACTAAAACCACCAGCATATTATCAACATTCTTCTCATACCAAATTCCACACTAAATCGAAAACACAATGCTATTCTGCTAATAAGAAAATTAGCTCTATCCCAGCTGAAACCAGGACAGGGTTCCTTTCAGAAAGGTACTGCACATTTCATGCAAGGATCAATCTTGTTAAAAGAACAGATGTTCAATTAAAATGTCTTGTCTTGATGGATTTTACACTATGTGAGTACATAAACATTTGCAAAGTCAGCGTTAAAAAACAGAAAAGGAAGTGCACCTAAAGTCTGATAAAACAGACCTAGCTTGCTTTATTCAAAAGCACCAGAAGTTGTTCTAAGCATACATACAACCAAAGTAATCAACTATAACGTGTGATACACTTGACAGACCTGAACAGTCAAACATGAATGCATTTGGAAGATCAGTCAGGAGAGCTTTATGTAATGGACAACTCCTAGCTACAGTGAGGATAAGCCTGTACGTTTGGGGCATGGAGAATAAGGTTAAAAGTATGTCCTGATGCATAGGTATAGGTAGGTAAACAATAAGACTTCCAGACAGTGAATCCAAAAAGATATAGAAATTGCTGCAAAACTAAACACAAAAAACCTCAACATATCCTTACCAATTTGTAGGTGGTCAAGTGCCTGTGTGAACAGCCCACAGGAATAAATTTTAATCATTAAATATATATGTGCTCCATCATGGAGAGACGGTTCTTTGAAATCCAGTGGCAAAAAAGGCAATACAGGTGTGTATGGTTTTACTACCTCTGTCCCTAGACAGAAGACAAAAAGGTAGCTGAAGTAATATGAAAAGTACTCTATACCCAGCAAATTTACTGCAAACAAATACAAAAATAAACAAACAGCAGACAAATCTGTGTATTCCATAACAATAACACTATCGCATGCTTTTACACAAGTATGTTACCTTCTATTGCATCAGTTCTTATTACAGTAACCTTCCACCTCAAATTAAAATCTTCAGGACACTGTATGTTATTTCTACACTACTTAGCAATTCAAAACACTGGAAGACAACATCTAGAGTAATCCCCAAAGAACATGAAAAATTGAACATGTGCATTTAATTTCAGTACCACAGCTTGGCTTTTTCTAAATTGAAATATTAGATTTTTAGTACTGTATATTTTCTTCCACTATCATTTCAAAAAGCTACTGTATGATGGAAGGAAAGACTGCAAGAGTTGGACACCAGCAAAGAATTACGTAGGGAGGAGGAGAAAACAGTTCACAATTAAAGGATATTTAAAAATGCTTCTGAGATATCTCTCTACCATGCACAGTGCAATACAAGTACAGTGACCAGCCATTAATACGCAAATTTTAAAAAGTACCCTTAAAAAATTAAAATGGATTATTTCTTTGACCTCCCATTTTGTTTGCCTTCTACAAAATTTTGAAGAATAGCACTTAAACAATGCTTTGCAAGATGCATTCCTCTCACAACCTCACGTTATCGTTAATATCATACAGTAGTGTTACCATGACTGCTGTAAATCCCTCAGAAAAAGAAAAAAAAAAGACAAAATTGCAAGATTACTCTCTGCATGCCAATAAAGCTGCAAAGTGAAAGGAACCAACTTATCATACATAGCACATGTACAATAAGCTTCCTCCACTTCAAAGATGAACAGCACTACTTCAGTACAGAGAACATTTTAAAGGGAGAGTTGAAAGAAGAGCTGGTAAGGTCAGCAGTACAAGCCAGCCACCTCAATAGCAAGCTTTCCAGCAATATTCATCCAGTTGGTTCATTATTAAGCACTGACTGTGATCCCGGAAGCAGAGACTTTCTAACTACAACCAGGGAATTAGCGGGCATGGACTTGGCACTCTCCCAAGACTGTGAAAAGGGATTTATGTTAACATATCCATGGCTACATTCTCAGTTTTTCTTACCTGCAATGGTTTGTTTGAGGTAAACATGTTGTCCAGTGGGAACACGGAGATGTGTGCTCTTAGGCAACATTAAGCAGAAGAGCTTGGTGTCGTGGGTAACCTCCGTCTTAGAAACCAACTTGCATTTTCTGTAGAACAGTCCTAAAAACATGGTTTTACTTGTTACTTACGTCTCAATCAGCCATATGCATACAAAATGAGCATTACTAACAAAACTGCTGCAGAGATGATACCTTTTGGAGAGTATCATCCTTTTGCCTACTGTATTCTTCCCTGTTATGAAAGGGATTTTAATTAAAGAATTTTTCCTTGAATTATGTTTCTTTCGTTTCTTCAATAAGACTTCAGTGACAATTCTTATTTCTTTTTACTTGTTAGCCATAATCTTAGTAATGCTATGGCAGCAACATTAGCCTGTTTGCCTGGGATACCGAGTTTCAAAGTATAAAAGCCACATCCCTCCACTGCCCCTCCATCTCTCCTAGAGGGGTTCCAGCCCACCCTCAGCAAGCTTGTGCCACTCAACAGCATCCCTCAGCCAGCTGAAAGTAATCCTTATTTTGTTCAGGTTACTTGATTGTGGAGCTTCAAGTACTGTTAGTGCCAAAATAATGGAGATTAGACCACGCAGTTGAACTAAGGTGGCTGCCTATCACTCCTGTCAGCAGCCCAGTCTTGGAGTTAAGACAATCACAAACCCTTAACACTGATCATCCTATTATTCAATAGCTCCTATTATTCAAAGCAGTCAGCCATGCTCTTCCCAGATGGTCTCCCTCCCTCCCCAAAAAAAGTTTCCACTGAATCAACACCTTCTGAACTTTCCCTGGTTATGCAGCAAATAGCACACTGCCACAGCATAAGTTTGGCTCACATACCTTAGAGTGCTGTGTCAACATTGTGCTCCCTTCTACTACGTGCACAAAGAAAAAGCCCATGATCTTCCACTTAATGTGGATTAAAACCACTGCACAAAACTACAAAAGTACATCCTATTTCAGACCTCATTGGCAACATCACCTCAATTCTTTACTGAACCCTCTAAGCATCTGCCCATAGTTGCACACAACTGCCAATCGTTGCACGCTCTTTGGGAGAGCAGAAGTTGGTAATTATTTTCCAAAACAGGGGTCTCAGCAGAAGTTCAGTATCACTTTCAGAAGGATGAAGTTTACTCTCCAGGGGAAGAAAAACACACACACACACTCGCCTGTAAGTTACCCCTACTAACATGTAATTTTTCACTTGCATATGGCTACTGCTTTCATATACATGGTCATTCTAAAACATTTCCCAAAGTGGCATGCTAAGTACTTTGTTCTTCCCTTCAATTTCATTTTTGCTGTGTAGAAATTGCAGGACAAAGATATTTGGTATTATCACATACAGCCCCAACATCAATTGCTTATTCTATTGGCTAAAGCAAATTAATTCAAATAATTGGAAGTTTCACTTTCAGCTGAGCACAACTACAGTTGAACAACTATCCACAAGTCAAAAATAAAGGCCTTAGATACACAGAAATACTTCTGTGTACATCCAATGTTTTCTTATCTCATTCAGAGCAAGAAGTCTTTGGAAGGGACATCGTGAACAGATTTGTATTCAACAATGTTTTATTTATGTGGTTAGCAGTGAAAGTCTTCATTTTTTAAAATTTGGTAGAATTCTGTTTATCCACAAAAAAGCCTAGCACGCTAAGACAGAAAAAATAAAGTCAAAAGATCTGTTTTTACCAACTCAGATGAACAAAGACAGCTGACATTAATGCTTGTTTGGGGCTTTTTTAGTAATTCCACGGCAAAAACTAATTTTTAAACATTTTTCTAGTTGATGTCTTCTTAAACAATCTTTGATAAAATGCAGGTCTACGTAACAGGATTACAGTGCTTGCCTGCCACCTCCAAGACTTTGCTGCAATTCCATATTGATACAGAAGCATGATATGCAGTGGTGATCACAACCTATCCCCTCATGACTGGGCTTCCACATCTTATTTCCCAGAAAAGACATCTACAAGAAAATTATGTCTTAACACCTACAAGAAAAACTGCACTCTATCACTGTGCTGTGTGTTGTGTTTGTTTGTATTTTTTTAACTGAGAAAGTTCTACCTTACTGTTTTTAATACTGCATTTAAATCTCACAGGATGGTGGCACTATGACCATTAGTTTCTGCTTAAGCTTCCTAATGACCAGTTTTGCAACAGCTAGCTAAGAGTAATGTCATCAACTTCTTTACACGGACGATCTAATTATATTGAATTGTGCTTCCATGCAATACTGTTGGGTATAAATAATTATTCCTCCAGAAAATTAAGCATTTAATCCTTCTTAAGGAGCAGATGCAGTATTGAATATTCTTCTGAATCTATGGATACACCCTGATGATATAGTGTAGTTTCCTGAAATTACATTAAATTTTTTAAAAAACACCTCTCAACTTGAAGAAATTCCACAATTTTGTTCTTTCCTCCCAATTAGCTAACAGACACACTGGCCAAAATGTTAGTCTAAACTCAGCAGGAATTTGAGAGTTCATCAGCAATTTATCTGGGAATGTGACTTCCCCAGCTTAAGGGGAAAAAAGCAGGGGCTTATGTTAATAGCTTCTTCATAGCATAAAGTTAACATAGGCTCCCAGTACCATCTCTGCATTATGCCAATGTCTGTGAAGGAGAGCTCCATAACTTTCTCATAGAATTTAGAATTGGCTGTTGTAAAAATAAAGATTAAATAACTTAAAAGTATAGGGGCTTGGAGAGGCATGGTGGTCACACACCCTGCTCCCCCCTTTACAAACTCATTCATGAATGCTGTAACATGAACAAGTAATGACAACATAAAATCAAGTGAAGTTCTCACGTGTCAATCCTGCCTGTTTTTCAGCCCTTCTTCCTGTGCTTATAATATGATGGAAATGTTTGAAATGATCAACACACAAGGAAACACTGAAGAAAAACTCAAATACAAGAAAAACTCAAGGAATTGAATATTAGTGCTTCCATAAGCACTTACTGTTCGCAGCCTCAGAATAACCTTGCCACCAAACTGGAAGTATGGAAACACTCTGAATAAACAACTACTTTTATTAGAAACTATTGGTAACTTACCAGAAGAACTATGAATACACAAAACCTGAATGAAATCAATAAAAAACCAGGTATAACAAGATAACATAACTACTTTCCAATCTGTTCCCGGATTTTGAGGTACTTTCAAGAACTGGAAATTATTAGTTACGCTGTCTTTGAACAAGATTCTCATATTCATTGGAAATAAAAGGTAATGCTGAGCAAGCAATGGAAGATCCATAAATCCAAGTGAAAAAATCAGAATATTTAAGGCAACACATCTGTGCTACCCTATATGTAGTGCTGCATAGAAATAGCAGATATAAAGCTATAGAATAGCTGTAGCTAGCCAGTTTAGGTCTTGGCAGCAAAGCAGCTCTCACAAGGAACTACTTTAACACTGGTACTGCTTCTGCTGCTTGCACTCACCTCCCCATACACCTTACACCAGCTGTTCCACCTGCTCTTTTAAGCCATGATAAAATTTGAGGAACTCCACTTCTCAATGAAATAGAGGTGAATTACTTCATTTACAGTACACACATCACTGGGGCTTTTTAATAGCAACCGATATATGATGGAAGTACAGCTACTTACAAAGCTAGTATGTCCTTCCTCTGCCCTGTTCATAGTCCTCGCTGATCTTTCTCTCACCACAACTACACACTGGCATAGTGTAAGTAGCTAAGCATCTATAGTGAATCAGGCTCTGGCCAGCAGCATACGCATTTATGCTATCTTACTGCAGGATTTACCTGTACTTTATCTGTACCTGACATCATGTTTTGCCTGTGTTAAAAGCACTCCTAGTGTGGACACAGGTAAATAAGCAAACCACAGGCAAACAACCTTGCCAATGCCACTATCCCAGCATGCAAAATAAAGTGTAAGTAATGCTAAGGAGAACAATCTGATCTTCTCTTCAAAGATCAATTTAACTTCATATATAAAAAGCATCAATTAATTTATGAGGTCAGAATTACCAGGCTGGAAGTCTTGATTATTTTATTTCCAGAACAAAGTTATTTTGTCTCAGAAAAAGCAGTTTTGCATACAAAACCAACTGTACACCAAATAAACACAAGATAATTATCTACAGTTGTTAATTATTATTTCTGTGCTCACACTGCACAAGGTATGAGTTTCTTCACCCATAACATTATTTTGCTCCCACAGATGCAAAAACAAAATTGCAGACTCCACAATTTAGAGTAAGGGAGCACAACTCTAAGCAGAAAGAGAGTGGCTACTCAAGACTAAACTGAGTGAACAGAAGCCTCCCACACATAGATTTTATAGGCAAGCTGAAAGCACAAGGTTGGAATGAAGGAAAGACATTTAAGCCTGAACATTCTTGCTCTATAAACCTTCTGGCATGTTCCATTTTAAATTTGGGGGGGTTAAAATTAAAAAACTGTAGAATAGAAGTTTGAAGAGTAGTGATTAAAAAGCCATAGATACCAATATATTTGCTAGATTCATCACCTTTGTAATCAGGCTCAGCAAGCCCTTAAGTTTTCCGAAGATTCAATATGAACTGATCTGAACTCAGTCAGTTGGTGATACATAATCAAGTTATCCAACACCTGTAACACTTCTCTGCATAACAGGACAAATGCTACGTTGGAGACTGACCTAGAAATAACTGCAGAATAGTCATCTAGGATGTACTGGTTACTAATGCTCCGTTTGCATTTTTGCCTACTGCAACCAATCACATTCACATTCACATTCCTCATTATCAAAGGATTTACAAAGCCACTATATTCTACACCTCCTGTTCTTTCAGGTTGTTTGCTTATATTGTTTTCCACAACCATGAAAAGCGGTAAGGAAGGAGAAAATGAGCAACGGACAGTGGACAACATATTATTTCATGCTGTATCCCCTTAAATACAGAGGATTATATTGGAAAATCTAATTATAAAGTGGATGAATCAACAGTTTTTGAAACTCTCGCAAGGAAAATTACATTCTACATAAACTAAAGGTAGCTAAAGAGATGTGCCTTTACACAGTCAGTCTTCCTTTTTGTATCACAGTAATCTTTCAACTTTAAGGGCCTAAGTAGCATAACAGAGCCAGTTAAGAGGTGTACAGCGTGGCGATCAACATTTAATTAGCTCTTAAAAATGTACAGCTTGGCTTTCACACATAATAAGGCAGACTAATGTCAAACAGTCAGCTATTGAGCATTACTAGACAGAGGGCCAAAAGGGCTTTTGAGAAACTGGACAGCTGCAAAAACATCAGGAGCGTGCTTGCATTATTTAATGTAATTGTGCAGAAATCTTTAATTTAGCTGTAAAAATAGAAACACACTGATCAGGGTAACACACTTTGGTGCTGCCTCAAGTTCATACTATTCTGTTACCATAAAATGTACTCGTGTCTGACGTCTACTGCTTCTTGCAGACACGTCAGCTTATTCAGAGCTGGCTCTGACACCTACACATGGCTGGAAGTCCCTTATTTAATCATAGCTCAGGTTACAAAATTGCAGTGTGCTGGAACAACATTACAGCATTGAAAGATGTTGTATCTGTAGTAACATCTGGAACTGGAGGTTTTTATTTCTCCTCCTCCAGGTATACTGAGGTTTTCATACAGACAGAAAGGATATTAAGCACACAGGTAGCCATGAGATGGAACAACGCTCAAGCAGTCTTCACCTTCCCCTATTAGGTTCCCCCAGTCTTTCTGCAAGCCTGGAAGACCTCCAATTCCACTGCAGGACAAAACAAACCAACAAACTAAAGCTAAGCAAAAAAACACCTCTAAGCTGCACCCTTATAAGGAGAATTCCTGAACAGCTTTCAACAGGACTAGACAACATTCCCAAAAGAAATCAAGGTATGACTACAGAAAATAAAAGCTGGGAGAAACCAAGTATGACTAACAAGCCCCAAAGTCTTAAAACAGCTGGTAACATGGTCACGGAACTGCTTACCTCTCTCCAGGCGCTTTATAAATGTATTATGACTCTCCAAGGGCTGCCCCAGCATTTTCCAATGAATGTTATCCTTTTTCTTTAAGACAATCTCTACTTTCCCAACTTTTTCAGCAATATTTACTAGAAAAGAAAAAAGTTTCACACTGTCACTTTTGGTTATATTTTGTAAAACAAAATAAATATCATTTTTCTCCTCCGTTATAATTAAATTTTAGAAGAATTAGTAATTTCTTAAGACGTACAGAATTAATCTGTTAAATTAAAATATCAAATTAAATATACTTCCAGCTATCTTTCTATAATGTTTTACAGTGCATTTAACACAAGCAGCACTAACTTAATATGCAGAATTAATGCAACTTATTTACTAAATACATTGTGAAAATCTTCACAGTGCCTCTAGTCAAAAAGAATGCTTGTGAATTTGGAGTGCTCATTTACTGGAAATTGGTAACTATGGCTATTTATTACTTTCCCTCTTTTCAAGGCCATTTAAATGAATAATGAAATAAAAGAAAATTCCAGTCTAAGAACAGTTTACAAATACGCAACAGAAGTAACTTCTAATTATTTTAACATTTAGTCATACTCAGAGGCCATCAATGCACCATCAACACATTACTTTCACAGGCCCAAATGCCACAATTAAAAAAAAATCAATTATTCAATGTTACAGTTTGATTTGGTTGATTGTGTCAGAACCTGGTGGCCAGCAAAACTGTAAAGTATCTGACTAGTCAGAAAAATAAATTGAAGTTCCACATTCTGATATTAGAACAGATAAAGAAGTGCTGTAAGAAGTAATTTACCAGTCACATCTTCTTGAACCACATGATCCAAATCTGAAATAAAGAGAAACAAACTCCATGTTAAGCAAAACCAAAATTACATTCTAGTCATCATATATACACACAGTTTAAGGCTAGGAATACTGAGTGAACTAATAAGCCTAGAACCCTATGCATCTTTATCCGGCTCTGAAATTTCACTTGTGACTTCCACAGGCCTAATACATAACATTAAGAGAGGCATAATTTTTTCCATTACTTGTAATAACTCATGTAAAGCTCCCAATCTGCACTTATCTAAAACATTCCACTTGCCCTTCTTCAATAAGGACGTTTTAACAGCTATCAAAAATGCACTTGAAGAAAAATTTTACACAGCTTTTACATCAATTTCTTACTACACTTTATTGCATCTGTAAAAAATTAAGTACATACTAAACAAATCAAGATTGAGTTGATAAACAATGTAATTCTTTTATATCAAGGTATTTAATAATCTCTAATGAAAGAGGAAAAAAATATTACTTGATATACGTAAAATGTGTATGTTCTGATGAGAGGGTTTTAATTAAGTAGAATGAAAATTCAGTACTTTCAATTGCAAAATTACAGTACCTACCAATTTCTACAAGATACGAGTGGTCATCCATGATGATCTCTCCCCTTAACTGCTTGTCTTGACAGTCAACTACCACCAACTCTGCATTCATATCCTTTCATAAGCAAGGAAAAAAAAATATTTTTATCGAGTTCTCCCAGAATTCAAGCTGGATCACAACTGGATCTTGTAATTCTCCCTTTCATAAAATACACTTACCTTCTGCTTAGTATATATGACAATGGTGATCAAACTATCTGTTTGGAACCAGTCATAACTGTAAAACAAAAAATACAGTAAAGAAAAAAATATGTATTTTCTTTGGGCATACCAAAACAGTGTATTTAACTAGCAGTTTTCAAGCAGAGCTTCTTTTATGATTTTACAAGCCAAATACATTGTTTACTGATTTTTTAAGACATAAGTCAAGAGTCAGTAATTTTGAAAGACTATTAAAATGACAACAGCCTAATTATGCATCCTGACAGTCAGAACATTGTAGGTAGAATTATATGGCGCTGGTTTTACTTAAAAAGCACGCACATCCTCTTTGCAGTATATGAACCTTCCTAACAAGATGATTAAGATCTTGACTTCAGACAAAAGTATTAATAGCCAGGATGGCTTCCAACAGTTATAGATTACATGCACATACCACAAACCCACAGTTCTCTTCCTCTCCCCTAATCAAGATTTTACAGTCTTATGTTCCCAAGCTGCCCAAACCTTGTAATAGATCCAGGGTAAGGTAATAAACACAAAGCCTTCAAATGCTAATTGTTTGTATGGCCTTATAGTTGCCAAGAAGTAACGTACCCACCCAACCCCAGAAAAGCCATTCCTTCCTCCACCCATTTTCATAGGGACTATACATCTGACTGACAATATCACACCTGGCTCTCCACCATAGACATCTCTAGATTTCCTCTGACTTCCAGTTGGGTCGAAATCCCGGCTGGTAAAAGTCAACTCTGTTCCCACAACAAAGTTAACCCCTCGCACCTACATTAATGCTGTCTTCTCCCTTCCCCAATGTCCTAACCACTTCTGGCTACTGTTTGGACTCCTGGACCAGAAAAGAAAGTAAAGAGGGAGGATGCCCCCTCCAGAAGGCACTCCTGACAGCCAACATGTTCTAGGCTGCACACCTCCCAGTCGCATACCAGAACAAGCCAGACACAAATGGGAAATAAAGCAGCTAGGTTTGAGGAGCACTCCAGGTGATAAGAGATGTTTCAGCTGTTCACAAGCCACAATATTTTATATGACTGCATGTAACTAGCCTAGGGATTACACATTCACAGGAGATTTTGATGCAAAGTGAGAAACTGAACCTTGGCAACTCGAGGCATCATGGAGTAAATGACATCTCGGTGACAACAGCAGGCATATCACAGTGGGGGTTTAGGGCCTGCTTCGCTTTGCACACTGTAGAAATTTGAATACAGCTATCACATCTTAATATATTCCAGCTTGAAATCAAGTACTTTTCCAAGGCATGCCAACTCACATGTTTATGGAAAAATTAACTTAAGTCAAAAAAGTATTTGAGGAGCCTGCAAATATAAGCCATTTGTATACAATGCAAGGCAGTGCAAGTGCAACGAACACAGCAAGCAGCATGGTCTGTGTGACTTTGGCAAGTTGTTTAAACCTGACCCTCAACTTTGCTACTAACATGAAGATAAGGATACCTACTCATTTAGCTAAAACTAAAGAACTAACCATGGAAGAAATTGCCTGCATTCACTAAGAACTACACAGAATTATTAAACGGAATGTTCAACAGACAATGAAAGACAAAGGTTTACCTTGGAGTTAAATCTTTAGCAGAAGCACCCAGTACTTTCTTCTCAGGAAGCATACCTACAAAGAGAAGAGTCGTTAAAAAATTTGCTGTGATGCTTGCTTAATAGAAATCATAATCAGAGATGTTTCAGGCTTTTTAAATTGAATGTTCTAAATACTACTGCACAATATTTAGTGGCTTTATGCAGCCAGCCAGAAGTATCCATGTATTTATTTAATTTTGTTTTTATTCAGCACTTTCTCTCTCGGAGAGCAGGCTCCTAAAACATTAAGTTCTACTTCAGAAATTAAAAGAGTTCCGTATACCACAGAACATGTGTGTGCAACCCTTCTGGTACACATAACTTGGTCTCAGTTTCATCTGTTATTAGCTTGTGCTTTCACACTTTGTGATAGTGAAGCATGGGGGGAAAAGGTTATCTGAATGAATCTCCTTTAAGAGAACTATTTATACAATTCAGATGAACAAATTCAATTTAGGACGTCTGGTCTAATCTAATTCACAAGTAAAATTTCACATCAGTCAGTTAAAGATCTCAGCCTTAATCTCGCTAATTTACACTTTGCTAGGAACTTTCACAGAATTCAGTTACTCACTTTAATTTCAAATCAACATGAAACAGTCTGAAAAAGCTTTTGCTGTGAGGCAACACTTGGTCAGTCTTTGAAAATGTCAATTGTACTAATCTCTGGCCTAACAGAAATGGAACACAGCTGGCAAAAACTTAAGCAGAGATGACAGATAAAAGTAATGGTAATCCTTCATCCATTTTAACTCAAATAAATGATATAGACTCATGATGGAGGAAGCTAGACAGACTGAAGTATAGTATGATTTGTAACACCACACGAACAGCAGGAGTTTTCCTGGACATTGGTTGGGCAGAGGTCTAAGATAACGGTCGGTAAGTGCTGGTTTCAAGCCCATTCAAAGGCAAACCCTGCGAACCCGAAATGGCTAGGCATAAAATAATTAATGTATGAATTCCCAGTTACCTAGACGATTATCTTCGGAACACCAGTAAGTTTTGTACTTTGACTACAAGCTTAAACACAGTAATTGAGCGGCTCCACCATGTGGGAGGTAGATAAAGACCGAGAGCCGCTCTGATCTAATCCAATCTGTCAAAACTATTTGATCATCCAGATGGGGAATTAACCCAAAGCAATTAAAACTCGCTGGAATTACTTATTCTTTGATCCTTAATTACCCCTAAGCACATACCATCTGCAGCTGCCAAGGAAGCTAAATGGCACAGCAGTCAGGTCGTTGCAAAAGAAAACAAGTCACCTAATGATAAAAGCCTTCTCAAAGGCTAAGCCTTTCTTGGGGCATATGCTTTGATCGGCCTCCATGGATGGCCTCATTGTGCCTGGACTGTGTGCCTGGACTAGTGTGCTGGGATACTACCCTGAGAACTTCTCTGGCTTCATCTTAAGACACATCTAGGTTTCTGCTCCTCCTGCCATTCTAAAATTTGACTGCTCTAGACTCCTTTTCCAAAGTTTCAGCCTAGACTTTTCCATGACAGATTTGCACCTGTCCCCTTACATGCAAATAGGTCAGCCTTGAGTTCAAATTGTGTTATTTCCCTTCACAGGTGTCCAGCTTACTTGCTCCATCAACACACCCCCATCACACCTCATATGATGGGACTTCATAAGCCGTGTTCTTTTAGGAAGCCTCGTATACCAATAAGACTGATCAGTCTGTAACATTTCCCTAAAAGCATCAAAATTAAATGCATAGTTCTTGACCGCTAGCAACCAGTTACCTCCAGTACTCAAAGAAGGGCTCAGTGAAGGCTTGAATGCTTCCCCATCTCTACAAGGACTACTGTCAGCCTCCTGACACATTCACAGGGCTATACTTGCTTAAGAGCTACGCCACTTGTCAGCATAGTCATTCTCACAGTTACATCTCTCAAGTAGTTCAGTCATGCTTTGATCAGCTAATTCACATCCATTTCAACTCGTTTCCCAGTGACGGCCTTCCAGCTTGTAATAGAGACTTACTTATTTTAAGTGTTCCCAAAAATTCTGTCTTGTCTCTGCTACTCCAGCCCCATGGCCACCTAGTTTTTCTGATACAGAGAAGGATCAAAAAGCCTGGCCATTTTGTAGGGGCAGATTTCATAGTACACAGTACTACTATTTGTGACCTATCTTGTGTGACTCGAGCAGAAAGTTCGTCCATCTCATACCTCCTTTATCTATACTACCCTTCTGCAGTCTTATAATACTTTTAAACACTGAATTCATAATACCTGATTAGGATTTTGCCTTCTGTAATTTCCACAGATCACTAGAACCTCAACTTCCAATTCAAGACACAGACACAAGGCTGGATAAACACTGCTTATCTGATAATATTCAAATCAGTTTAAGATTCACTTCCCAACCTCGCTCCTGGTGAATACTTACCATTAAGTTGTTTCTTCTCTTCAGACAGAGGAGAAGAAATCTCTACAATCATTAAGAAAAAACAACGAACATGACAGTAAGAAGTTACAGCACAGTACTTGCACACATCATGCTAAAGAAATAAACCAAAGTAAGGATCTCCAAATAAACCTTCCAAAACATTACTAAACTGACCAGGACTCTTCAGATATCAAGAAGCCACAAATAAATGCAGCAATAAATGTCACAATAAGTGCCAGAAGCTGCACAGCACTAAAGGGTAGGAAACACAAGAACTCTGGCACTTCAAAGCAAACATCACAGATTACCTCCTGCAATTATAAACTTCATAGCTAAAAAACTCTCACTAAATGTGTCAGACTTTCAATGACACTTTTCTCATGACAACCCCGAGTAAACAATGAATCTGAGCAACCCAATCCTTCGAAATCTAAACCCAATCCTTGGTAGAAACCCAGGGAAAAAAAAATCTCCCTATAAACTCATTCTGTCAAATGGTTTCATTTGACAAGTTATTATCTTGGTTTTTCATTCAATCTGTAGTATTCTGCAACTACTCCAAACAAACAAATGCTAGCAGAAAAAAAAATAAATAAAAGAAAATACAGACCAAGCAGGTGAATTACAGTGTCAATTCATACATAACGTGCTCGAGTTGACGGGAAAGGCGCTGTACCTCTCAGCTACATATCCTTCTGCTCTTACCAAATCTGTGGGGAATCTACCCTCTGGATGTAACCCAGACTCCTCTCTGCCCTCTCGACATTGCACATCTCAATGCCCCAGTATGAATGCCCCTTTTATGGGAGCCCAGTTGGGGTAAGTGGGAGAAACCAATGTGTTCTTTCTGCTTCTTTTTATGACAACCAAAATGTGAGTGCTTCTCCCCTGTTCTTCTGAATCCCTCCCAGTGCTCTGCTTCACAGCAGTCACTGTTAAGAGGAAAAACGTCATTGCGAGAGGAGCGAAGGAAAGGCTCCTGGAACAAAGCACCAACCATACGGTATCGTAAAATTACCTCAGAGCTGATCAACAATTGCCTTCATCAGAGGCTTTCATGTTGTGCCACCACAAGGTAAAAACAAAATGCTCCACAAGATTAATAGGACAGTTCACCCAAAATTTTTGGTTGAGGCTGTATTAGTCCGTTTATTCTGTTACACACCACTTCAAGCCTTCTGGCAGGATAGGCAACTCATTTACAAAAACTTGTTTCTGATTAAAGATAATCTTTGTGTTCAGGGGTCTACTCTCATTTCACCGCATATGAACACACTGCACCCTAGAGTATGCAAGGACAAGCTTCAGCTTCCTTAAATACTTCAGTGAGCAAATAATTTTACCATCTTCCAAAAAACCACCAGAACAGAGGAAACAAAATGCTAAGAGAAAAATCTTCCAGCAATGCCCCAATAAACCTACATCTGCTTTTCTTGCATTGTACCGAGACTGTATCAAACAACAAGCACCAATGATGCTTGCCTTACTGTCAAACACTCACCCTCTGCCACAAAAAGAAAGCAACATATTCTGTAGTTTGAAGTCCTGTTTTATGGGTCCATTTAATCCTATATTCAAAAACATGCACCTCAACTTAGTATTTTATTCTTCTATTTTCAAATGCAAATTTTGCTAAATACGTTCTTCTGGAAGGATGCAAGACTAGAATTATTGCTGGGCAACATTGAAGTTAGTCAATCATGTTTAAGGAGAACACATAATCTATGAGGAATCAAAGTAAACTTTGAGAATTTTAAAGTTAAAGAGCTTCAGCAACCCAGTCTAATCAGTTTGATTCTTAATTAATGAAATCACATTTTTTCAAGCCTGAAATGGCTAAAAAGAGATGCAGGTAACAGAACTGGTTTTATAGAGTTGGCAATCTTTATCCTGCAAATCTTACTGCAGCAAAAGGGATAGAACGGTCCTATTATGGAGGAAAGCAGAAAAAGTGGACAGCAGAAAATGGACTGTCATAGCTGGCAGCAGCAAAGACACGTTAATTCTTTACTGAATGGCTGTTGCAAGAATCTCTTCCAGTTGCAGAAAATGATATCAGCAAAAGTCACTTTTATGTTTCTAACACAGTTGACAAAGGAGCAGTAACTTATCTGTTACACATCAAGTCCATGAAGCAGTTACGCTGTCTAGGTTTCCTCGTACTTTGCAGCATTTACCTTAAAAGCTCCACACTGGAATTAGCTACCTGTCAACAGGGAGATGTAAAATACTGTTCCATTTCACGTACAGACTAAACATAACTGTTAGGTGATGTGCTGTGCAAGTATGCAGTGCACCTTGTCAGAAGCTGAAGAGCTACAAGAGATGGCTGAATTTGTGAACTAGAGGACACGACAGAATTAGAGACAAATAGCTGCAAACATTAATTCTTTCATGTTTTCACTGCAGTTTTGCTAAGGGTCAATATTCAGTAATAGTATCTGCTTCCTGTGTATAGGAAGTTTTTGCTGTGGCCTACAAACAAGAACAAATACTGAAGATTAAAAGTCTCTGGAAACCATCACCAGCATTCTAAGACAATATACTACATCTCTTGCTGTACTGGCTCAGAGGAGTCTGTTGTATCAGCAAAATTTTCTGCAACTGAATTCAAGTTAAAAGATCCAATGAAGCATTCTGTAAAGGATAACTGTCCATAAAGTGTATTCAAATATCTCAACACATATGCAACTTGCCAGACCTATGTCTGGTGCTGAAATCACCAGGTTGAAAAGAATGACTTTTACTTCAAGAGGAGAGCTGCCTATGATAGCCTGTCCCCTGGGATAAGAAGACAGAGGGATGTTGAGGAAAAAAAATGTATCTATTTCTATATACACATGCACATAGCATGCACACACACGTGTCTGTTTTCTGATGACTAAAAATAAAAGAAGAAAAGTAGCAGTGCATTACTTCTAGAAGTCTTCATGCATAAAATAGTTTCATCTTCAGGTATCTGCCATAAAAAGGCTAAATACATGCAACAGCCTTCACCTCTGTTTAAGAAGAGAGACTTTCCTCATAAATATGATGATTTAGGATTTCTCATAATTTCCAGACAACTTTGGAATAAAGCATAATAGAAATTATTTAATTCTTAAACCACTCACCTTTTGGAGCAGCAATAGGCTTGACAGCCATTCTCCCAACAAGACACTGCTTCAGCATCGATTCATAATTGACCCAACGATGAACCTATATCGACAAAATTGGTTTTCACAAAACTTGTAATTCTTACTATGTTGTTCCAGGCACTGAAATAGAAAAGTTCATTTTTGCACGGTGGCTGAAGTAACACATTTAGCAGATTTATTTTTTTTAAACCGACATATTGTCACTACTTATTTTTATTTCTATTACAAATAGCATGCAATTAAATAAAAAATAGTACCATGAAAAAATGACAATAGTTTAATTCATTCATTTTATGCTTTGCAGTATCTGAACATCATAACCCTGAGCATTTTTATAATGCATGCTGTGCAATGAACAGAATAAAGACAAGGTCTTTACCACAAAGATAATTAGTCTTTTTCAGATACAAGTGAAGGGAAAAGGGATGGAGGAAACAAAGAACGGTAGTTTAGGCACACAAACACCTCCTAACAAGTTGGAGTATTTCTGTTTGCTTCTGTTTTACTATCACGGAATTATTTGGAAATTACCTGTTTTAGAAAGTCAAATTAAGTGAAGAAAAAGCAGTAGCTTTGCAGACCAGAACTGGAGAACTTCCAGAGGAAATGGATGGCAGAAAAGCCAATTCCAATAGGGCATCCAGGATAACATCACAAGAAGAGAAAAGGAACAAAGTGCTGCTTGACAAATTTGAATGGCATGCAGATTTAAAAATAAAAACTTTGAATTGGACGAGCTAAGGAGACGAGATACAGAATCCCATCCACAAGCTGTAGTTTCCTTATACAGAGGTAACAGAAGGAAATTCAGGATTTTGAATGACAGCTATTTTTTCCAGAAATCTGAGAAACACTAGCAACCTACCAAACTCCTAAAGAGATCACTATCTGACAGACACAGAATGCTAGAGCAGAGGGGTTAACAACAGAAATGTCTCCAGAACAGCAAAGACATCAACCAGATACAAAAACGTGAACAGCATATTTTAAGGATCTGAACACTGCTTTCCACTCCCATGACAAAAACTAAAAAAAAAACAAAACCCATTAGGTAGCAAGTATGTATTTGAGCTTAACAACTTGAGGGGCTTCCCCAGATATTCCTGATGTCAAGACTCTTGTTTCTTAGTACACCCTACAATACCTGACAGTGATCCAGCTACAGAATTCCAGGCCACAACTTGATACTTTTTGGAGAGAAACTCCAATTTTCTTGAAACCAGAGAATTATGCCCGAATCCAGCACTTAATTTGGGAAAAGATTAACCAAAGATAAATTTATCAAAGCTAAAACATAATCATTGTTAAACACATTTTGCAAATAAAGGCATAACGCTGTGATGCACAAACTATAAAGAGAGAAAGATTTCATTCCAGAAACAGAGATTTCCTTTCTGCTCTTTCCCAGTTTCTCAAACCTAGTGAGCCAGGGAGACTCAAAGAATGTCCGTTTCTAAAAAAATATCAACTCAGTGAAATCACCTTTTACAGCACCAGGTCTGCAAGCAATTCCTTACATAAAGAACATCGATTCTGCAGACCCTTTATTTTCTGAGTCTTTTCAAAACATTTAAAGAAATGGCAAACAAGTAAGAGACCAAATCTTGTGATTTGTTCACAACCAGTTAATAGCAGCCCCAGCATTTTCTCTTACTACTATGTTCGCTGATAATGCAGCAGGAAAGTTAACAGACAAAAGAATACTACAAGCATTTTACAAAAAGTCAAAGCTCTGAGAAGAAAACGCCTCTCAAACAACAGCAATTAGTCCTTGTAGTAGTTTATTAAGAAGGTGGCATCTCAAGTTGTTGCTAGCTTTATTGCTATTTCTGTTAAAAAACTGTTACTGTCTTTTGGTACAAATTTTAAACTCCATGCCTCTTTCAGCACGCATTAAGTGCCATTCTGAGCAGTAACCTATTGCCTTTGCTCAGACCTGAAAAAGTTCAAATCATCATTTCCCTAAATGCCCTAAAATAACCAGAAAACTTGCATTTTTCAAAATACCTTTCAGTAATCAAGAGTTATTCGCTACCAATTGTTCTCACCTGATCAAAGAGATCCGTGCCATCAGTTCCTGCTGCTTTCATTAGTTCATCCTCACCACCAGGATGATATTCCATGTATGGTGTGACATTATATACAAAGCCTGCAGAAAATGGAATAAAGAATCATGAGCAGCATTTCTACATCCACTAAAACCACTCCTATCTCCAAAAGCAGCCAAAAGGTTAGTGCATATTTAACAGTATAATGGCAAACAGTAGACATGATCAGAACAAACAATATGACCTTGCAAAACCAGAAACATAAGTTACACAATTGTATGGAGCACAAGACATATCCTGTTACACAGAGAGGCCATCCTACAGTGCCATGCCACTGGTCCCAGTGAACACCTGGAGAAACCTGTAGGATTAACAAAATAAACCCTAGAACATTTTGTATCCTATCTAGGGTGTAACAGAACCAGAGACTGGTTTAAAACAGAGACATAAAATTGAGCCAGTTAGCACACAGAATTGTTTTCACTCTCCTTTCCAATTAAGTTATTCGTAAAGCTCTGTCATAGTTGTTTCCCTATGACCCATCACCTATGGAATAAAATGCCTACTGGAATGCACCGTCTCCTCTAAGGAAAAACTGCTACCATTAGCAACAAAACTTCCATTCTTCAGATTCAGCAATATAGAAAACTAAACATAGCCTATGCTCATTAAAGGCTTACAACTCTGGTGTCAAACTTGTCCCAGTAAAAGGGCTCAGCACTCCTTCTACATGAGTACTATTCTTAGTAGTTCCAGGGAGATAAAACAGTGCTTCTTCACAGGTCTGAACTGATGACTTCTAGTTATTGTTGCTATGCAAACAGAGTAATTAAAGCCTGAAGAATGCAGCTACAAACAGATTTAACTACAGACACATTGCTGCTAACAGGACTACTGCAGGGCTACCTAGCAGAATATTTAAGGATATACAACATTACGAAAACAGGAAGCTACCAGAAGCAGAACTGTGCCAGTGCTTTCATAAGAAGCTTTTAACCAATTAAGAAGTGTACGTTAATTACTTCAGCAGCAGAGGTAGGCATTCAGCACTGGCCAGGAAGGAGACATACTTGGGACAATCCTAGCTCGTAAGCACAACCATCCCAGACTAAAGAAGGATCTTTGCGTATTTAACTGATCTGCTCTTCTGAAGGATGTATTCACTATGCCATCTTGTGTGCAGCACTGATTACTGCACGCAATAAAATGTAAGTCAATACATAGTAAGGACCTCCCAAACATTAGCCAAATACCCAATTTCCATCAAATTTTCAGAAGCAAAGGAAATCTCATTTATATCCCCTTTGCTGGCTTTTTACCCTCCCTGACATCCCACTTTTTATATAAATTTGTGGCCTATATGACAGCTTGCTTTGATGATCATCGTACTGGGTTTCTGAACAAAGCTAGCTCCTGATCTTCTTCTACTTCACATTCTTCTCATCAACTCCTGCTCTTTCTTATGGAGACACAATTTAGCCACCAATGCAGAGACCTCATTTAGCTTTTCCACAATGGTGTTATTTTACTACCTGTCCACACATCAGGTCTACAGATAATCTATCAGGATTCTCAGTTAGGCTGTTTTTTTCATTAGTAGCTCTAGAACAAAGAAAAGGCAGAGATGGAAAAAAATAAAGGATACAGAAGCTGCATGATGGGGTTCTTGTAAAAAACAATCTCAGAGATGCACTCTAGGGGGAATAAGAGGTTGAAAAACAACACAGAAGCATTTTTAAGCAGTGGTTCTGTCTGCAGTAGTAGGCATCCCTTTTTGAGAGAGGAAAAAAAGAACAGACCTCCACAGGAAACAAGCTTGCTTCAGCTCTCCTCCCACTATAGGTTTGTTAGCATGTGCAAGAACAGCACACAGAGCATTAACAATCCTATTATTTGTTCAAAAGCCAGTACTGAATAACATTTCACCCTTACTTTCACATTCATCTCCCTTAACACCCAACAAAACCAAAGTCACACTCATAGATATTCTAACTTTCTTTTGCTGGAGTTCAGATACAGTGTTATGTCAAATATCAATGCTGTTCCTCACCAGATCAAAGTTACCACTAAATGAAACATCCTTCCACATTAGTTACTCTGATCTTCTTAATCCATCTTCATATAAGTGTTGTTATCTCATAACAAATTTAAGGCAATATTAATGTATTTTAGCCTCCAAATGATTAAACTGGAGAACAAATACTTTACTCCTTTCTGTTAAGACAACTAGGAACTTCATTTTCAGCACTCAAAATGCTCTTCTAGCCACAGCTATTTCTCCAAACCACCCTTCACACATTGTTAACTTGTATGATACTTTCAACTTATAAGCTAATTTTTCACAAAAATAATAACACAAATTATTTACCACAGATATTTGTTATCATAGATAGAGATTACAATTGCTCTGTGTGGCAAGTGCCATTTGCCTTACTAAATTTTATGAAGTAATATGTGGGCTTGCATACTTATTTCCCAAAGACCATCCTATACATTTAAGTAACGTTTTTAATATTTATGTGTCTCTGGATGCTTTAAAGCAATCACTAAAGAGAGTCAACTGCTAAGGATAATAAACTCTCCAGGACTGAGGAGTGTAAGTACTTGTTACCATTTTCAATGTCTTATTCTTGCTAAGCCCTTGTTGCACCTAAAATCTTGTGTTTAATTATTTTCATATGCAGATATAAAATATGCCCACTTGAAAGACTTCTTAAGAAAGGCTTGGAAGCAAAGAAAGTCTTTGCAAGACAAAACCTCTAACTTGAACAAAGTTGTGTCCAATTATGTTGAAATTACACCTGGCCTAAACATATCGGGCACATAGTTTGGTTCGGGGTGTGGTTCTTGTTGCTGTTTCTTTAAATACAGAATAGAGAAGTAAAAAATGCAGAAGGAAGATCACAGCAACCAACCTCTTATACATATCCAGCAGTCCTCCTTTTTGTTGTGTTTAGCAAGCTCATCTTCAGTCACTTCAATCAGCCTTCCTTTTAAACCAGTCAAGTCCTTCCCACTTTTAGTTAGTCGAATCCAATCCATAAGACTCCTTCCTGGTTTTAAAGGTACCTGAAAAATATCAAATGTACCAACATTATTAACTCTACAGGAAGAAACAGCTATTCAACAGACTTTTTAAGCTCCCGAGAAGGACTCGGACAAAACAAGTAATAACACAACCCAGATTCTTTGCAGAGACTTCTTTGCGGGAGCCTCGCTCAAGCAGTAAGAGTGCCTGAGGGAGCTTCCCACATAGTAACCCAGGCAAAGAAACTACTGACTATTACAAACAACTCTTCCCAAAGCAAACTGCAGATACCAAGTCCTTTTGTGATGCTAAAAAGTTTTTATCAGCATCATTTAAGTTATGTCCTGAAAATCTATGAGCAGCAAAGAGAAATTTGAAAATCATGGCCAACTAAGAGAAAGCAGGAAATTTCACCTTCACAGCACTCGGAGACTTTCCACAGGCCCTACAGCAACAGCAAATCTCACCCGGAGAAAGCCGGGACTGAAGTCTCCTGGCTTACCAGGGGTGTGTTACCTATGACCTGCCTGAAAGGCAGAGCAGGACCCTCAGGGTGCCTAGCACCTTCCTTTCCAACAGCACCACAGGCTGGGAACCCCTCTGACCCAGACTCTGGACGGCAGGGAACAGGGCTAAAGAACCACGCTCTGACAAAACCAGAAGCGAGGGAACTAAAGCGCACACACCCCCCCACCACTCGATGCTACTCCAGCCTCAGTACGAGCCCGCTTCCCAGGTGAGTTCTGCCGACACCGAGTGCCCCCCGAACCCCTCCGAAGCTGAAGACCCAACACGGGCCATACAGGCGGCGATTCCAGGCGGAAAGGCCCCGTCTGTGCACAGGGGGAGCCCCGGGCCGCCCGGGAAGGCGGCGCAGGAAGCGTTACCAACACCGCCCTCAGGACACAGAAGTACGAGGTGTTTGCCAGCGACGCGGCAGAGCCAG
>VZRW01001588.1:373107-389577 GCA_013398125.1 Aegotheles bennettii
GGGCCTGGGGGCGGGGGAGCGCTGCCCCAGGCATCCGCGCAGACACAGGGCTCACCCTGGCCGGGCGGAGACGCTCCCGCGGGGGGCCCTGGTGTCAGAGGGCGCTCGGTGACCCCCCCGGGGCAGCGCGGCTCCCCCGGTACCGCCGGGGCCGTTCACTTGCTTTGTTTTGGGTGTTGGGTTTTTTTAATAGGACATTTTTTCCGGGGGAACATGCCGCCTTTTGTCCTTTTCCATGTGGTCCCGATCTCTCTTCCGCTGCCATCAGATGCTGTTGCCACACACACGAGGTTTCATGCCAAACTCGCACCATTTCCATGGGCCTGGGTACCAAGGGAGTTCATTTTTATTTCCATTTTATTTTCTTTCCCCCCTCCCCCCTTTTTCTTCCTGAGATTTTAATCGCCGGTGCCCGTGAGGAGGCAGAAACAACAGAGCGATCGTACAGGAGGGGTGGCAACCAGCGATAATACCGGCCCTGGGGAAGCTGGGGGGGCTGATGGGATGGAGCTGCCCTAGATTCTGAAAGAGGGCTTCAAACCCAGGTAATTTATTGGCCCATTAAAGACTCGCGTAACTGAAACACCACGAAGAGTGAGGCACTGTACCCTTTGCAAGGATGCTTTCGCCTTGTCGAGTGTAGCCATAGGGAGTGGGGCTGCCTTAGGCTGCCTGAGCACAGCTGCAGGTAGGTGGCTTGTGCCTTCCCCACAATATCTTCAGCACAATCCATCTCACTAAATAGCAACAGCAGAACCAGTTGTAAAAAACATTTTGTATTAGAAACAGCGTGGGAAATATAATCAGGTTAATAGCATTAGCTTGATAGCAGGTTTTTTTCAGATCTTTAATGTGGACTGAATTGCCTTTCTGAAGAAAAGCAACCTCTTACTTTGAAAGAGGAATAGGTGGAAGAGTGCACATGTTTGAGCTTGCTGTGATACATTCTGGCTTCATCACTGGGTGTATTCTGTCATTCTGCAGGTTTCTGCCATTTGGTTGCTTGGAAAAATTGATAATGATTATGACTTTAGGAATTATTAAAAGAAAATGTAATTCACAGTGAAAGCTCGACTTAGTAGGATGTTAGGCTTAAGCTAGATGTTTAAAAGAATAAGATTTCCAGAGTAATTTTGCTGCATTGTGATTTTTGTAGCTGTTTGTATTTTTTCCCATCTCATTTTCACTGTGGCCTAGAGTCAGATTAATTAAAATCAGAGTGAACAAAAGACTCAAACTCCCAATAACTATTCATCGTAAAGTTAAGAAATGGAGAATAGAGCAAAGTAGCTTGTGCAATACGTTGAGTTTGATCATAACCAAAATTCTATCCGTATTTCTCTGTTTTCAAATGGCTACTTTGAAACCTTGTCAGGTGAGGTAAAGTGTAAAACAGATGTCCAAAAACTGTCTGATGGTGGATTCTTCTTTTGCCTAAATGAAGTGAGAGCAATAATTTTTGTAGTTGGTATTTCTCTTCTGAGAAATATAACACAGGCTGTGGGAGAAAGAGTAGAGGCTGGGGTCATTGTGTAAAGAAGAAAACCAGGAACATCCTCCATGACATTAGTAGTGACAAAGGAGTAGAAGAACACAACATCAGCTTTATCTGTTTGATAAAGCATGAAAATGAGTCTCAACATCTACAGTAAAAGCAACAAAAGAAGGGGTGTCTTTGGCCAACGACTCTTAATTGTCTCAGGATTCTTTTTAGTACCTGCCTGAAATGAGAAAATGTCATAGGGAGAAAGTGTGATTTCCCCATTAGAGAGCAAACTGAACCAGAGGTGTTGAAAGGATAAGGAGAAAATAATGACTAACAGCTGTTGTTCTGCATATTTTCACACTATATGACTCTCCTTGGCTTTATATTTTAGTGGTGCAGTCCTGTTTATTGAGAGAAATACGAATGTCTGTTTTTGCAGAAATAACTTGTTCTCATTGACACAAAGAAAAAAACCCCAAACCCCTAACATTTTGCCATCTTCCCACTGACCCTGAAATACAGGCTAGAAATCATTAAATCAAGGCTAGAGGATTCTTTGCCATGGCTGTCGTTTCTTCTTCAGTTTGTGCACAGAGCAAAAGTGGCACTTCACTGGTAAGCACTATCCGAGCCACAGTTTTAATTGTGCTAAAATGTCTGTAGGCAGCAGCTACATACGCTGCTGAGTGAACAGTTGGTCAAACGGGAGTGATGGAACATGCTTAAAAATGGGGTGTTTTTCTGCATACAGTAGTGGAAAGCATAGCTCTGACTTCAGCATGAAGTTTGATAGAGGCAGTTCTCTCATGCATTCTTGATTCACCTAATTAAAATGATATTCTCATTTCTGTACCTTAGTTCCTGCTTCTTTGTATTTCAACTTTTAAAAAAAAGGGTAACTCACAAGCTGGAGGTTGTTCTTGGTTGTACATATATAACTAGACTGCAAAGCAAGGCTGGGAGTCAGGATCTAATACACCGTGCTGTAAATGTTGTTGTGAAATGAAAATTGAGATATGATGTTACATGGTTTTATTTACTCTCTTAGGCAAATAAAAATATCTAGGCATTTCATCAGTTCTCAGCTGCTTGAAAATTTCTCTCAAGATCATAGATTTTTTTTTATTTCCTGATATCACTTTCCAAGCAGGCCGTAGCTGGCAGTTTACAGGGTTCAATTCTGTTTAGCCACAGTTTGATTCTTTCAGGGATTTTGGTATAGCTGCAACTGATCTATTTCAACTGCAGGACAAAAAGATTCTTGTACAGTCACTCGGGATTTACAGCAGTACAACTAAAAACCCAATTCTGTTTTTTCAGAATGTATACTGAGAAAAAATTATCTAGAATGAAAGTAGTTCACTTGGTTTGGTTTAAACTGATTAAAAGTGCTTTTGTGGCTTTCTGCAGCATGACATCTTGAAATGTAATGCATTGTTAACAGGATACACAGAAGAGCAAACACAGAGGTCTGTGCAGATTTGAGTGTGCTACTATAAACAAAGAAGGTGTTCACAAATGGTTTAGAGCTAAATTTGACAAGACAGTGCTAATCACACTTGGACATGGGAATATCTGGACAGAGGACACTCAGCTGGCTTCATATTAGCCTCTCCGAAGACAGTGATAGCTCTCGCTCATTACTAAAATGAAATCATTGTATGAAAATGACTGCATGAGATGATACAAAGAGAGAATTGGCTTGATCTTTTAAGGACTTTGTTTTAGTGAGAAAAGCAAGGTCAAACGTGTGGAACTGCTCCTCTGCTTGCTGAGGCTGAACTGAGGAAACTGCTTAACAGACAAAATTTGATCTTGAGTATTTTATAGCCTAGCTTCATCTTGATGCTTCCAATTTTGGCAGCACTTTAGGACCAGGTTTTGAAAATTAAGTGTATGTTTGGTTTTTGCATACAGATATTGACTGTATATGCGTATGTCATTTACTTATATACATTATGTTTGGTCTATTAGCTCATAAATGGGCCAATTTTTTTGCCAGTAAGTGCAAAATTTGCATAGGAAACTTAAGAGCACAACTTTGGTAGATGTTAATCTGTGTGTGATTATAATTACTGGAAACTTTGCATTAGTGTCTTATGAGGCATCAAGCGTTATTTCATTGTGATATGATATATAGGGCATTTTTGGTGATATATTCTGAAAGTAAAGCATCAGCTTGTAAAAAAAAAAAAAAAAAGAAAAATACTCATGGTTTTACCAACCTCTATCCTCACCTTTATTTGGTTTTGATATAGTATTTTCAATATCACTAATGTACCTGAAAGTGGGCTTTATTCAGCATTTCCACAAAATGAAAACTTGTCAGTAAATAATATGAGATCCAAACTAAATCCTAAGAAATAAAATATGTACAAGTTAAATTTTCTCCTGAAAAGAAAAAAAAAAAGAGAGCTAAAACTTAATCAGATCAGTCTGTTCACAGTATCAATGGCTATAAAACTGTTGCTTGGTTAATGAAGACTGTGCTTGTCCTATTACTGTTGTGTATTTTTTTCCATCTTATTTATATAGAAAAGTGCAACACATATTCAAACAGTGTAATTCCACTTGAGCCCAAGTGCATGGTGTTTCCTATGGAAAGGTATGTTGGAGGCCTATAGGTAACAAGCATGAAATGCTCTTTCATGGAGACATCCACCCCACTTCTCCCTGCCTCTCTGGATTTTGACTAGGCTGTAATAGTATTAAGTGTCATTCTTTCATTTTATGGAGAAAATGATTCTTCCTCTCTTTGACTGGAAATGAAGGGATGCAGGAATGCTGGAGGAGAATTTTGTGAAAAGGAGGGATGTGTTTGCAGGAAAGCACACATATTTTCACCCTCTTTGCGCTATTTGGAACCTATTTGCTGGTGCCTTTGGGACCAGCATCACCTAAGGTTGGAGGATTCAACAGTGAGTGGCCTCACCTGAAGGGGCACAGCTCTACAGTCCACACTGTCAACAAGACTGAAAGCCTCCAACTTTCCCAGATTTATTCCAGCCCTGTTGCCATTACAAACTCTGTGGTCACGTGGGCATGTCCAGGTGGCCAGTGGTATCTGCTGGGGAGTAAGCAATACATTTGTGTTTATGTGTGTGGCACACGTACTTGAGGCCCCGGTGTGCCTATGTGGCAAGGTGTGACCTCACACAGCAGGTTGGGCTTCTTCATTTCCCTCCCCCATTGCACTCCGCTCCCAGGCCCAGGCTGGCAAATGGTAAAGGATAATGTATCCACATGGGAAAGCGACACATTAGGGGACTGAGAATGTGTAATAGGATCAGCCACCGGTTACAGGGCTCTTTTAAAAAATAAGAATATCATTTGCTGTGAATTCTGAGCACTTTAAATTCCAGGCAGATAAGAAAGAGAAACATCAGTGCTGAACACGAGTCTTGTAACTTCATTTGATAGCATAGGAGTCAGTGAAACACTGATACATCATTAATGCCGGGGCTCAGCACAAGTGCCTGGCTCGCTGAGCATAATGCAGCATATTGTCACAATGTTTGCTGCAGTCGGAGAGCTCGGTGCTGCAGTGTGGCACTGGCAGGAGTTGCCCTCTCACCTCTACAAAGAAGGGAGAGGCAGCCAAATGAAATTAAGTTGCTCTAGCCCAACAGCTAATAACAGAAGAGATGAGGAAATTAGATAAACATTGGAATGTCCTGATCTAACTCCTCTAACTGGTAATACAGTCCTTAGCAGTATCATCTCTCCTCTCACAATGTGCCATTCAATTAACTGTTCCTTTAGATTTATTGCTTTCCTGGCTACAAAGATAGTCATGGAAACAGAGTGTTTGTCAATTTCCCCTGCATCTCTAACACATCAGCACAGCATCAGCTCTCAAAAAGGATGCATGCCACTAAGCTGGTGATGTATATAATGCAGCATTTAACCTCTGGCGGGAGGGAATTAATTGCAAGGAACAGTGATGTGTGAACCATACCTCTGACAAAAAAGCACCTGAGAAAGGCAACGTGAGTCCTAAAGATAGCAGTGCCATCCCTGAGGAGTACACACAGTATCTTGTGCTGCACTGCGGGGATGTCAGAGCTGTTACACAGGTGCCCGGAGATAAGTGCTGACAGAGAACCCCTCGTCCTGCGGTTCCTTCCTGGCTTCTGGTGACTGATGTTATGAGGCTGCAAATTCCATTGTGGCAGAATTTCAGTATGTCTTCACGGCATGCTTACATCCCAGTGACCCTTAATGGTAGCACTGAACACAGGGAATAGGGAGCTTGTTGTACAGGCTGGTAGTCTGCCTGTCTTAATAAAGATGCAGATAAATGGCAGAGGTACTAAAGGTAAATATTGATGTCACTTATTTTTAAGACTGCCTGTCAGTACCCCTGAAAATCACAATTTCAGTTGCTTAGAATTTTCTAAATCTTATTTGGACTAAATTTTCCCATGTAGGTTTATTCAGGCTTAGTCTGGGGGGAAACTGAAGTCAAATAAGACAGCTGAAATCACTGAGCCTTTTCCAAGAATGAGGGAGAAATGGTAAAAACATCATCTTGCCACATAAAAAACTTCTAGTGGCTTTTTGGGGGAGTACTGGTTTAACAAGTACTAGACCGCTGCGTGGTTTTGGCCCATGAAGTTTGCCGTCACACCAGGTATTTGCCTTTTGGTTTTTCTCTGAAAATCCACTCAAATTCAGCCAATTTCCAGGTCTATAAAAATAATAATTTGAATCATTCAGTAAAATTACTTTGAAGAATTTACTTACTAAATTCCTTGAATAATTAAATCTGCCCGAGGCTCATTTCATCTAGAACTGAGTAGAGCTCTTCTTGCAACCTAATCTGTTTGCTGCTGGAAGCTGGGGTAGATCTTGAAGTGAATTATCCAAACTGAGAGGCACTTGCTTTTTTCCTGCCCTGCTTCACTTCCTTTGCATAGCCCAAACACCCAGGCTGCAGCAATAGGAGGGTGGCAGGAAGAGGAGGCAGAGGAAGGGAAGAAGTGGACAAGTTCTTTGGTGGCAGACACACACTGGGAAGTGGGGTTGAGGTTGAGGGTTGTCAAATATTGGGTACCAGGACTAGAAATTATGTTCAGGGGAGGTGTTGAGGAAGTTTAATTAGCCTAGTGGAAGACTAAGCCTGGAAAAGGAGATGAAGGAGAAGTGGGACTGGGTCACAGGACTGTGACTGCAGTAACAGGGTCTGCAGCCTCTCTTTTCTCCATTCCTCTGCTTACAAGAAGAATGTCTCTTTCATACTTGGAGCAAGCATCCTTACACTATCTGGGGACCATGGCAGACACCAGTCTGCAACCAATGCTCCCTCAGCCAGGTGTGGGGACTGCTGGAGGACATGCTACCTGATCTCTTGGTCAGTCGGGTGCCCCGGAGTATGAGCTGATGGAGTTGTTTACATCCTGGCCTGTGAGACCTGTGCCCACAGCAACGGCCTGAGGGCTCTCAGAGACCCTCTCCACACCTTCCCATCTGTGGCAACTCATGCCCATGGATTTCACAGTAGACCTGTCCCCTCACAGGGGAATGCAACCATTCTGGTAATGGTGGACCTATTCACCAAGACACCTCAGTTTTTCACCTTCAGGATGTTGTCTATGGCCCTTCTGACTGCCTGACTCTTCCTAGCATGTTTTCTCATGCCATCGTCTCCCATGTTGTATCATTACTGAAGAGTGGAGCCCGTTCACAGATTTTGGAAGTATCTCCTGGGCCTCCTCTAAGGCCAGCTCACCTCTCCTCCTCATGCCACTCCTTATCTCACAGACAGGCAGACGGAGACAATCAGATTCTGGAGCAAAACCTCCAGGGTCACAGCAACTTCCTCCATGCTGAGTGGGCCATCCTTCCCCCTCCAGAAGAGGCTGCCCACAAAGATAATGCTCACATGTCTGCATGGCAGAGCCTGTTGAGGTACCCAGAGCCCTGACACTGGAACCAGGATGTGTGTGGAGAGAGGTGAGGAGAGAAGGAGACCCATGTGTGATGAGTCCGGGGGACAACTGGACCAGGGCTTGATCTCATGGGAGACATCACAGCTGGCTGACCAAAGAGTTCAAGTCCTGGGAAGGCATTGTGGAGAAGCTGGCTCCAATAGATGTGGGCCAGGGTAGTTTGAGGATGTGGGGAGAAAAGACCATGTTTGAGCAAGTAGACTGGATCCAAGTCCCCAGTGGGAAGTGGAGAATGAGGAGGGAAGAGAGAGGACAAGCCACCTAGGAGCGAGGTTGCAGAAGCAAAGCAAGAATGGCTGGAACAGGAGCTGGCAAAAGAAAGCATTGAGCATGGGAAGGACAATTTTAACTGGAAAAGAGTAACGTGGTGATGTCAGACAGGAATATGTTCTGGGTGAAGGGTGAAAGATGGATGGGAGGAGAAATTGAGAGAGAAATAGCACTAATAAGGTAAGAAGGCTGAGGTGAAGGACTGAGGACAGGAAAAGCTTCAAGTGCCTACAAATGGGGAAAAGACTGGGAAAACAGTCAAAAGACATGAGACAGGTTCTTCCTAGTGAAGGACATTGGGCCTGGATGTCTTGGTCCCAGAGGTGGTCTGGAGGGTAAAATCTGGGACTGATTAATAAGAAGTGAGATGAAGAGCCAAAATTTGGAAGAAACAACTAAAATTTTAGTTCATTTGAGAGGAAGGGAGAGAGGAATCAATTTTGAAAAAAAAAAAAATATGTATAGGAGTTGTGGGCCCAGCGTACACCTCTCCAAAGCCTGGGATGGACCTTGCGAGACTCTACCCCAGCAAAACCTGAGAAACCTGCTGGCAAGGTCCCATCACCTTCTAGGGACAGTCCTGGTCAGTAGTACCAACATTTACTCTGTTAGCTCAAGTAACAAAAGCCCGTATCATAGACCTGAAATTTTCCTATCCAGGTGCTACTATTGCATTATCTGATGATTTTTCCCCCTACTTCTAATTCCCCCTAATCTATTTGCATACTCCAGTACAGAAATTCATCTCCAGACTGTGATGGGGAACACTTTTAGCACTGTAAAGTCAATCACTCAAAAATCCCGAAACTTGGAAAAAAAAATAATTCTGTGAGGTTCACATGTGAGCTCTCTCTCATCTAATTTAATTGTTCAATGGTTAGTTGCAGGGGGTGTAGGGACTTCACTACTCCAGTATGAAGCCAGTAAAGAACCACTTTATTTACTTTTCATCCCTTTTATACATTCGTACCAGGTGCCGAGAGCGTACACAGTGATTGGATCGCCTCCCCCATATGTGGGAGCGGACACAGTGTTATATGCATTGCCATTGGTCCATGTCCTCCTCCTTGGTTTGTGCCCCTTCCGGTAGTGTGCCAGTCCCGTGACCGGAAGCATACCCAGGTGACCTCCGGCATTGCTCCATATCACTGCCGGTGTCCGGCTGGAAGCTGACGATGCTGTCTCTTTGTTCCTATCCCTCGAGATGACTCCCAATACATATGCTGCATGGTTAATCATAAAGCTATCGAGTAGCTGGTTCATTATATGCCATTGACCTACCCCTACAATTAGTCATCTCAAATGATGAATTCAGGCTGCCATTAGGTAGAAACCTTCAGAGGACAATTAATTTCATCCTAAAATGAGATGTCTAGGATGTCTAAAATGTACAGGGCAGGAAAGATGGCAAGTTCTCTGGCACAGTCTATGTCTCCCTACTGACTCTAAGAGATGACTAGTTTAGCTTAGAAACATCTAGTTTAACTTGACATTAAATGTTAGGCATCTCAAGCTAGTTAATGTGAATCCTAATTGCATGTTTCTCTATTTGTGTGTCTGATACGAGTGTCTGCAGTATGATTTGTAGAAATGTTTAAGCCCAGACCTCCCAGGGTTGGTAAGTGCAAATTCCCTCTTGCATTTGTGTGTCCTAAATAGCTTGGACACTATGGATCTGAGGCTCATGGCTGCGGCTGAAATCATACCTTAAATGCAGTACTATACAGTTCAAGGCTATGGAAAAATTAAATCATTGTCCCAAACTGGCCAGCCAGATTTGAAAAGCCTTTTTAACATTAGTGTTTGTCCACTTACCTATGTACAAAATGGCAGCAGTAGTAAGGCACCCCCAATCCCTAAAGACTCCGTGAAGTCTGTTCATTAATTCCTGCAGCCACCACAGTTATTGGCACTGCAGAGAACTCATCAAAGCACCATTTTGAAATCCTGTCTGTAAGTTTTTGCTATGCAGGAAAACCATCGGAGAGTGCAGGCTGTACAGAGAACAAATGATACTTTGAATACATTGTCATCACCTATTCCGGGCACTGAGAGAAGGAAGGGACTTGTGAAAAACAGAAGATGGTGATGCCATTGATTGCCATAATGCGTGTACGTGCACAAACTGAAATTAAGTTGTGTAGGCAACCATAATTCTGGCATTTTTCTAACTTTCTGGTGCTCTCTATCACTGTCTTAATCATGTTTTGAGACATGATTGTCTGTGAGTGTGAGACAGATGTGTCTCTGGTTTATTCCATCTGGATATTTTGCCCAAGATCCTTCCCTTTTTAATCTCCCTCAAAAGCTTCTGTGCATGTCTTTATATTCCCCAACTTAATATTCAAGATATTAGAGTATTCACTATAAAATATATACAAATATTCAATATATTTTATATCAGGTGATAAACTGTGCAATGGGGTTTTTTTATATGAATATCAATAATCAGATTATTACAGGCAAAAATGTCAAAGTAGATAATAGCAAATTTTCTCTGATAGAATGATCACAATCACAATGTTTTTAAAACTGCATCTTCAATATTTTTATCAGCTTCCTCTGCTCAGCATTTTACTGATTTCTTTCCTTTTTGACCTGCAGCCAGTCTCATTATCACACATTGCATTCTTGTATATCTGAGCATTCACAATATGAAGTACAGAATAGAAAATCAGTGTGATATCACATTACTGACAATTTTCTTCTCTCTTCTTCTAAATTTTCTCCTGACAGATTTTTTTCATTAGTATGCTTTAGGAATTCCACAGATCCCACTTACCAAGTTACTGATGTGGCTTTATTCTGTGGAACAGAAGTCTCTGAATATTTAGCATTTTGTTAGTCAGCCAAGTATCTCTCTGGCGTCCAGGCATTACTGCAGCATAAATATAAAAAAAAGTCTGATTTTTTTCCATTCCATTTATCTCCTGTCTCCTTAAACTAGTTCTTTCTCCAAAATAACAGTTTGTATCATATACATTTTTTTGGTTATTGAAATACTTTATAGCTATACTAGACATTGTAAATTCTTGCAGTTTGTTTTTTCTTACCTTCACAGAATACATATCTATATCTATATGTATATACATATCTACACCTAATATTTGTATTTATATTTATGCTGTGAAAATATATATGTACAAAATATATATAATATAGAAGAATATATATATTCTTACCATCCCAGAATATATATGTTATATATATAGATGCTGTGAATACATATATGATATACAGGTTAAATTCACTTTCACCTGAATGTATGTGACCTAGTTGGAAACTGACACATAACAAATCTAACCCTTGTCAGATGTCTCTTCCTAAGTGCATAAGTTTTGACAAACATGTATTTTTAAAAATGGTGCTGCTATTAAGAAGGAATAATTTAGAATGCAAAGAAAGTTCAGAGTGCTCTCCAGCTGAAATGCAGAGCTCATTATGGAAATTATTACCCTGGGTATTCATTATCTCAACACTGCAAGAGAGCACTCATATTGTCCATGACACGAGCATTCGGCAAGTACTCCAAAATAAAATACTGTTTGACATGCGCGCTGAGTCGCTTTTTGTCTGAAATAAATATTTTAAATATATTTAAATATGTATATTTGATAGTGGTTTTATTTCTTTACTGATTTACTTAGAGAGGATTCAGAGGACATGAATAAGGAGTGCTAGGTGTAATTTGTACAAATATTAAGTGAGTACTCTGTTAAAGTAAATTTTTTACATATACATTCTTAAGTATCTTGTTGAAGCAAAGTCTTTTTCTTTGAATTTGGACCAATATTAGTAACAGATGAAAACCAGGCCTATGTAACAGCTACGGAATAGGCAGAGGCTTCATTTCCTGGTGCATTTTCTGCTTTTACCAGAAAAAAGCCCTTTGTGTTGACTGGCATCAAGCTGACAATCTAGAAGGTGTCCAGTGGCCTCAAAAGAAAAGGCAGTTTTAAAGCTTTCCCTGACTCCCTCTGATGCCTTCCACAACTTTACTTTACACTGCAAGGGAGCTGTGTCAGATCTCAGCTGATGCTGCAGTGCCAATAAACACGTTCCTGTTGGAGGGAGGGGAAGAAAGTGTGTCTTTCATTTCAATTCTTCAAAGAACTGTAGAGCTGAGATGCCTTTCACAAGATTACTCATATCCATGAGCGAGGAAACCGTGGAGAAGCCGTGCTTGGTTTTCTCCGTACTGAGGCCAAGAAAAAATTTGTTTGAAGAAAAATTGATGGAGCTTTTCTAAAGAGGTTACTATTTGTCTTCCTTTTCCTGCTGCAGTCTCTGTTCTCTCTCATTGCTCTTTCCATGGGAGGAGAGCAGGTGCAAGGCAGATGCTTTGGCAGATAAAGATATTCTAGTACTATAATTATAATCAACATTTGTAAAATACCCACGGGCTTCTGCATGCACAACATATATAGGAAGTTCCACACAGAGTTTTCAGTTCCTTGTTCTCAGTCGTCATATCGTAAATACCAATAGCTTTAATCTTCTGGAGAATTTCAAATGTATTTTTGCAGGGAGGTAATATCCCTGGGAAACACTGACTTGACCAGGCTTAATTCTCCCTTGCATCCAAGATGACCTTTGTATAGTGGAATGGGAAAGGAAGCATCAGGAATACTTTACAAAGGTTCAGATTTATAAATGGCCCCAGCCTCAGCCTGCTCAGTGCATCCCTTAAGTGCCTGTGGCAGCTCGGTGTGTGAGGCTGAGGGTGGAGAAAGAGCAGAGACATGTGTGGCAGAAGGCTTTGTTTTTTTTCATGGGCTTTATACAGACACAGGATTCCCTGTCACAGGCCAAGTAGCAGGACAAATCCAGATGGATCTCAAGGAAAGGAAGCACTGGTGGCGTAAGCTTCCTAGGAGGACTCACTGAAGTGCTCACTGTGCTGCGTGTGCAAACCACAGTGACAGTTGAGGTAATGGCGTTCTGAGGCAGACACAAGAAATTAGCTCAGCTTAATAGCATGCCTCAGTGAACGCTGGAACGAAGGATACACTTTTCAACAAATCATTTACTTGAAAAGGTTCACCTCTGTGTGTGTGAGTGTGCATGCTTCTTTATTTTTATAATATAACTATGAGCAGGCTGAGAAATATTTGAATTTTGCTTATTTAAAATCACACAACTCTATTTTTAATAAATTACACACAAACTGTTTTTTCAGTTCCTCCTAACCAGACTGAGCTGTGTCAAGGAAGTCTGTCAGTGAGACAGACAGACACACCACATCTCTATGCTCTCCTGTTGAATTGGACTGCTATGATTAAGTTTCCCATGAGGACATTACCCACATTCATATTTATCAGTTAAGATTTCTTTCCCCTAAACATCTCCAGTATTGTGTTTAACAGTCTTTGTTTCCATAAACCAGCATTCCGGTAAATAGAATAAAGGCAAATGGAGAATGTGTGAAAACCCCAGCTCTCAATGTGGAGCAGAAGAAGTCTGCTATTACTCAGGGTTAAAAAAGACTGTAGGAGCAGTTTTAAATGGAGGATTTAGGACAAGATGACAGGTGCACGAGAGCACGTCAGTCAGAGTGACTCATTATCGAAAGGGTAAAACGGAAAACACTCTGCGTGCCTGAAAGAAGATGACAAAATGCAGATACAAAACAATAAAGACTGGTGCAAACAATCCAAAGAAAATTTTGCATACAAAAAGGGGTTAGATCAAGATTCCACATAAAAGTGCTCTGCATGAGTGCTGGGAGTCTAAGGATGGAGATTAGTGAACTGGAACATTTAATTTTAAATGATTGCAATAGCAGGCATCTGCTAGAAGATAATCATTAGCATACTGTAATACAGTAGAGTACAAATATGTCTGAATAACAGAGAAGATTATGCCATTAGAGGAGTGGTAGTCCTTGTTAAAAGAAAGCCAATTTTCAAATTGGTAACAGAATGAAAATGTGCCATGAAATCAATTTGGGTTGAAATTCTGTAGTCAAGAAAGGAGAGAAGGAAAAGTCTAGAAGGAATGATAGTCAAAAACCAGTTGTCCTGTAATTGGAAGTCAGACTGGCCTATCTAGAGGACAGCCCACACAAACAGGTGGAACCAGCCCTGCTCTGCAAGTGCCTATCCCTCTCCACCGATGACAAGCTCAGGAGCCTGCCTGGCAGGCTCTGATAAAAGCCACGAGGGTGGCATGAGGATGGTGAAGGGTCTGGAGGGGATGCCTTATGAAGAGCGGCTGAGTTCACTTGATTTGTTTAGCTTGGAGAAGAGGAGGCTGAGGGGTGACCTCATTGCAGTCTATGGCTTCCTCACAGGGGGAAGAGAAGGGACAGGTACTCATCTCTTCACTCCTGTGACCAATGACAGGACTTGGGGTAACAGCAGGAAGCTGAATCAGGGGAGGTTTGGGTTAGATATCAGGAAAAGGTTTTTCCCCAGAGGGTGATAAGAACACTGGAACAGGCTCCCCAGGGCAGTGGTCACAACACCAAGCCTGACTGAGTTCAAGAAGCGTTTGGACAATGCTCTCAGGCACATGGTGTGACTCCTGGGGTGTCCTGCACAGGGACAGGAGTTGGACTTGATGATCCCGGAGGGTCCCTTCCAACTCAGCACATTCTATGATTCTATGATTCTATGAAAATGCTTACCTGTTCAATGGGTAAAGTTAAGTGTGATAAAACCACCTTATGATCGAGGCTGTGCTGCTAATAGCTTGACTGGATGGTGACAACAGCTGCAAAACACGCTCAAAGGGTGCAAGGGCCAGGTAGGTGCAGTGGGAGACTACAACTGTCTGCAGGCTGATTAGAAAAAGTTCATAGCACAGTATTATTCTGAGATGACAGTTTTAGACAGTTTTACTTCTTGGCCCAACCAGTCAGATGATCCACAAGAGGAAAAGCCACTCTAGATTTAATCCTGAGCAGTCTGCAGGAGATAGTTCTATGTATGACTATAGAGGAATAACTTTGTAGCAGTGAGTCTGAGGTATTCAAATCCAGTATCTTTGCGAAAAGGGAAAAGACACCAACAGTCTAAGTCTTGAAGGTCTCTTCCAACCTCGATGATTCTATGATTCTATAAGTTCAAGAAGGAAGCTGCTGACAAATGATGAAGCTAGTCAAAAATAAATGTCAGGAGTCATAAAAGAATAAAGTAAAGGTAAATGTTTTATATGTGAGGGTGTAAGCATGTCTTGTATAAGTGCAAGTCACACTTCATCAGTGTACTTGACATTATTTAAGGTATCAAAACTCATTAAATGCAGATAAGAAAATGAGACAAAACCCATGATTATACTACCCTGTGAGCCACTGGTGAAACTGTGCCTTGAGTATTACATGGACTGATACAGTGTAACTAGAAAAGGTACAGAAAGGCAGCAATTGGGGTCAGAGACCAGAAATAGAATCTAGGCAAGGGGGAGGTAGTATTACAGGACTCTTCAGCTTAGAGAAAAACGGTGACTTAAAAGAATTGTATTGGATATCTGTAAATTGTTAATGATATAGAGATAGCAAAGAGCTATTTCTCATAACCTAAGATCTAGAAACATCATAAAAAATTCTCATGTAGCAGGCTTAAAATTAACAGAAGATGTTTTTTCATGTAATGTGTAATTAAATTGAGAAACTCATTGCCACAAGGTGTCATAGAGACCAAAAGCATAGAGAAGTTTTAAAAAGTATCAAACATAATAGATAAGACAGATCTGAACCTTCTCAGCATCAAGTGTCAGAGACTGAACTGGGCAGGTGCCCTGCCTAGCTGGGAGCAGCTGTTCTTACATTCTCACCAAAGTCACTTAAAAGTTGGAGGAAAAAACAGTTTATTATTTTCTCCACTTCCACCCATCAGGTAATAACCTCTGATTACAGCAAACTAGGCTGGGTTCCAAGTGATTATTTCAAGATGAACAGTTCCAGCTAAGTTATCATATCCCAGGGACTCTCATTTGTAAATGGAAAATAAACATGAATACCAAGTCTTTCGTAACTGAATGAAGCACAGCAGTCCCCAGTCTGGCTATTTCAATGATGATAAACATCTTTAACTCGTGTGAAATATATCCCTTTCGATGCGTAATTCAGTAATTTCCATTTTAACATTCCTCTGTTATGGTGAGAATTTGGTAAGTAAAAATGTTAACAGTAGCAGGGTTATTTTCAGACTGATGCTTCCCCTTCTTGCAGCTGGTTACTCAGAAAACATGGAAAGTGTTGTTGTGCTTATCTGTCTATTTCTGGTGGCTTGGTGAATTCTGTGACTTGTCTTGAGACACCTTGAGCCAGGAATGATAGATTTAATTAAGCTCCTTAAGCAACAGTGTTCTGACTCGGTAAACATTAACACTTCCCCTTATGCCTGAGCAAACACAAAGATCTGTCTCAGCTTGGGAATAGTTCAGAGTGCTAATACAAACAACACAACTTCAGCTGTTTTTACAAATGGTCCTGAAAGGCTTTCTAGCCTCTAGTGTTGATCACACTTCTAACTTAGGAAGGTAGTTTTACTCTATAGTTTTACTCTATAGTTTTACTTTATAGTTTTACTCTGTAGTTTTACTCTTCTGTATCTTATGGGTGGAATCTCTTGTGTGAAAACATAAAATGATTTGTTTGGAATAAGGTGGGGAGGATATGTGCTGAGAAGCCTTCAAAAGGTCCTACCATAGCTAAAAACCAAACCAACCCAAAATCAACCTCTCCAAGTAACTACAAATTAAATCTGCAGATATTCCCCTGTGACATGGAGTAGGTCAGATTTTTTTACACCCCTCCCA
>VZRW01001588.1:389615-402678 GCA_013398125.1 Aegotheles bennettii
TTTGTATCTGGCCAATCTACATTTTATACACGTGTAAAAGGCACATGTGCAGAGGCATATGCATGGTTATACATGAGTTCATATATTGACCAATAAGGGTCAACACTGGCATACCAGCCTTTCCTAGACAGTTCAGGTGGCCATATCAGTGCAGGGATTGCACCTCGGAGCCAGACAAATCACCTTCTCATGCTGTCCCAGCAGACTTTTCTCCCCGTCCGAGGGGCTGTGTAATGCTCAGCTCGTCAGAATTCACCCTGTGTTGTTTTTGTAACCACTGACTGGTGTTTGAGGTGGGCAAGTGGAGATGCAGAGGAACTGTACAAGAATTGTCCATCCTGGCACCATGGAAGTGCTGTATGATTGCACACGTTTGGGAAGGAGGGCTCTGCTTGGGGCATACTCAGAGAGGAACAGCATTGCAGTCATTAACTCTTTAACTCATTCACAAGAAGAGGAATTGGGAACAACGATGTGGTAGAGCAATGGCTTACCAGTGGCAGCACAACTGAGGTCCTGTGGGCCTGCTGGAGGGTCTGTGGTGCTTCCCTAGGGGTTTTGGGCAAGACAGCTTTGGAGCACCATGAGGATGTGTGCATTGCACACGGGCCCAGCGATTCACCAGAAATGCAGTCATTTTAACTTTGAGTTAATGAGACTGACCAACGACGTTGGATCCCATTTCACTTTTGAATTAAGCCATGTTGAAACTCGACAGTGAAAATATGGTAGAATGGGATTTTTGTTGTTGACTCTTATATCTTTGATTACAATGTAGAAAGAGATAGCTGGGGGAGTTTCTAAATTGTTAGTATGTCTGTAAAAGGAAACTGAAGCACCTCCATCCATTTGCACTGGGAATTATCAGGCCTCGGCCTGTTTACTTGTCTTAATACTCTTTATTATTTCTATTTTATCCAAACTGGATGCAAAAAAACCCAGATTCACTTGCTGAACTTTTGTGCTTGTCATTTTGTGTTCTACTGCTAAGTGGCAAATTTTGTGTTGCAAAATCTGAAAATCTGGAAATACTTGCATCCAAGCTTATTTTTCATTTGAAAGACAGGATAGAAATAAGTCTCGGAAGTTTTATGTGCACTGAAGGCCCAACTGACCCAATTAATGTTCCATTCAGTGAACACATCACCTAGTCCTTACCCTTTTCCTGACTCCAAACTACATTGTGTTTACAAATGCATACATGTTTAGCAATCAGCCTTTTTGGCATATGTGAATTTTGTGTCCTGTAGGTTCTGCGGGAAAGTGCCGACTAGTTTAAAGGATCCCTATTATTTCACTATCTATGTTTACAACTGTGTTTTGTTTCCTCTTAGGAGTCCCACTCTCATTCATCACGTTTCTTTTGTTCCCTTTTATTATCAGGCTGTTGTCTCAGAGAACATAAGCTAAACACCAAATGCCCCTTTGTTAGTTAGTTGTCCTTATCGTTATCATCAGGATCAGTTCCCTTTACATTTTCACATCTGACCAGCCTTCCTGAAAGTCAGGATTATATTGCAATGAGAAATGCCACAGACATAATGTGCACAAGAACTTCCTATTCGTACCCACAGAGTTGTGTGTCTTGAACTGAGCAGAAAAACAAGTCACTGCATTTTGAGGGCTAAATTCAGGGATAAGGCAGCATGGACCACAGATTACTGTGGGATATGTCCATTTTATCTGCCCTATTTATCAGCTGAAGAGGGGTTGGTGATTCTTATAAGCCAGCTAGGAGTTCTCAGCTGAGTTCTGCCCCAGGATATATCTGTTTAACCGTTATCTCAGGCTGAAAGAATGGAAACTTAGGTCTTCAACTTCCCCAGAAAAGAGCCTAAACAGGAGGCAACAGACCATCCTGATGAGGGAAGGAGAAGGTTTCTAACTCTCCTGGGGACACTCTTTCTGTTGTCCAGAAAAGTATTTCAGGATTCACTGGCCATAAGATAGAGGAAAGCATCTTCTGAATCTGCAGAGATGAACAGGTCACCAGAGGACAGTAGGAGCCGAAGCCTTCTCAGCACATCAGCTAAAGCAGCCACGAAAATGGGTGAAAGGAGGATGCATGGAAAAACACCTTTGAGGGGTGGTGGTCAGGGAGAAGAGTGGCCAGACAGGGAGCGGAGGCACTGAATTGACAGGAGGAGGACACAGCCATCAGATGTGAGTGCCTCACTACCGAGACGTCCGCCTGAAGTCCATGTGAGGAGGTTGCTGTTGAATGCGTAAATGTAATTTAGATCTATTGGCATGATTATCCTGGGAATACGAAAGTCACACTGTTCTCAAGATCCTCATTCACAGGTTAGGGGGTTAAAATGTGATTTGTAGCTCAAATATATATATATATTTCTTTGCTTTCAGGACTTCCTTGTACAGAAGTATTTCCAATGTCTTCTTTTTTCCTCCTTGAGATCCTCCCTTGTCAACCATGTCACTGATATGGTGGCTGTCAGAGCTGATTTTAACTTATTCTCCTGCTCACTCACCTTCCCTACATTCATACACAATTTCTGAGTTCTCAGTTTAAACTCCATCTGTTGGCATTTCTTCAGTATGAGAATGACCTGCCTATTCTCCAGAGATCAGCAGAGAAAAGAAGCTGGAGGTGTGCTGTCTGAATCTCTCCCCTCATTATCTCTGCTGCTAGTATGAAACCTTTCCTTTTTTTCGTCCTCACCCTAAACCTTGAGAGTGTATTTTGATAACCTCAGCAATTCTCTGAGCAGATCTGTCTGAACCTTCATCCGATACAATGCATGAAATTAGGTAAGATAAGTATAGAGTTTGCAGGTACAATTACTTGTAACTATAGAGACTGTCTTTTTGTTGGGCAGCACCCATGGAGAGACACGAGATGAACAGTCTTTTACAGGGTGAGCTTTATGTTCTCTCATAACCCATGGAGATTTTTTGTAATATTCTTCTTAGGCTGCATATTTCCGCAATGCAAAATAAAAAGAGATTGAAAGTATATTCCTTCATCAGGGTGCATTAAAAGCATAGTGGGAAATCTGAAGATCATTGTGTTGCACCCAATACCCTGTATATTTTTTCTTATATAACCTTTCCTTTCTGATAAAGATGTTATGTGTCTGTAAGAAAAATTCTGTACAGTTATTGATGGTTTTGTTTCTTTCTTTCCAATTTTTTAATAGATCAAGATTAGATGCTGACATTCATAAGCCAAATTTCACTGCCTGTGCTAATATTGATTTAACAAGAGAGCAGTGGAGGGAAACAGCAGTTGGGATGGAATAAGGTCAAGACTTCTTCATGATGAAATGATATCAAAACTGGAGTCACACCCTGACAAAAAGCAAATGGCATAAGTCTGGTCCTGGGGATTCATTCAGTTCTCAGAGCATCCTTTTGCACTGCCATGAGCTGTGCTATGCTGAGCAGTGCTGGTGCTCCACTGCAGACCACCTGCTTCTGCAGAACAGTTTGCACAATCTCATGCAGGAAGCATAGAGCCCAGGATGAAATTTTTGTTAATAATCTCTGATTTTGTGTTTCTCAAGCCTGAAGAGCCTTACCTAAAGCATTTGACACAGAAACAGATCAATCTGAGATTATTTTTCTTATACCTAGAACATTTTGCTTTCTAATTCTTTTCCTTACTTGAGAACAGAATGTTTTTTTCTCTCCCATTTGATACCTTAGGGCTGACTCAGTATCATATAAACTGAGGAAAGAGATTATACAATGTGGTTGCCTGTGTTCCTAAATCAAAATGAGTGAGAATGGCATCATATCATAATTCCCACGACAGATTGTGACGACAAACAGGATTACAATCTGCAGTTTAGTGTAGGAAAGAAATAGTGGAAGGAAACAAAGTCTTAAGAATCAAGGATCCTGTTTTATTTCAGCTGGATTAACAGCACAAAATAAACAATGTCCTGAGAAATTCTGTTTGGGGGTCCCTGACAGGCATTTTATGCTGAGGTTTTTAATCATTTCACATTTGTCAAAGTTGGGGTTTGCTGGCTGTACAAGTACAACTATATGTGTTACACAAAGGAGGAGTGTAGAGGCTGATCAGAGTGTGAACTGATTGTTGGTTGATAGGGCAGCCCCACTGACCATTACACTCGGGTGATAATTGTTTTGTAATAATAAGGTTAGCTGCTTAACAATGCTAAGGACCTTAAAAGGCAGGGCTGGGGGCACCAGGATACCTCAGTGCCTGAGCACCAGAGGAGAGAGCAGGATGTACTCTGTGTGGTGGATGTTGAAGACTGCTAAACCTACCATACCAGCGAGGACATCAAGTGCTGGAAGTGCAGCCAGCTCTGCGCACCCCGCACTCCGGGGTGGCTTGCTGCCAGATTGGTGTTACATCACCTGTCCTCGCCTGGATCCCCTACAGAGGAGAAATAAGGAATCAGAAAAATTGAAACCTAGTAACTGAATCTAAGGGAGAATTAAATAATGTAGGTCTTAGACCTGTGGTTAAATCTCCCCTAGCTAACTTCAGTGGAGACCAGGACTCATGGGAGTATTGGAGTATCTAAGAAAACAAAAGCTGAAGATCTGTAATGTTGCAAATCAGGAGCCATGTTTTTAATTTCTCAGCCATGCAGAAAGCCTCAGAAATGCCCATTCAGCCTGTTCTAGTGTAGACTTATTTACACTGGACATTTGATTAGAAAAGCTTTTTAATAATAAAGCTTCATTTAAGCATGTTCTGTACTTTAATGCTTATTTTCTTTTTCTCCTTTACTATCTTAGACATGTTAGAGATGAACACCTTTTTTTAAACTTACTACCATTAGTCCACTTAGTTCACCATTAGTTCATTAGTAAACTTACTACTATCATTAGTTCAGAACCCACTGCCAGTGAGGAGCAACTCCTGGGTTAATGACTCACATCTTTTAAGTAAAGCACTGCCCTTTAAATACACGGTACTACATTATAGCTATAATTCTCATATAGGTACCCCCTAGGGAGGCATCATCAAAAAGATATTATTCTTCCTGGGTTCACTTCAGGTCACTGAAAGCAACTGCCTTTGGAGTTCGTCATAGTTTCAGGCTGAGGTGCCGTGCAGACTGCAGAAGTTCCATGCTCTGTTAAAAGCATCTGGGGACAAATCCTCCCTACCACTTGCCATCTTTCATGGCTCTGCTTGAGCACTGTAAGATTTTGCATCCTCCATGCTACCCACAGGAGTAAGTAAGTGATGGTTTGGAAAGCTGATTGCATTTTTAACCAGAAGTCAGGGAAATACACCTTCTCTTCTCAAGCTACAAGGTATTTCATTTGATATTTTCATCATCCCTTCTGTGCCTCGTGGAAAGAGGAGTGGAAGAGCTCCCACACAAATGAAGCAAATGCATTTACAGATGTGCTTTATAATAAAAGTAATGCTTTCCCAGACGTACACTAAAAGTTTTATTGCACTATGAATGCATGTGTGACTTGTGTTAATGTTGTATCTATTGAATTACCGCTTGTCTAGGGAACCTGTAATTATCATGTATAAAACCAGAGTGATCTAAAAAGTCTCAGTTGTGCTCTTTAGTTGTTTTGATGCTATGCATCTCTGATACTTGAACAAAATCACAGCTCAGCTGAAAGGAGCACTGGGTATGGAGGACCAACAACTGCCTATCAGCCTGTGCACCGATCCAATGCCAGTGAGACTTTCCAGGTATTTTGTCCTCAAAAGGCTGACTTGGTTCCTTTAGGATGAAGAATCCACCTTTAATTATATGTTTACTATTATATTGCTCTTCAGCTGCTCCACATTCTTGCCTAACATAAGCCAGCATTTAATCAGCATATTTTAGCATTTCTCATCTGTACTGAGGACACAGCTATTAATTATAAAAAATATGTTTGTGTTTAATATTTCCCATTAGTATTATACAGCTTCCTTGTGAGAATGTGAGGTCACTTAACAGAAGCAAGAGATTATCTGTGAATGCTCTAACACAGTAAGAATGAGTTAAGCTCACACATGTACACCTGCAAAGGTAAATTAACTTAAAAAGAAGCTGTCAGGTAATGTAAGTACAAAATAGTACAATACAATATTAAGTATATTTGAGAATATCCCTTTCTCTTAGCTGGACATGATTTTGTTTACCTGCTTAGCTATTGTGGACAATTTGGTTAAAACATCAGAAGCATTTTACAAAACTAACTGACAACAGAAAGCCTTTAGGATTTGTTTTAATATTTCAGTTAAAGCAGCTGATGCTTAGAATCACATCCCTACTACATGAGAATCAAACAAAACAAGCAGGAATAGAATTAGGCTTGAAGAAAACTCTTGTCTTACTGACCAAATGAGAAGTAATAGTTGTCAGAACTGGAGCCTTGGCTGGGATTCCAGTCTGATTTTCAGAAATGCCAACCATCCGGCTCCATCTGCTGAGCTTAGCAGAAAGCGAGGGTAACTGCACCAAAACCTCCATTTCTCCATCCCAGCAGCTCCTATGGAAATGAAGCAATGAAGAAAGGGGACAGTACCCTGGAGGCAGTCAGTCCCTCTTCTCCTCCACATCTATGTTTTTGGGAACAACACGCAGGGCAGCTTCCAGCAGCCCTTTCCTTCTCCTTCCACAAGCTATTGAGAAATCCAGGCTGGAAAGTATCTTTCATCATGTGTCTGGGCTGTTCTGTCCATGTCTTGTCTAGCAGGACAAACGGATGGCAGATTTGTAAACTTGACCTGGCTCTTTACTAGAGGCAGTATTTGCAGTGATGGTGTAACAGGAGGTGCTCTGCGAGCTGTATACACCTGGGCTGGCATACCTGGCACTTCCCCAGCCCTTCCCTCTTGCCATCTTTTCTTCCCCCTCCAATTACTGACACTTTCACATCATGCCATGAGTTTTTTTAATTCAGGTTAGACTTTCTGAAGCAGCAAGCTTCATGTTTTTATTTTTCTTTAGCAACAATAGTCCAGGGGAAAAACATACTGGCTCTCATTTTGCAACATGGCAAGAAGGAAACAACTGAAGACAGTTGTAACTACCGTGAAACTGCTGAAGTGCACTGAGCGATCCCGAACCACCCCAGCAGTCTCCTGCTCAGGGTTACTGTGGCCATGCTGTAATGTATCCCCAAAATCTACCCCAGTGATGGATGTAAAATGGCCATAGGAAGCCTATTTCCACATTGAAGACAAAGTGATTTAAATAATCCACTCCCATTTGTGTAATTTAAAATTCAGCATACTAAAAATTATAATTAGTATTTGGTGCAATCTGAGAGCAAACTGCCCTACTGCAACAGAGAGGCAGAGTTCCCAAACCACAGCCATCAATACCATCAATACCTATTAGGATCTCAAGGGGAAGGCCTGATATAGGTATCATAAGTAATAACTGCGGAGAGAAAACAGGATTGGTAATGTAATTACTGCCAAGATACACAGTAACCACTTTGCAATCTGCTAAATTTTGTAGGGTTTAAATACACCCTGAAGATCAGAATTAAGTGCTGGTATAAGGAAAGCTGTAGAGCAGGGTGGGAATAAAGGCAGAGCTCATCATTAAACAATGGTTAGAGTACGAAAACCAGGAACACTGCTTCCTTTGCTGCTCCCTGAATGCTTAGAAAAATCATCTGGTGAATCACATTGTATCTGATCAGGATGCAAATCCAAAAACTGCAAATCATACAGCTGAAAGGGAATTAGATATGCAGCTGCTTCTCAAGAGGACACTGAAGATGAAATAGCCACGTGTGTGCTGTGGCTGTCGGTGAACATGGCAGGCACCAAGGGATGTGCCCTACAGTGGGTAGCCCCGAACACCCCCTGCCACAGTGAAAGGGAGAGCTCCCAAAAGCTGCTGCCCAAAAACCTTTGGGTGAAGTTCTCACATGAGGCCCAGATTTTCTCCATAGACTTCAGGGATATGAAAGAATCAGCTCTCTGCTCAACTTGTGTAGGGAAAAAGAAAAATATAAACCACAGCAACAATTTTTCAGCTGGCACTGAAATTTTCTTTTTCATTTTTATAAAACTAACCCAAGAGAATGCAAAGTGGTGTCTACTAATTTAAACATTTTCACATGTAAAGGTCTAGGGATTTCACACCAAGGACTTTAAAGGAAATATATGACGAGATCTTGTAACCACTAACACTAATATTTCAATGTATTGAAGTATTTCAATGTATTCATTTGCAATATTAAAAAGAGGGGAAAATATACAGGAGGCAGTCTAACAGGCAAAACACTGGAATGATTCCTATAAGACTGTAGCAGCAAAAAGATAGAGACTAAAAATACAAGCAACGAATGTCACAGTTTCATGGAAGGTAGATCTTATTAAATGAAATTTCACTGTCTTTGACTCAGCTACAGTTTGGGCAATAGCGACAATGTCACTACTTGGGTTTCCACAGAGCATTTGTATGTATTTATATTTTATATTTATATATACAAAATATATATTTCTATTTCTATATTTAGATCTAAAAGCTTTCATCTGGTGGAATTAAGAAGGCAAGTGGAAGATCCAGACATTTACAGACAGGTGTCAAGCTAGATGAGGATGGAAACCACTGATGAACCGGGTTGGTTTTGTTGGGTGTCCCAGCATTCAGTTTCTAGTCCAAGGCTACTTAGCATTTATGCTGATGATTCACAGGGTGAGTCACAAAGTCTTCGCTGACAAGATTTTTGGATCTCAGAAGATTACATCAGTAACACATACTAGGAATCAGCTACTTAGCGCTCTGGATCTGCTGCATACATGGTCCCGATGCAGTATGGTTTGTTATAGCATCTGAAAAAGAAAGATCCAGTTATTGAGGGGGAAAGTGCAACAACAGATGACATGGGCTCCTCTTGTGGGATGAAGAGAAGACCCTTTATTGCGATACAACTCTGGTTTTTATAGCCCATGCCCCAGTCCCGCAAAGAATCACGCAGCAGTATTTGATTCCCTTATTCTCATATAAAGTATTGTTCTTTCCCAGCACAAGCTTATCGTGTGCTAGCCTTAAAAACATGTTTTTGTAAAAAGCAGTGTCCGCACACCTGTTTTCTTCAAAGGCAGTTTCTTATACTTTCCTCCCGGCTCCTTGCTTTCTTCTTGTGCTTATCTTCCCCATGGCTTGCATCTAACCAGCTGTATAATGTCCATATCTCTGTCCATGGTGGGAACTTTGCTGAACCCATCCTCCACAGGAAAGCTTATTTCTATGCATTTTCAGTGTAAGAGAATATGCTGGAAATGAGCAGCTTGGAGGGAGAAGAGAGATTGTAGTCAGAAGACAGATGAAGTACATCCCTGCTTCTGTAGCCATAAGGAAGGAGAGGTCACCTTGGGATGGAGGTGGCCTGTGAGAGGCAAACCTGCTCCCTGTGCAGCTCACCTAAGAGACCTTCCACACTGCACCAGCCTTGGGAAGAGATGCAGAAACAATCCGGAGATTAGGAAAAACCTTTCACGAAAGGAAGCTAGGTGGTAACTTAATAACCATGTCTCATATGGAGAAGTTGTTTGACCACTGGTGTGGTTTCGAACTTGGAAATAGAAGCAAAATGTGGTCCAGGAATTATCAGCTGAGCTTAGATGAGCAGAAGGAGGAGAGAATAATTGATTACTTTACCCAGGAAAGCAATAGATGCTGCTAACATGCTTATGGGTGAATTAGCTGTCTCTCTCCTGCCTGTGGATACAGTAAGGGAAGCTCTACATGTGTGTGTGCACATTTGAAATCTGGGGCTCACCCCATATACTCACTGGTGGTGTTCTATAGAGAAAAAGAAACTTGCTGCTGTGCTGTTAATACTCATACATTTTGCAGCTCTGCAATGGGACAATGATTATACTCAAATCTCATACTGCAGGCTTCAGGGTTAGGAAAAAATAGCACCTTCCGTGCCACCAGCAGTACAAGTTCCAAATCCCTCCGGAACCTGACGGAGGAGTCTTTTCATTTTCCAGGAGCTCAGGCATGCTGGGGACCTTGGGAACCTTCTACCTGCATGTGGAAATGGTTTTACTGCCTGAGATCTTTAAACCCACCCACAGTGCTGCTAGGTTTTGGAAAACAAGTAATGTTCATCCTATATAAAAACAAACTGTTTGATATTAAGTGTCCTGGGCATCGCAGGAAGGCTGTTTAATTTTTCTGGTACTCTGCTTTGGACTTCATTTCTGTGAAGGAGATGACAGAAAATAAATTCTAAACTGAAGCTGAAAATGTTCCATATTTTTTTAATTAATATTAATTCAGAGGGTATCATTGGTAATGCAGAAAATCAAGCAAAAAAAAAAAGACTAAAGGGCTAAAAGGGATGGAAGGACAGATGAAGTTCAGGAGAGGCTTAAAATAAAAATGCTATTACATTATTAAACAAACAAAAAGGACAGAAAATGGTTGTTTAATTCGGGCAGATTCAGGTAAGGATAGTGGCCAGTTATGTCACCTCTCTTTCTTGCTTTCCTGTAGTGAGCTGACATTAATCAACATTTCATTCTATTGGACAGTAATGGAGAAGTGCACTTTAGAGGAGACAATATATTAATAGAGATTACAGAAAACTTGTGAACATGGAATACAGCTGTTACTTGGAAGTATCACAGTAATCATGTATGACCAGTAGCAAATACATTAGAAGAGGGAGGCTTAGGATATTTTACTTTGTGCTAAGTGAGAGAAGCAGCTGTGATAACTTAGCCTGGGTATCAGTGTATCTGTCTTACATATAATTTATGTATCTGCTGAAATAAATGTTGGTGTTAGAGGCCTTGAGACTATATTAGCTTTGCCATCACCACGTGGTCAAAAGGAAGGAAACAGATGTCAAGGACATGAACTGTGTAAGTAACAAGAGCTGTTAACTCTGACTTATTTAAAAAAATGCAACTTCTCAAAGTGCATTTTACTACATTGTTGAGAAGAGTTGAGAATAAGCAGAACATGAACAACACAAAAGCCAGACTTCTGAAAGATGTAGGTGTAAGGCAATATCTCTTTAAGTTCCTCCTGTCCTTTTGCTTTCTCCTAGGATGAAGACCCTGTATGAGTATTTGGATTGAGCCAACTAAGCTTTTTTTATGTTCTAGTTCTGTACTTTCTGTTCTATCCTTACTGAGCCAAAACTCCCAACAGAATTACAGATTTCATGCCTAAAATGTGCTACAGAATACACAAGACAATCCTTGATTTATGGAGCTTATAATCTATACTTAATGAGGGATCTGCACTGAACAAAGTATTAAAGATCTGAATTTTGTTTGCAAAATAAATTTGCCCATCCTGTTTGCATATCCATGTGGTATTTTTGTCTTCTTAGTCCCAGAAGCAATCACTCAGTATCAGTCCATATTCATTGACTAACATGAAATGAAAAGTTGATGAAGGGAAAGGAGTTCTCTTAGGTGTAATACTGCACATCTGAGTTCAGGATTACAAAAACGTGCATCCAGTCACAGCAACTTGCAAACTTCCCAGTCTCCGATATTAACTGAGGATATATAAAGCTTCACTTCCATGCATGCATTTAAGTTTGCAAAAAGAGTGGTAGATCTGGACCAAAGAATAGTAGATATGTTTGGGAACAAATTGTTCACCTCTGGGTAAGTACCGCAAAGGAATCTCCAGTGTTGTCAGTACACCAGATTGTTGTTTAATCTTACTCCTCCTCAATTTCCTCTTTTCAGATTAAATAACTTATTTCAGTGAGGAGAGAGGCCTGACTGGACCTCAGCAAGGTAAGCCCTCTAAAATTAAAAAAAAATATTAGCCCAACTGTGCAAAGAAAGCATGGTGAGGGGAGTTTCAAGGTGGCTGTAGCTGGGGAGGAGGCAAGGAGAAGGAGGGGTGGGACAATAACAGCTCATTGTACTTGAAGACAAATTAGTGACTTGAAGGAGTGTACTCTGAAAAGTGCTGGAGGATCACAACTGGGATCCAGTTTAATGACCAAGTTGGGGTGTGGGTGTGCACCGAGGTGCACACAGCTGCGGGACACCGGCTGGTCAGGGAAGCATCCAGCTAGCAAGATGGAGGATACTGATGACCCTAATGGCAAGACCCCAGGACAACAGGTAATATTGCCTGTAGGGAATTGAGAGACACCTTGATTTCATGTGCAGTCTACCATGCCTGTTTTCTAGATTCTCTGTTATGCTCTTAACAGGCAATGGCAGAAACCTCTAAAGGTAGAGAGACACAGTCTGCTGCAAGCTATTTGTGCCACTGCCCAACATCTTCTCCAGAGATCCCATCCTCTCACTTATTTCCTTGCCTGCTTACACCCTAATCTCACCTGGCTCACACTCTCTGGATGGTCCTCAGCAAGCTGATGTCTCTAAGCCCTTTGCCTGGGCTGCGATGCTCTAGCCCAAACAGCAGCTGGGCATTTTGTTGGGAGCCAAGGAGGGAAAAACTCTGGGCATATCTTCAGGGTTGGGAGATGAAGGCTGAGAGAGCACGTGCTCTTCCTCCCAAGCCTGTGAGCATGTGGCCAGGAGTCGCAGCCTAATGAGACCAATGGGAAGCTCTGTTGAGCAGGAAATATCAGGTAGGAAGAAGAGCTATTCAAGTTAAAACACAGTGTTGGTACAGGAATGAAAAAGGATAATATGTCCAGAAATTAATCTAGACTGGAAAATAAAACCTCTCGAAGCTTCAGAGAGACACAGGAGCAAAACACTATCCCAATAGCTGTTGTGGGAATAAAAACTAGTAATTAGATTTTAAGATAGAGCTTCATCAGTTTATGACTACGATTAATTTACTTGATTGCTTGCAAAAGCAAAAGTTAGGCTTCGTGACTCTGGAAGTCTCTGACAATCCTATGCAACATCCTATTCAGATTGCTAGGTCTTCAGAGCAGCAATGGCAATGCTCTCTTCCTGTGCTCTTTCAAAGTGTCATCCGTGACTGTGGTAGGGCTTCTTTTGTGCTGATGCATTTTTCCTTTTCTTTTCTTTTCTTTTCTTTTCTTTTCTTTTCTTTTCTTTTCTTTTCTTTTCTTTTCTTTTCTTTTCTTTTCTTTTCTTTTCTTTTCTTTTCTTTTCTTTTCTTTTCTTTTCTTTTCTTTTCTTTTCTTTTCTTCTCTTTTCTTTTCTTCTCTT
>VZRW01001588.1:403405-427773 GCA_013398125.1 Aegotheles bennettii
TTTCCTTTCCTTTCCTTTCCTTTCCTTTCCTTTCCTTTCCTTTCCTTTCCTTTCCTTTCCTTTCCTTTCCTTTCCTCTTTCCTTTCCTTTCCTTTTTCCTCTCCTCTCCACTCCTCTCCTCTCCTCTCCTCTCCCCTCCTCTCCATTTTTATTTTATTTTATTTTTTTAATGACTGGGGGCACTAAACACGAAAAAACAGTTGTGAAGCTCAGTAAGACTATTTGATCTTTCGAGGGTATGCAGAATCCTGTCCTGGAAAAAGAGGAAGTGGTTTCACACAGCAGCGTGGCCGTCTGCTGGGGCGGTCCCGGGGTGCAGCCGCAAGGCAGCAGCAGCCTCAGCTCGGCTGCTCCAGCCAGGAGGGATCATTGCTCCGCTCGTGGCTATTTGGTGCCACCTACGGCCAGACACTGAAACTCGTTCACACGTCCCAGGATCATTTTAGGAAGGCAAGCATGCAGATGAGTTTTAATGAGATCAGCAACTACGCTGATACACCATGCACCCACAAATGTGCCTGTGGATATTCACGTATCACTTCCCTGTCAGCTGTTGGACTCTACTGGTGAGCTCCTAAAGGCTGTTAGTAGCTTCTGGACTTACTGAATACTTTCCAGATCAGCCTTCATAGCCAAAGCATGGTATATTAATTTGTGGTATGGAGTTAGGAAACTTTACTGGAGAAAATGAAACACCAAGCTGGAGAAGGTACAGTATCTGTTTTTCTGCATAAATGATGCATTCATTACAGACATCAGTTGCTGTGTCATTTCCCCTTAGAATCATAGAATCATTTTGGTTTGAAAAGACCTTTAAGATCATCAAGTCCAACTCTTCTTCCTCCCATGCATCCTCAGTCAGTGCCATGGTCAGAGGTCATTGTGTTGTTTCAGGGGATGCAGCCTCTCCATCCCTAGGTCTGCATCTCCTCTCTCCTCCTTCTTGGTTCAGTCTCACCACCTGACTGCATTTGTGGACAGCTATGAGGCCTTCCAAAGTGTCTCTGGAGAAATTTAGGGCACACCAAGGCTGGAGCAACTCTAGGTGTGCCTCAACAGCCTCTTGAAATGAGCCTCCCTCCTAGAAGACGTACAGGGAAGGATGCAATCACCTGCACATAGATGTCTGCGTGTATAGGTCTACCTGTGGGCCAAGCAACCGAACTCCCACCACCACTGAGAAAGGGCATGAGGGTGATGCAGCACCCAGGCACAGGCACCTTGTGCCGTTCAAAATGCCCTTGTGTTTCTCACTCATCCACACAGAGCTGCCACACGTGATGATGGGGCCTGCAGGAGATCCAAACTCTTCTGCAGCAGGGGCTTGTGGCCCAGCAGGACACCGAAGGGATGTTCAAAAAGCTCTAGATGCCTGTGTGTGGGCAATGGAAGACACTTAAATCCAGGTGTGTTGACTGGAGCTGAATCCCACTGGCTGTGTTGCAATCTTTTCAGAGCTTCTGACAACACGAGACCAGCTGGTGCAGTCTCTGGTTAAAACAGACCTCAGAATTTCCTCCAATTACTCATAATATTGCGCCAATAATTTCTACTCACATAACTAACAGATGCAATGCCAGTTAGTCAATTTAGGTTGTGGGAACTTCAGAATTTAAAAGAAGAAATATATTTTAACTTATTTAAATAGCAAAATGACTCTAAAATTGTCTACAAATTCATATCTGTAGTCTCGATCATCTGATGTTTACTCATGCAGTGCATCTCCCAACAACATCAGTGAGGCTTCTGATGTAATACTCAAGCAAAGAAGGTGTTGTGCATCTGCATATTGTCTGTGTGAACCAGAGAAAGGGGATATAAGATCCACTCCTGTATTTGGACCAGGATCAGCCGTTTCACATTGATAATAGTGTTGATAAAGGCTACACATGAGACAGAATTTTACTTGTCAGGGTTTTGAAGGCTCAGAATTTAAAAGCCACTCTGTTTGTGACATTTACTTTACCTATAGGCCGTAAATTACTTTGTTGGATTTTAGAAAATAATAATACTTGGAAAGAGATATTGCTTCCAAGTATTCCAGCATCTGTAGGAACCAAATGTAATGGACCAATCCTAGTTATCTAAACTGTTTAAGAGATACATGTATCATAAAGAGCAATAAATGTAGCTAGGGAGTAGGAAAAAAAATAAAATAGATGTGTATCCCCAGCATGCAAAATGTACAAGAATAATAAAGAGAAAAAAACAACTGTGAATATACCAAAAGTAGGGACAGGATCACTGTAAGAGAGAGCTGAATATGATGAAGCTGTCAAATGAAAAAAACAGTGTAGTACGGGAACCTTTTCTTCTCAAGGTCAGTAGATGCAACATCAAAGCAGGACTTAGAAAGAATTTTGCTGGCTTTTGTAATATTGAAAGTACAGGAAATAGGATTGGATGTGACACCGTCAAGAGTGTCTGAACTTGGTCAGCAATAGTAAAACAACCCCTAATGGTCTAATAATCACAGCAATTTCTTGAGAGGTCTTTGACTCAGTTATCTTCTTATTTTCTAAATTAGACTGGAGGCAGGAGGCTGGACCAGGCAGACCTCTTTGACATGCTGCCATTCTCCTCCTGCCTGACAGAAAAGGAAAAAAAGAAGAGGAGAAATAGAGGAACAATGAACTTCAGAAATAGATGTTTCCCCTGAAGTGACTGTATTGGTATGGTGCAACTGGCATTGAGTTTGAGTGTGGGGTATAGACACCTTGAAGAGGTGTCTGGCTTTGGAAATTCAAGCGGATCAATAAATAGCCAGAGAAATAAAGTTTTAAGCTTTACATGTGTGATTACTTTAAGGGTAGTAAATATTGCAGCCTCAGCAATGTACACCTGAAATGATGGGTTTGGTCTTCTTCAGATGACAGGATTCTAATGTTTGGCACTTACAAGAGCATTTGTTTCAACAGGATGGAAAAACTATTTTTTGTTTTGGAGAAGGAAATGAAGAGACATTGAGATTAAGCTAAACTGTTAGATCATGGATCATGGCAGAAAGTGCAATGCAGAATTCATACATCCTAGATCTAATTATAATGAAAGAACACAGCAATTTTATGCAAATCAAACATGAAAGTAAATGCAATTATATGAATGATGTGTTTTCTTCCTTCCTGTTGGATCTCAGCATATTCATACTGCTTTTTATTAAGCTGATCACTATAGTACAAACAGGTCTTAAATCCTTGCTGTATATGGCCTAGAATTTATTTTCTGGGTTTATGACTTGACATTTACATCCCTGTGATTAGGTGATGAACTTTTTAGCCTAGCCATTTTTAAGGAGCTTATAATATGTCTCTTTTGCATGAGGCTGACCCAATCTGGGATCTGTAGCCCTGGTGGAGACTCACAGTAGATTGTCCAATGGTATAACATCCATTGGCTCTTTCAATATGTTGCTTTCAATGCAACCTACTCTTCTTTTGACCTTTTTCACACAACAGACCCATGAAAGTAGGAAGGAGGGTTTCTCACTTGGCCTCAGTGCAGTGATATAAACTGGCTGTCTTGTCTTCCTAAACTCTGTACCTGCTCAGCTGCACCAGACAGGCCTCAGCATCTGTCAGCCCCGAGCAGAGGTCAAACTTAGGCACTGTGGACCTGCTCCTAAAGGTTTCTGCCTCCCAAAAAAGACCAAGAGGACCAAGCTCTGTGTTTGGATGGCAAGGGCAGAGGGCTATTCACATAATCTTTGTTCCAGGATGACATTGTTACAAACTCAACTTGGAATTTAGGGGTTTTCTGAATGAAAAAGGCATATACCAGGGAGGGTTAATAACCTGGAACCCACTCATTTATGCATTTTTTTTCTCTCCATGTTCACAGTGGTAACTGATACTTTCAAAGAGCTAAAGTATAAAATTAATCTTTATAGTTTGACTGTTCTGATGGCTTCACTGTACATACTATCAAAAATACTTGAAATATTAGACATTCATATTCTTTTGGAGGATACTTCACAGACTTTCTGATCAGTTTTACATTTGTGGTTTTGCCTGTAGCTGTGCATTCATCTTGGATATATGTCCATATTTTACTGGATTATTTTCATACCCTAGAGGGACCTCTTGCATTTCATGATCTGATGACTCAAAATGCAAATCTAAATGAAAACAGGAAAATCAAAAGTATGCTTTCAGTAGCTGCAGCTTTATCAGAGTATTTTCTGTACTTGACCTTTAAACCCAGAATATTTTTATTATAGCAAATTTTCTAGCTCTTCTTAACATAGAAGGGGTTAAATAACTCATCAGCCTTTTTCACACAGGTCATGCTGCAGAGATAAAAAGGAAAGAAACATTTACAGATTTGTAACATTTTGACATGTCTTTATTAAAAGAAACTAGTACATAGCCAGCAGCCTCACTTCTGGCAAGGCATCTAAATGCAGCTATACAAATAAGCCAGTTTCTGAAGTTGAAGCAATAGTCAACCTCACTGAAGCAGAAGAATCTATCTTTTCTCTTGGCTCATTGACAGAGATGCAGTCATCTCCAAAGCCCAGAATTACCCACTGCTGTTAATCCTGCTTCCCTTCTCTGAGAAAGCAAACGACCTTCAATTTGCCCCATCTTTGACAACTTCACATGCCTTCAACTACCAAATTTGCATCCATTCTTTTGGCAAAATCTGGATTGCTAGGATCTCCCCTCTCATCTGCTGCTTTCCACAGCCTGTGATGGAGCCCTGGTTCCCACTATATGCGAGCTTATGTCCCAGAAGTGTCCTATAATTAGAGTTGACCACACAGAAGCGCTTCAAGAGGCTATGCAGCTGAAACACAGAAAATACTCAGTAAAAAAAAATAAAAAGAAGTTGGTTTCAACTTGCATCATTGCTGCTTTCTGTTGGCAGCTTTCCTCCATGGTATTGCACATCACCCTGCCTCCATTCATTTGAGCAGAGGTAACTAATACCTTCTCCATTATTAAAGCCTTAGGAACAGAAGATGAAATCCTGCCTTCGTTCAAGTCAATGACAAAACTCCCATGAACTTCAGTTCCTTGAGTATCAGGCCAAAAGGGATCATTAGATTTTCCTGTGTATCATTGATATTGATGTTGTGTTGGACTACTGCCTATCCTCCAGATGGCATCCAAGCTGTGGATCCAAAGGGATAGAATATCCACTGCTATCCTTGGTGGTGACATGTTCCCATGATTAGTTACAACCCCAGTAAAAAAAATCCTGTATTTTATCCCATTAAATTTGCCCAGTTTAAAATTCCAGACATTGATTTTTTTATAGGTTTCCTTCCCAAATTGAAGGCACTCATCGTATTTATTATATTTTCTTTGGAAAAATGTAGTTTCACTGCTATTTGATCTTTTTTAAAATTACAACATCTTTAACTACCCCAAGTAATGACTACAATTTCCGACACTTTGCCAGAAATTATCTCTTTTCTGTGCCTTTTACGTGCACTTTTTTTCATTCTCTCCTGGCTTCTAAAGACATATACAGAGGACACTGTGTGGTGTTCCAACATCCATCTCACCAGCTCCACCTACAGCATTATCTCCCCACGCTTCTGCTGGATGCAACCCCATCCAAGCACACCATGTGTCGTGCTGGGTTCTCACGGCAAGCTGCTTGTCTCTTGTCTGCTGTGGTCTTTACATCCTCTCCTCAACACATCTCCCTTGTACAGACACAGTTTGAGTCCATTGTTCCCAGATGTATAAGACTGCTTTGGGCTATATTAAAATAAATTCTGGTTCAGTTGATCAAATAGTTCAGACTGGTGTGCATGACAGCTCAGTCCTCCTCTTTACCATATTGCAGACCTTGTCCTCTGCAGATCAGGAATGTTATAGATCTGTTAAAGATCTGTTATAGATCATCACAGAGAACATTGCCTACGCTGCAGCCACGTATCCTGTGTAAAGCCCCATTAGAAATACTCACATTTGATAGTAATCCCCAAGGACAATTCTGAAATACTTCATTTAGCTTGTCCTCAGTCCTGTTTAGATACTTTTTATTAGTATTTTGCACTGCTTAACCATACTCAGAAAGCCAGGTGAATGTCTTTAGAAAAGTCTCTCTGGTGGCAGTCACCTAGTTACATTTATCAGCTAAAGCTAGAATTTCACAGAAAAATGGAATATGTGAGGCCAGGCTTGTGTAGCCAAGACTCCAAGCCAAAGCTGACAAAGCTAAGGCTATATCAGTAAGTAGAAAAAGTAAAGAATTTACCAGAAGCACGATATTAAATTCATAAGACTACAGTGAAATTTTATTTGAACTCCAAGTCACTCCAGTTAAAGATAAGCGGTATGTATTTACTTGGTGTTCTGTGTAAATACAGCTCTGAAGCCAGGCAGTGATGCTGGACATCCTATACTAGCCATCAGAGCCTTGGTACCTAATCATCACAGTCAGGATAAGGAGAAATAGTGATATTAATAAAGATATCTTGTGCATCAGACAAACAATTTATAAAGGCAATTTCTAATACAATTACAGCATTATTAGTACTTCATACCACCACTTTGTGTTTGACTCTTCCACTGCAGCATGCTAATGCACACACACTGTCATAGCACACCGCATCTGAGAATCTGACTCTCTACCAAGGATAATGAGTCAAACTCCACAAAACTGCCCAGAAGCAGACCTTGTGCTAGTCCCAACCTCAAGATGATTAAAGGGAATGACAGCAAGAATAAGGAGTGCCCAAGGTCACTAAGAAAGTCTACGGCAGAACTGTTTCTGGAACTAAATTTCCTATTTCCTTGCCTTAGGCTTTCACCACAACACCATTCCTCTTCAGACCATAAAATTAGGGAAAAAAATAATCATACCTTTTATTAAGAAATAATCTCAACATTGTGCATGGAGATGCCCTCAGGACACTAGTGCATTGATGTACTAGAGAAGGCTTAGTTAGCATGCAGTAAAAGAAAGCAGAGTCAGGCTCTCAATAGCTGAGAAATGCTAGAATGAAGGTTTATGTGCAAACAAATTAAGGTCTTTTTCTGAAAATCATCCTTCCTGTGCACTGAATAAGCAGAAACAGCTGGAAAGAAATAATATGCAATCATGTAATTAAAGAGGTCTTCAGGGTCATATAGCCATCCTAGCTGTTGTCAGTGTGATTCCTACTTCACTAGCTCCAGAAGTCATAAAATGTGCAGTGAATGAGGCAGGGGACTGCAGACAATTGAATGCTGCCCTGGAGAGACTGATGTTATCCCTGCCTCTGTCATTTTTCATTTTCTTGTGGCCCAACGGGAGATATCTGGGTCTAAATTAGAAAAGGGCTGAACATTCACAGCTGCACTTAAAATTGCTAGCTGCAATTTGAACACATGGAAAAAATCAGGCTCTGAGCTTCTAAAAGTCAGCACCCAAATTTAGATAACACTTGATAATTCTGGGTTTGACGTTTGTTCTTCAGGTCTGTGTCTCAGGCCCCCAGGCATAAAACTGAGCAGAGAGTAACCTCAAAACAGAGCTGTAGGGATACATTAATTAGTGTTGGTAAACAGTGATAATATTGCAAAGAGATCATTATAGTAAATCTCATGAGGAGATTAATAATTCAATAGAGGATTTGAATAATTATGTTAATAATGTGTAAGTAAGGCTTGAGTCTACTGAAAGTGGAATATTTGATTAGTTTGTCCCTCAGTGAAACCTGTCCATCTTCCAGACAAATGATGCAGGAATGTTGTGAGAAAAAGATGTGACTGTGTCATTATTAACTGTACTCACAAGTGAGCTAAATTCAAGTTACTCTTCTAATTTTTGCAGTCCCTAACTTTTAAGAGGCTGAATAGCTCTTTTAAAACATTAACATTCTTTTATCACATCCCTCTGCATACTAAATTCTAGGTATACTTTTTTTTCAGAATAATTTGGGTGTAATTGCCACTCATCAAATGACAAATACCATTTCTCATGAACTTGCAACTTATGTGAAGAGAACAGTGAATTATGTAAACAGAAGGTAAGCCAGACTGCTGTTGTGAGCAAACTGAAACATGGCGTATAGATAACAATCAATAACACCTCTTTGTTTTAAATACATACTTTTTGTGTTGCCTTCCTCTTCTCAGGCTCATTTTTTATGAAAATCACATGCCTCTGCTGCTCCTGAGAAACCGGTATACTTTCCGTATCGAAAAATCACTGTGGGAGCACAGGCTATGACACAGTAACCTATGACATAGTAACCACTGCCTTCAATTACACAAGTGCCCCTCTTGCAGCATTACAGAGTAATTGGCATTAAGTCCTTGACATCCCACCAGTGGGTTTTGACAGTAGGAGGCAAAACCAGAATGTATCTATTGTAAAGGGATTTTTGTTAACTGATGTATGGATATTGTGTTTCAAAACATGCATGGTGGAGGGATGCTAACTACTGCTAACCACCACTTTGCTGTCATTCCTCTGTCCCAGGAAAAGTCCTCATTAGGCTTTGCCACCACGAGCTTCATTTTGACTCTCCCATGGGCCCTCCACATCACTAGAGGGAGTTCCCTGGCAGTTTAGGAATGCAGAAACCCCATCCCACTATCAGAAAGCACCTATAAAATAAGGCTGGAATTTTTTCCACTGGTAAGTCATCAACACACCTACCTACCACATCGTCCTTCAGCTGCTGCTTGAAAACCAGGTTATGCAGACCTGTGGCTCTAACAGGCTAGAGAGTAATATTTCAAAGAGACAATGCAGCTCGATGAAACACCATGGTTTGGATTTATCTTCTTTCTAGATGGTAAAACAATCCAAGCTCCAGTCGATTCTTTTGACGCCACCACCGGCTCTCTTCAATTGCTCCCAGGCATCAGCAGCCCTTGCTTCAGTTTAGTGCCAAATCTTGCAGACTGACTTCCACATCCCTAGGAAATTGTGCTGGTACTTTTACTGATTTACATCTACTCAAATAAAATTAGGACTTTTTTGTCTTTCAAAATATTTTTTTTATCCATATGCAAAATTGCACAATGACAAAAACTATATCCCTGTTATCTATTCCAGCACCAGAACACATACATGACATAGCTTAATTCTGATGCCAGCTTGTAATGAAATAATCTGTTTTATATTATTTCTGCTCTAACTTCATACAACAGATTTGAATAGTTGGGTTTTTTTGGTTTACTGTATGTACTTTAATTTGGAGAGGAATGACTTTTTTTTTTTAGCTTCAGATGGCTTTAAGGCAGTCAGCCAACATGGAAGGTATATTTTGAAACCTTCCCTTTGTTCAATTCACATAGCTGGGAGCAATCCAAATTCAATGTAATGCTTTCTTTAACCAGATCTCATCAAATTTATTATTCATTTTTTAAGCCTAGCTTTCAAGTAAAACTGATGAGGATATTAAACTATGAAAAAAACCATTCAGTTGAAGAGCTGACTTCATCTCTCAAAAAGCAAGAGAGCCAAGGTTAAAACTGTCACTACTAGGAGACCTCTATAATATTAAAGAGACACAATGAGAGCAAGCTAAAAATGGTGTTTCGGGATTAACTCCATTTTTTTTGTGTGTTTTTGTAGATTTGTTACAGAACCAACTCCTACTTATTTTAGATGACTAATCTCATTGCAATGTACTAACTTGCATAAGGCAAATAGGACTTAGCCTTTACTGACTGTTAGCCCACTGATTTAAAATTTATTTTAATAACTCTTTAAACATATATAACCTTATCTTAACAAGTGCACTGATGTATATTTCAAATATTTTTGTCCTAGAAATGATAGAATTAGTTGGATTTTAGAGGAAAAAAATCAGGAAGAATAACTATGTAAATCATGCTAAACAAGCATAGCTTGGCATGCTCTGAGCACTGCCATCACAAGTGAGACAGAAAGCAAGCATATAAAACCAATGTCATGTTGAACTCTGTTCCTTGATCTTACAGATTTTTCTGTAAGAAAAGAAAAGAAAAAAAAAAGGCCTCCTGTATGTGCACAGATTGGGCTGAATTCAGTGTTTAGAGTGGTTAATGGTTGCAGAATTGGTTTTTGGTGGTAGAATTATTTTAAAGACTAACTGTGACTTCAAAATTTGTAGCTAGAATGCTGGTTAGCTGGTGATCAAATACCACTTTGTTTTATTACAGAAACATGGCACAGTAATCTGGAATGAAATATGTATGATGTAATATGTATGATATGTCAGAAGGTAGATAATATTTATCAAAATTCAATATTATAAAGAATAATATTTATCAAAGCATTGTTTTTTTAAACTATGGGACTAAATACAAGAAATACATATATTAGTCAACAGTCAGTTGCATTTTGAAGTCACAGAAGGTCTGGATCACAGAGAGAAACATTAAATTAAATTAAGACTGTTTTAAGTTCTGAAAGATAATACATTAGCAAGAATGTTGGAGCACTGTATGTTGCGATCATCTATGTGTACCACTTCTAGGCAAGTTCAAAAATTGGGGAAATAAAATCCAAACACATTCAGGATATTCTCTTAGATTAAATTCTGAATCTTTTATTCACATCAAAGAATAACTTATTCCCTTTGTAGTCCCATGGTCAGCAGTCACCTTCCACAATGAGGGACTTCTCAGTAGATACACACACTGACCTGCATCCTTCCTACTAGTTGGTTGCCTGATGCTTATATGTAAGCAAATTAAATTCTATTCTTCTTCAAGGAAAGATTTTTTTCTAAGTTTATAAAAGTCTAGAAAAAGCACGAAGGGCTATGGTGTGGGCATATCTTCATATACTTCCCACATGTTGTGGTACCTTTTTGTTCTGTATAATCAAGATCTTTAAAATCTCCATTGCATTACGTGTGCTTGTTTGCACACTTGTGCACATGCACAGGCACACAGACTCCCTCAACTAAATTTTCTTCTGACACCCCCACTAGCTAAAAGGCACTAGAGCTGCCACCGGGTCTAAGTGTCACCAAACTGGGTACAATAGTACAGAGTATCATTTCTAAATTTCACAGACAGTTTCTTCTCCTAAAATAAAATAACTCTGATTTACACTGGATGAAGATCTTAGTGTTAAGTTTCTAGTCAAATGTGTCATATTGAAGTCGACTTGCTGAGGGAATGGTAATATTAAAGTAAAACCCTTTTACCCATCCTATCCAGCCACAAGGACAAGGTGGGGATTAGCCTGTGGGGTGCCTGAGCAGTGCAAGAGGGGAGTCCCTGAAACAGTTATATAGGCAGCTGAATAAATCACTGTAAGTTTCTCTGCTCTATTATTACTGGGTCGTGTAAGTAGCAGGAGATAAAAGGACATGGCACAAGTAGGTCAGAAAGCCTCCTGACAGTCTCTTCCAGGGAAGCAGCCACTACTGCAGCCCGCTGGAAAAGCAGATGTCCTGTTCCTCCTCCATCTGCGTCTGCAAAACAGAGGGAATTTCCTTTCCCTTCTCTTTCCCCACCTCTCCCACTCAATTTCAAGGAAGAAAATTAAAGCCCATTTACTCAGGTTTTGTGGAGAGCTTCAATTTTTCCCTCTCTAAAATCTCTTTTCCTTTTAACAGAGAACTGCAAAAGGGGGTGATCTGAAGTATTTTCAGCAGCTCAGCAGGTCTCAGGTTTGGTGACCTTTGATAGAGCCTGGAGCCTTTACTATTTCTGAAGGCCAGGAGTTCATCCTCCACTCCAGCAGCCTCCAAAATTGTCAGCTATAAGGAACTGGTGACGCTCTTGAAATCCCTGGCAGAAGCATACAAAGAAGCTGGAGAGGTTCCAGTATGTTATGTGCTTTCCAGCTAATACTTGTCAAGTGTCTTATCCCATCGTCTCTGCTTTGCATCATTCATTCAGGGATAACAACAGTGTTAACAGGGAAGTAAAGGCCACAGAGTTTTAACTATATTAGTGAAGCTGGGACTAAGATTCATCTTAGGTAAATTAGATGCCTACACCATGGATATTTGTGTGTGAGCTTGTTACCTGGCTTTCCTTTATTGTTAAGAGAGAGAAATATGCAGGATTCATCTGATCTTAATGGAGACATCTATTTTATAAGATGGATTGTGCCTAAGAGTTGCCACTTCTTGGCTAAAAGGCAGATAAATAGCTCAGATAGATGTCCACATTTCATCAAACAAATCACATTCCTAAAGCTAGATCTCCATTTCTTCAAACCTGTGATATTGCCAAAGCAATGTAGTCTGCTGTAATGATGACAGGAGTGTAAATGAGTACTACCACCATGTAACTTTGAAGAAGATTATACAATATAGAAACAGCCAAAGACATCACCTTCCTGAGTGAGAACTGAAGAGCAATGTTTCTGTAATGACCTTGTGCTTGCCCAGTTACAAGTGTCTATCTTTTTTCATTTTTTACCCATTTTTTGGTTTTTTTTGCTCAGTGACTATTTGTCGAAGAAATTGTCACATTGTCTTTTCAAGACAATACTTACATGTTAGGTACCGTAAAAAGCAACATGAAAGTATTCCTTGTTTAGGTAACCTCCTCTCAAGAAACTATCCCCAAAGTATCCTGAACTGACTTCAAGCTGAGTATGACTCAACTTATCTTTTTTAGATCATTAAATGTTAAGTAGCTGCTTTTCTACTTGTCCCTCGAGTGGGTGCTTGAAGCAGACTCACTGCAGTTTTTATTACTGTTTTAAGAATACTGCATTTTATTTTCTCTTTGCTGTGAATTTTTGCAATTTAGTATTGTCCTTTTGAAAGAAGAGAAATATAATGACCCAAGCTGGAATATCTCCAAAACCACTCAAAAATATTATCAATTTTTTTATTTGCTATGTATGTTACATGGAGAAAAAAGGCTTAGTTATCCTTGCTTTAAAAAAACCACAATCTGAAGACGCATATGCACTTGAATAGATATCTCAGCTATGCAATTTTCCCCAACAGTACCACAAGAAGCTTCTAGTTGCTGTGGATTGAACATCAGCCAGAACCAAGTTTATAGACTCACAGTGTTTAGCAATCGTTAAGAATCCGTCTCATCCAATTGTCCAAAATTAGCAAAGTTCAGTGCAAAACTTAAAGATTGCTCAGTGAGTTTCAGAGATATTTTTTTTATAGCTTTGTGTGTCAGGGTTGACAGAACAGGTTATAATCAAACCCGAATTCCAGACTGTGAATAGAGAAATTTCTGAAAGTTTTGATAAACCTCTACAGCAACATGAATGACAAAACTGTAATAAAAAAACATTATTGTATCCAAGTTCTTCAGATTCCTGCATTTGTGTGGAATTTTGCATGGTAAAGAGAATTTGCTTGATTTTCATGAAGACTTCAGGCTTCCTTAACCCCACTCTGTCTCAGTAGAACCACATCATTATTACAGAGCCTTTGTGAAAGGTCTTACACTTCTGTAATTCAGACCATTGATTGTGAAAGAAGCCTGTAAGACCCAGGTTCTCCTCATACATCTGCATCAAACACATACAGAAAATCTGCCAAATTTTAACATTTTATATTCTGTACTTTTATATATCCTTCTCTTACCTCCCAACCTCTCATAAAGTGTCTATATGAAAACTTTCTACAGGAATACTGGGCCAGAGTAAGGCTGAATCATAAAACAAGACATTAACCCTCCAAAGAAACAAGTGCAGAGAATTGTAAGTGTGCAAGGGATGCACAGGCAAAGCTGCCTGTGTCTGATTTATTTGGGTAAAGAGGTGTTACCTCATGAAATTTTGCTGCAAGTGCACAAGAGAAAAGTAAGAGTTCTGCTTTTATTTTTCCCAGTTTGTGAGCCAGTGATACAGGAGCAAACTTCTTTTTCTTCCTTCAGGATTTTTTGAGGCAGGTCAATAAAATTTCAAGGACATCTGAGTTCAGTGAAGAACCAAGACACTAAAAATCAGAGCACATAGGGGCATTCTTGCATTGTCTTGTATTGTCCAAACAGTCTAAATGCTATGGCAATCTCTAACAGTTTGAATTAACTCTACAATGGCTCTGGCATTTACAATAAAGGCTTGCCACATAATTTAGGCCTAGGTTTATCAATACAGCTGAGCTATGGTCTATTCGATGCATTGCAGTGACCACTAAAATTCTCATTGGCACCCCATATATGTTAGAAAAAACATGATGAAGGGCTGCCATGTTCCCCATTACCATTATTCATGGTTGATATCAGCCATCTCTCCTACCCAAGGGCTGGAAAGAGACAGTGTGCCATCCATATATCGATCTTACACAAATAGAAATACTTGTGGGATGATCCTGGTAGATTTCCAGATCTTTTATAAGGCAAGAGATGTATGAAAGTGCAGCAGCATTCAGTCCCACTATTACTTGTTTCCCAATATAGATCACCCACAGACGCTTTTAATCTTCAAAAATGGGTGTTTAAAATTAATAATAATGTTGACAAGATGCAGTCTAAATGAGTTATTCCACTTCATTACATCTATTCCAACGTAATTATCAGAGATCAGAATGACTATTAAGCATTCTGGAGATCAAACTTCATAATGGATTTGGTGAACTCTCCGATGTCAGCCTTGAGAGAGAAAAATTAATTTCTCTAATGATACTACTGCTGATGTATATAAAATGCATACATTCCAGGTATAAAGGAATGATATGAGCTTTCTGTCTTTTTCATTAATAGTTATCAAATAACTTTATAATTCCAGTGTAAGTAAAAAGCAGTGCCGAATCCAGACATACAGAGAAGGCTGGTTATTCCTATGTATGCTTACTAAAGAGTCATAAATGTACATAATTAATTATTGAAAGGATGTATAAATATAAATACATTAGGATTATGCAGTGGGTTAGCCTCCCTCTACAGCAGTCCCACTCAAACTCGTCAATATGAAACACCCATAAATACCGAGTGTTCTGTTCTGATCTACCAAGTCTGACACTGTAAATGCAAAAAAGATGAAAAAGATACAAACTTTCATATTCTCCACTGTTAAGTACAGACATAAGACTCATTAACTGCCATTTACACAGCTGAAAGTCACACGTATGCATCCATGTGCTCATTAAATACTGTTTGTACACCAAAATATAAATGAAGTGTAACACGGCATATGTATTTTCTATATGACATCTTTGCTGTGTTTTTTAATTATTTTTTTTCACCATGGGCATTTTCCTGCCCATTTTCAAACATACTTCTTAGAGATTTACTAGCAGAATTGTTTCTCATTGAACAAAGAAAGTCCTTTATGGGTTTTGCTCCTTACGACTCTAGCACCACAGACAGCTTATTATAGAAGGTCTCTAGAAGTGCCAGCAACATAGTAAGCACTTCCTTAACATAAAGAGAAGGCAGTCCCTGGGGGTGATAATACTTACCTTCCACACAGTAGAGTTAGGAGGTTAAATTAGCATTTGTGAAGTACTTGGAGTTCTTTGAATGGAAGACGCCATAGAAATGAAGGCTAAAGCAAAGTACCTTGTGAAGCAAAAATGTCAACAATCAATGCTATTCAATAATGGCCACAATTTTTCTATTAGCAACACAGGCAAATGAGACTCTTGCTAGATTCTGATCAGTTATTATTTTAGACTGAAGTCTTTCATATAAGCACTTAGTTATGTACCCAGGGATATAAATAAGCAGCCTGTTAGACATGGTCAGAGAGGCAATCTCTCTCACATCGTGGTCTTGGTCCATGTTTGCTCCTAGAGGTTGTTCCTCTCTTTCAAGCATAAGATTTTGTAATCATCTTCAGCCTCCTGCTCTTACAGGTCCTACTACGCTTCCTTTTACATGGCCTTACTCTGGGAGAACCTTATTATCAAGCCACTTCCCTTATCACAGTTGCTCCTAGAGATCATTTTCACCATTCTGCCCACTGGAAGCAGCATTTCTTGATCAAACCATGCATGCTACATAAGCAAGTGTGCATGGTTAAGAGCATTACATTTTCTAGTTCTAGCCTTGATTCCCTACTTCACCCCAAATTTAGCACAGTATTAGCTCCCACATATGTCATTTCCAATCTGAGGCAGGGTCAATAACTTGCTCCTGTCAATCTTTGGATCTCAAAAAACCAACACTTTCCAGAACTGCAAGGTACTCGGAGTACCACCACTTTCAATGAGAGAGCTGGCACTCAGCACTTCTAAAGAACAGGCTGTCTCATTAGATAGCTACACAAAGATTAAAAGATCTCAATCATGTTGGGCTCTTTCTTCTCATAGGCTGAATTGAACATGGCATCAGGAAATGTTTGGCTCTTTTTCTGAACACAAACTAGCTAACAGGTGACTGTTTTCCTCTTAGAGTGAGTATTCTACGACAGTAGGATACAGTCTGGCTTAGTTAAAGATGATATTTAAACATCTCTTTTTGTATCTGATGTATTTTTGTATATTTTGAGAAGTCAACATTGTTCTTACCCAACTGGACAAAACTCAAGGGCAAATAAACTTTGATGCATACTCTTTTAGTAGTATTTTAGTTTACTAACTAAATGCACCTGCTGAGTAAATTTTGCTTTCTTGTGATAGCCTACGAGGAAACATTCCTACCATGGTCCTAAGAATCCAATGAACTAATCTGTCTACCCAGTGCCAAATCCTTGACTCTGTTTTTTTATAGTCCTCATTTTTGAGAAGCTGAGGAGTTCTTTTCTGGATTTCTATTCAGGTATAAGCAGCTCTGATGAAATGAGAAAGTCATCCCACAACTAGAAGACACAAGAAAAGAAAAAGGGAATTCCCCACAGGCAAGCAAACATAGACCCATTACATGCACTGGATAGAACTGCTGAAGGAAGAGCAGCAGCAAGCATCAGGGTTGCTCTGGGCAATGCCTATGCCAAGTACTTACCTGCATGGTGTATGTGCAAAGATTGGAGTGGTCAATTTTCATTCTGTGCTGGAATGTATGTTTCTTCCATGTGGTCATTATCAGACTGAACAGTGAGCTAACGAATGGGCAGGGAGACTTACATTTGTCACTGTTCATTACAGTTCTCTGTGTCAGGACTGGAGATTGCAGACAGCCCAAGTACAGTCCTGGCCCTGTGAGGGCCAGTGGAAAATTTCTGTTTTGACTTGGAGGCAGCTTGAGCCAACCACCCTGTGCAAAAGGATGCACTCTTTCTCTCTACAGAAATAGTAGCAACATCTACCACTGGGCAGAAAAAAATGTCAGAAATAAAATCCTACCTCTTATAGATGCTCCTGGCAAAAAAAAAAATATTTATCCTCTTCTGCTTCCTTCTTTATCAAATGATTTAGCTAATTTAGAGAACTAGAAAAAATTTTCTCTTTTATGGAAAACAGCCTACAGCCATGGTTCATATCATGAAAGGATACATGGACCTCTCTATCAAAAGAAGCTTCCTAACACTTTAGTCCACTTTCTCAAACTTCTTTAAAAAGGACACGAAAATCAGAATTTAAGCAGTCTCGTAGTGCCAATGTCATTCATGCCATACATAGAAATGAAAATCACACCTTGGTCCTATTGCTGGTATCTGATTGTAAAGTCATAAGTCTGACCAGATCTTTCCACACAGCATCACCCTGGAAGTTCAAATATGTTGTTTGTCTGCTATGACCCCTAATCCTTTTTCAAAGTAGAAGCTTTCCAGCAAGTATTCTTACAGGATTTGCTTCTAGATATATGCACTTGGCTGTATTAAAGTGTTGGTAATGATCCCAGTTTACCAAGCAACCCAAAATCAGAGGGACTTAGTCCTTCATATGGTTGTGACACACGCAACATTGTGCAAGATCATTTAAATGTATAATGCATGAAATCAAGAAGATGGAGTTGACTGACTACATCCCACCACTGAAATGGCCCTCGGGTTGCCACTGGAGGCCAGTACAATCAAAAGTGTCCTTCTGTGGGTGGACAGATTTCATTAGGGAGCAAATTCAAACTTGGAAGAGTAGGAAGTGAGAACATACCAAACCATACTGGTCACACTATCACTTCATAAGCATAGCTGAAGAATTCAGTCTTACATTAGCAGACTGAGCTTTACGCTGAGAGGCCTTAGCAAAATTATGATGTGCACTGAAATTACCAGAACTATTCAAAGACTAGAGATTCAGAATTGCTAAAAACATAGAAAAAATCACTATTATATACATATCTGCATATATAAATTTTAGCACACATTCATTTATCTAATCTCTTAATCCAGCTTCTTTTGAAGTGAACAGAGGTCATATTTGGTGATAAGGCAATACAAATCATAATCCCCCTCCCCCATTAAATATGTGCTTATTTACTTTTTTTGCTTAAAACTTATTCTACCCTCTGGGTTGAAAATTTTACTTTTATCTGACATGTATCTGACATCTATTGAACCTCTGCTGAACAAATCTGTCACTGAAATTATAACTTCAGAAATTTCTTAGCAGACTTTGACAATACTTTGCTGTCACTTTACGGTACAGCTGTGTATTTCTGAGCCTAGAGCAGCAGCAGACAGGGCATGTGGAATGTGGTTGAAAGCTCAGTCCTGAAGTTTGGATGGTACCACACTTGCACTGACTGCGAGGGAAATGCATTATGCTGAACCCCAGCAACCTCTTCCTTGTAGTTCAGCTTTTTTCTATGATACACCAAGCTCTTATTTGGTTAAAATCTGTTTCCAGGATGCCAAAAAGTTCAAATAAATAGCTCACATCACCTGGCAGTGTTCTTGAAAAGAAGGTGTGTTGTCCTTCCTGGCCTTGACTGAAGACCAGCTGTCTTAATAGCTTTTGCCTAACTCTCTGTGTCCCTCAGCTCCGGCAGATACTAGGTGACATGTAAAATAAAAACACGCTGTAAATGCACATGATTTACCAAAAAGTATTCAGCATGTTAAAGTTCCTGTTTAACAGCAGCCCCCTTCCTACTGAAATGAACAATTTGCCACCTAGATACGCTGCCAAGAGCCAGACAAGTAGGTGAGACCAGGCCTAGCTTTTAGGCTGGCAGCTGTGCTTTACTGATTTAGCACAGCAAAGAAACAAAATTGCCTTCTCTTAACAGGCTTTTCTTTTTGCAAGAGTATTGAGGAGGTTTCTCCATTGCAAATCATGGCTAACTGCTTCTCAGCAATAGTTTCAGCCACTCATCTGCTTCCCCTCAGTGTAAGCTACAGCAGCATAAGGCTTGCGCTGGCAGAGCAGACAGAGGCTGGACAAGTGACAGTGAAGCATCCCTGGCCACAATGGCCACAGCCAGAATACAACTGCAATTGTATTAAAATACAATTATTACAAATTATTGCAATTATTAATACAACAGCAATTCACCACTGACAGCAAAATGCAGGCACTTTGTCAGTATGAATAACAAAATAATGCACCTTTACAAAAAAAAGTTGGGTTTGCTTGGACAGAAAAAATTAATGACCACAAAGCCAAGGTAGGCTAAAAGTCTGTTGCCTGTTCCATGGATCAGAATTGATATGGCACATGAATAAATGAAATTTGGACTTTATTTCAGGCAGCATCCTTCTCTCTGTGAGGAAAGGATGCAGCTGTGATCAATGTCTTCAGAGTTACTTTGTGTTCAAAGACAGGACTGTTAGTTAGCCAATGAGTAATACATTTTAGAAGTCAATTAGTAGTAAAGTATCTGTTTCTGTATACTCCTGCAAATCTGCTTCACACTAATATCTGTGAAGCTTAGCATGACTTCACCTAAATTGTTTAACAGATGTTCCCCTTCTCGCTATCAGGAGCTTCAGTGGAATATTAAATATTTGTATTTAAGCTGACCTGTGAACTTTCTTAAATTAATTTTCACATCTGTCTAACATCAATATAAAGCTGCTATTTCTACATTGAATATATTAGAAAACACATTACCTAAAGAAGCAGCAAGCTAGATCCCTTTTGGTATACAGATTTGTTTAAATAAATCTGTAGAATAAGATTAGTGCTCAGTATAAAAGAAAAGGTAAAAAAACCCAAACAACTTTAAGCCTAGACTAAGTCTGTCATGTGGGAGTGCAGTATTCTTCATAACTCCAGACTTTTGCATTGGAGGCTCTACCAAGATTATAAAATTAATGGCCAAAAATCAATACCATATAGTGTGGAATTTCATGGGTACTGACTTTTATGATTACAGGACTTTTGTCCCATTTCTGGTATGTGTGTCCATCTGTCCCATTTCTGGTCTATTAACCTTGGTGTTATTGTCAGATGCAAGCCAAAAGCTCCTCCAGCAGCAAAAGTTACCCTTGTGATGTGGATGACTGAGTCCACTAATGCATCAGACAACAGAGGTCTCTAAGATTATACAGATTTTAAGGTTGTCCTTGTGGGATGCAGCTTGCTGGATAAGGGGAAGAAACATAGCTGGTTGCTCTGTATAGAACAGGACAACATGTGCCAATTACCACCTTTATGTACTCATCAACTTTGCAGTATGCCAATTGCTCCATATTCTGCAGAACATGACCTCAGTTTGACACGGTTTATGGGCCAGTAAAAGAGTCTGTTAGCTATTCTTTGTATAACTTTCTCCCTCACATTAATTCTCTCCCTTATCTGAATGATCTTTTTAATTTTTGAAGTTCTTCAAGCACACAAAAAAGGCACGTAGGGTATGTACTCACACCTCCTAGCCTGTACCCTTATCACCGTGTGTTGTAATTCTCTTAGATTCATACACAGGAAAAGTAATTCAAGTGGTTCCCCAAAATTTAATGAATAGTCTACTTGGTATGTATGAGCACATCCAGGCTAAGTCCTTCTCCAGCCATAATTCTGACAGGAAAATCAACTACCTGCTTTAATTTCTCATTCATGCTTTTTATAACCAAAGGAACTACTGGAATGGCTGACATTAAGGAGGGTGAGTGTAGAGGCTCAATGAATTGTTGTGGACGGAAGTAGCACAAGACCAAGCAATGAAGTTATATTTAACAGCAGTAGCATAGAAACTCCTGGGTATTTCATGATTTGGGCATCTACTGGTGTTTTGCAACTTCTGCTGCAGGTGCCATAGAGGGAGAATACCGCTAAGTGATGGCTCCATCAACCTGATACAAGGTCAGGAGGATGCTCCTCCTTTGAAAAGTTCTTTTCTTCCCCTTCCCAGAGCTACACAGATCTGTTCAGGACTGCTATCACTATGGTTACAGCCAGCCTTGCCAGGAGCTCTGTTTGTACCACTGGCCTTAAGAGCAAGAGGGAGAAGTAAACCAACAGCACTGGGCCTTGTGCTGGCTCATGCATAAACAAGATGGGGTCTGAACCTCTGCCTGGGCTGTGAAGACAAGAGGAAAGGCTATCAAAGCTGGCTGAAGAACAGAAAGACCTGAGAGGAGAAACTGGGAAACAGGAGAACAAATGGGAAGTAAGAACGTAAAGAAATATGGTGAGAAAATCCTAACGTAAAGTGGACAAGATAGAGTCCTACATGCTTCACATCACCTGAGACATGGCCATCTGTGGTGCATAATTCTGGGGCGAGACATGATGAATCAGCCTCTAGACATGCCTCCCTCCCTTTGCATGGCTGCCTAAAGGCAAGATTAACACAGACCAACTCTTTTTAATCATTTCAAAATCAGTTAAGAATTACCTTTAAGCATTTGTCTCAAAATGCCTGTTCAGATTGTCATTAATATATCTTCTCTCCTTTAGGGACATCATTATGAAGTTGAAAGCACAATTACAAACAGTCAAGGAAAAAACCCACAATTCTGGGTTATTGTTAACAGCAAGAACCCTTTCCAGCTTCTTATATGGCCCTCGTCTAGACCCCCCAGTGCATCCTACCAGCCAAGCTGTGGACCTGGGATTCACAGAGCCAGCACACCAGGTGACCTCTCAGGACTGAGTCTAAAATTACCTTGTCAAATTATAATCCCAACCCCCCCTTCTATTGAGGCCTGGGCAGCTCCTTCCATGGTCCCTCCTTATTCAAGGTGGTTCCTATTTCCTGTGTGGCTTTTATGACAAGTCTGAACACCTGTTTTGTGGTGGTGGTGATTGTTTATAAATCCAAAGGCAATACACCTTCAGTACATCACATCCCTTCCTTCCAAATTTTAAGAGTACCGATGTCATCTTCTCGTCTCACTCTCTTAAAGCATCTTAACTTTTCAGAAAGATCATCATGCACCAAGAATTCAGGTAACATGCTTGTTGGGAATTAAATTTGTCTGAAATAGCTCTCAAACTTCTCAGGGTCAAGTGATCCTGGTTTTGCTCAATGAAATCTTTGTATGCTGGTAGTCAGTGGAAGTCCGCCTGCTGACCTTAACAAAAAATACAGAGGAGGCCCCTGTAAAGCTGTACTGACCAAACATGATACAGGTGTAAATAAGACACATTTTCACAGTGCTTTGTATTCATGACACCACTTATTTGTTGCTGAATATGGCTGATAAATTAACATCTTAAAAATGCTCTGAAATTGCAATCTTGCAATGTGTTCCCTTTGCATACTCCAGCTCATGACTTAGCAACCTGCTGGCTTATAACCAAAATACTGGAGGATCTCTTTATTCTTTGCATTGAAAATCAGTTTGCAATACATATAGTTTAAGGCAATAGTACAGATTGTCTCTTATCTTTTGCTTAAATATTTTGACAATATGAAAACATAACATGAACTGATTTTAAGAATCATGGGGTTTGGTGATAAAGCTGCGAATCTCAGTGACAGAAACTACTGCTAACAATACGGACTACTTCAGAAAGTATCCAGGCCTTCACATTAAACTTGGTTCAGAAGATGTACATTAGACATTAATAAAAAGTCACATCTAATTAAATACTTTGCCTAGTGTACAGCAGAAAACTATCTTGCTTGCAGCAAGTAAAACTACTCTAAATTTCTTCTGGGTGGAATCAGCGAACTCCGGAACAGTTTATGTATTTTTTTTCCCTTACAATATATCAGTTAAAAAGAAACCTTCTGTCTTTTTAAAAGTCAAGACATTCTAAACTCCTATTAGTATTACCAAGAAGAGTTCAGAGTCATTCTTCATGTCAGTAATGGAACATGAAGTGGCTGTAGATCCCAATTGTTTCTTCCCTCTGAAATCAATTGGCACTATGACCCCAATAACTGACCAGCAAGTACAGAGGGAAAACTACGTGTGTGCCTCTGCTTCTAGACATGCTTCTAGCTCCCTCAAATCACCACATTAATGATGAATTTCTAGGAATGAAAGTTAACATTTCTGTGGTAAATGAAACACGATTTCTAAATATTACTAAAATCTGTCTGCACTTGACCAGTAGACTACAGCAATGCTAAAGAACACAGTGTTATATTATCTCTCTGTGCAACTCCAGCATTTATTCATTTGCCACTTGTTCCTGATTACAGCTGACAAGCACGGACACTGTGGTTATACACCTTCTCACTACTGGAATATGAGAATCTCACCTATGGGACCACCCTGAGTTTGCAGATCCCCAATGCTTACTGTTAGCAGTTAGCAACATATGCTGTATGTCTTTTTTGAAATTAAATCCTTCTCCATATTCAAACACTGCACTTGAGAAAATATTTGAACCTTGAAATCCAAACCTCTATCTGCTCTGCAGAATGAAGGTGGTTCAACCTATGTCAAAAGCCTGAAAATTCAAACACCTTTCTTCGATGAACACAGGCACCATTTGAACAATTATTTTGGAAGAGATTTTCCGTGGGAATGATAACTTGAGCTCTTGAGCGTTGTTTTAACAGAATTCCCAAGCTTCCAGGCTACCTAGGACTTTAAAATCGCTTGGTTGTTAGGTAAAAAATAAAGGTGGTGGTGAAAAGGCTGCTGTTTCATACAGTCAGAGACCACAATTCCTCACCAGTATTCTGCTCCTGGCATAATAAATGAAAATGGTGCCGTATGTGTCTGTATGCAACTCAACCCAATTATCACTTCAGATGCTCTTCAATACCGACTGTACACACTGTTTTCTTCAGCTAATTAATAACACACACTTACATAGTCGTCTGAAATTTGTTCTAACGGCAGCTCGGAGCAATTGCCACGGGCACCGTTTCATTTAGACCCCACCCACTCAAATCACTTCACTCCCAAACTAAGTTCAGCCAGTTGATGGTTATACACGTACGCCACGTTTCCCAGTGCTCCACAGATCGCGCTGCTGGGATTCAATTACACCATGAAATTGTGGCGATGCATCCCTAGCGTATCACTGCGTCGTAACCAAGACCTTCAGGATATCTTAGTTAACAGAAAGAACACCCTTCTGGGGACACATTTTGGGTATCTTGGATAACAACAACAACATCATTAAAGGGTTCTGCAGAGATCGAGCGTAGTGAGGGTCTGGGATCCCTCGGTGCGTTACCGTAAGCGATAAGGACAGGACCGCACCGCAGACTGGGAAGGCATCAGTGGCTCCGGCTGCCCCCCGACCTCCGGGCCCGCAGATCCCCACCGGGCTCCCCCCGACAGCACCCGCGTGGGGCCGGCTCCGGCCGCCCGCCCCCGCC
>VZRW01001588.1:428751-441088 GCA_013398125.1 Aegotheles bennettii
AACAGGGCGGGGGGGCCGCGCCTCGGGAGGGGCCGGGCTGCCTGCAGGACCATTGTGCGTGTGGCGTGGCCGTGTGTGGCCGTGTGCGTGTGTCCCTGCGTGCCTCGGCCCTGCCGCTCCCCTCCGCACCCCCCTTCCCCCCATCTTCTTGCCCTCGGCGGTAAACCCGGAATCTCCCCTTCCCCTCCCGTGTTTTCCGCCTCTGCAGAGCAGGCAGCTGCAGCCACGCCAGCGAAGATGTCGGGTCAGACGCTGACAGATCGCATCGCAGCTGCTCAGTACAGCGTTACGGGATCCGCCGTAGCCAGAGCCGTCTGCAAAGCCACCACGCATGAAGTGATGGGGCCCAAGAAAAAGCACCTGGACTGTGAGCATCCCATTTTTACCCCGAGCCAAGAGCCGGGCCTGAGCAGGCTGCCGGCCGGGCTCTGGTTGTGCCTTTGAGCCGTCTGGCTGTCGCGCTTGCTCCAATCCAGCTTGCAAACCATGAGGGCTGTGAGAAATCGCCAGGAGAGGATGAGTTATTAGTGCATTTCTTCTCTTATTGCATAATACTGCTCTTTCGGCCGTTTCCCCCCCCCCCTTCATGACCTTGTGCCTTTTGTCCAGGAAGGTGGTGTGAAGTGTGTCTGGTGGAGCAGGACCTTGGAGAGAGGGGAGGCAATTGGACACAGAGCAGAATGGACACACACTTGTCACTGCCTGCTTCGGTCAGGATTAAGCTAGGCAGAGACACAGATGTTACGCCAGGAACTGGCCAAGCACTGGTGGGAGTGTGGTTGTCTCCACAGCAGACTTCTGAAGAGGTTTTGGTGGAGGTGGCCTAAATGGCGAGGCACTTGGATAATGCTGCACTGTAGGTTGGGACAGACTTTGGAGAGTTTAAGGCCTGTTGCTGAGGTCCCAAATGTCTGACAGCAACTTTGTGAGCTGTCCAGGAGTTTGCATCATGTTTTATTGAAGATGGCTGGTGACTTTGTCTCATAGATTTATGATCTATTCTGGACTGGCATTAGCTGGTTAATGCATGAGACAAGGTTGAAGTCAAAACATTTCTTAAAAAACAATGAGCTAGTGATGTTTTTGTCTTCACAATTTTATTTCTTTTCAACCCACTCAACTGTCAGTCTCTGCTTGGAGACACCAAGGAGTAGAATGGTGCAAGAATTTAATTGCGTGATGTTAATTGGCCTTGTTTACCAGTAGTAACTCTGTCTACCATTGAACTCGGTAGATCAACAGCAGGTTTTAATGTCTAAAATTAAGTGGCTTTCCCTTTTTTTTTGAACATGGTAAGAAATACTTTCAAGTAAAGATCTGCAGATTTTATCCCAAGCAGTCTCTTGCCTGCTGGTCGTTACTAAGTAGTGCTAGTAGAGGTGCATGTAAGTACAATTCTGATGATGCTGTATTTCTTAAAAGGAGGTAGTATTACTCGTGGAAAATAATTCCAGATTTCAGTTCTAATGACTTCATAGCTAACCCTCAAAGTGTAAAGCAGCATGCTGGTCTTCCAGTATATCTAAATACTCTAGTATATACATCTAAGAGATACTGATGTAAGCAGCATTGGTTGAAGACTGATTTGAGTCTAAACCCTTGTTTAAATAGATCAGCGGTCTTGATACCATGTATTCTCTCTTGTTTTCTTGTATATTTTAAAAAATCCTCTTGATTATTGGTGTCTCCTGTGTTGCTGTTTGGTAGCTGTTGATACTTCTTAATCTGTAGGTTGTGTTTGAACTGTCCTACTGTGTCTGTTACTAGAAGCTTTAGCTTAAAAAACCAAACCCATAGCTCATGCATTTAAAAGCATGTTATGTCTCTGTGTGTATATATATATATATATATATAACAATAAAAGTACTATCTGGAATAGGCAGGATTAAAGTCAGGTAGAAGTAATTTACTAGTTCTATATTAAAGTCTAGAAAGGGTCTGTGTTTGCATATAGGTGGTAATATTACTACTTCAGAAAATGTGTGTTGGAGAGACTGAAGCTAGTAGCATTCCATGCAGTTTCATACCCACCTGCATGTAAGTCACACAAGAGGAAGAGAAATTATCATATCCTGGGAAGATCTATCCCTACTCATTTTTCCTTGTATTTTCCAAGCTGTATGTAGCAGTTGAGAGTTTAACTATCTAGTATCATTAAAGACAGAATCTTGTTGGTGGGAGGTGTGCACATTCAAAGTTGTGGACTATAAATGAAAATCAAGTTCATGTTTTAAAAGAAAAAATACTCACGGGCTCTCAAACCTGAGACATTTCCACATAACTATGAATTGATAGGCAATTCCTTGAACTCTGGTATCATGTATCTTGTGAACAAGTGTTAAAATGGGTTTTATTCGTTGTAGTGAGAGACTAAATTACAAGTTCATCCTCTGAAAGAGCAATGCCCTCATACATGCAGGAGGTGCTGCTAGGTATGGAGGTAGATCTGAGCCATGTGACTAACTGTATTTCATGTTGAATAAGTAGCATTTGAAGACATGGAGAAGGAAATGAAAGAAAGGTAAAACTTGCCAATGGTTTAAGATAAGTTTTGAGTCAAGATGCAAAGGATCTCGATGATTAAAACTTCAGGTACCAGAGGGTGATGGTTGGAGTGATGGTTTATGAAGAGCTGTAATTCTACTATTGCTGCATGGGTTCTGTGTCCTTAGGGAGCTCCATAATTTTATTTAGTGTCGTAGTGGTCAGGTGTCATGTCACACAACCTTTCTTCCACTGCCCTGCTTAACAGCTGGGCTTTCTAAATGAAATGGAGAGATCAGCTATTTAACATGAGTTAAGTAGTCCTGTGAGGATGGGATGCAATGATGCCTGTCCTTACATGTTTTCTGAAGAAGATACTAGTTCCAGAGAGTTACAGAAAGATGATAGGTGACAGGGTGTGGGATGGGTTTTTTGTTTAGGTTTTTTTTATTAATGAGTACTACTTCGAAGGAATTTTCTCTTGAGGAATAAAAAGCATGGTTTAGGTATGAGTGCATGTGTGCCAAGAGGGAAGGAGAGAACAGAATTAATGTCTTCTGTGAACAAAAGTTGAGCTGCTAAGTGTTTACCTTTGTGTGGTTTTCTGTACTTGACAGCTTACAAGTGCTTTAATACAGATGCTGCATAGTGGCTGTCCTTTGGTGTGGACTCTGGGTGCTGCACAAGCTTGTCATGTGAAGAAGTACTGAAGTATGATTAGGTTACTATCATATGGAGATGTTCAAGGTCAGGTTAAATGGGGCCCTGAGCAACCTGGTGTAGGGGAGGTTGTCCTTGCCCATGTCAGGGGAGTTGGGCTAGATGGCTTTTAAGGTCCCTTCCAGCTCAAGCTATTCTGTGATATGTTCATTACTAAGATTTACCATTTTCTTGAATTCCAGCTCACGTACTAGTGAATTTCAAGCAACAGTGTTGTGCCAGATGGCATTAAATGCCTTTTTCAAGTCCCTGTGGGGAGAAAGGAATGTAAATCTAGGATGCTCTGATGATTTGGGGCAAGCAGTTGCAGTTGGCACATTAAGAGGTTTGCCCTTTTTGGACTTAACAAACTTGTCATCTTGAATCCATGCCGTTGTGGTGACTTTATCTCCCTCAGCTAACCATGTTGTGTTAAATAAATTACAATCGGATACAGCAAGTGAGGAAAACATTTCCATGGAGAAGTGGGGATTGGCAGCTTGATTTTGCTGCAGTGAGAAGGGCCACTGCAGGTGAATGAGATACATGGACTATGTTAAGGATATATGAGCTGTGGTAATTCATCAGGGAGGACAATCCTAGTGCACAGCATAGAAGTTTCATTATCAGAATTGTTCTGGAAGATATGTTAGTGCTTCATTGAAGATTTCATTGTGTGGGGCAAGTAAAAGCCAGTGTCCAGCCTCAAATGGGGGTGACTCGGACAGTATCAACAGGGAGAAGCTTTCCAAAAAGGGAGAGAAGTTCTCGATAGATGAGGGAAGAGATACATAGATCTGAACTTGGCTCCTTTTATAAAGGTTCTTGCTCAGAAACAGACTATCAAGCTTTCATTTAGGGAAGTGAATAGGAAACCAGTGAGGTCATTACAACCAACTGCAGATGCAACAGGTTCTTGTTTCTGGAAACAATCAAAATGGCTGGGATTTTCCTCAGCTTATTTTGTTGAGTGAATTGCTTTGCAGCAGGAGGAAGTTCGGGGTTGTTTGTTCTAAAAAGACCATGTGGTGCCTTCGTACTTCTTCAAAATAATTCTCATAAGGTAGTAGGGCCTTCCTGAGGCCTGATCAAGAGCTGGGAGATTTTAATGAAATGTGAAAACAGAGCAGATGAATATCAAGACTTGATTTTCTGTAGCTGTGGAGGTGACCTGTGTGTTTGTAGTAACATCTTTTCATCCCAAGTCTAATTTTGCACACTTGTATGTGGCTGGCAAGCAAAGGCTTTAAAAGGAAATTTATAGTTTTAATTCATGCTGGCAACTGACCTGCAAAGGCTGGTGTCAGTATTTTGCTTATACAGACTTTTTTTTTCTTCCTGCAGTGTTTTGCCTTTCTCCTGCACACTGTGGGGATGACCTTTGCAAGTTTGAATCACTCTGGTCACTAGTGTTGAAACAGAAGTGGCTGTTGAACAAAAACAATGGGTTAAACTTTTTTCCTAGGCTCAGTAAAGATGAAGGTGCTAGATTCCACATGTTAATCTTAGAAACCTCCATCTCATTCCTGAGGAATATGTCTGTCTCTCTGTTTTTTGGGAGAGGTGGGGGTCGGTGGAGCTATTTTGAGTCCCTAGGCTTCCGTGGCTCTTAGGGTTAACTTGGATGCTTATTTCAGAAGTTGTTTGCTGTTGAAGTGATTTGGGGAGTGTTCCAAGTCCGTTGGCACTTGGGGCCCTTTCCTAGTGGGAACAGCACAGACATACGAGTACTGCATTGCTCTGCAGTCCAGGTGACACTTTGTCTTTATGGTTGTGCAAGTACCTTCAAGAAAATTGCCAAGAACAGAATCCTTGCACAAACTGGGCTTAATCCTTCACATTTTACTAATGAAACATACTTTTGTATGTCTGACTGTATGTTCCGTTGCAGCAATTTGTCACAGTTTCCATGTACAGGAGAACTGACTTTGCTTAAAAGTTAGCACTGAAGGTCAGCTGTGATACTGTGTCTTAGATTTTGTTGTCACAGCTGGGGTGTAGTCTAAATTGTAAACTTCTTGTCACCCCAGTGAGTATCTTTCAAACCTGAAAAGAAAAAAAAAATATACAAACAAGCAATTATTTTCTTCATTAGTGGATATTGGATTAGCACGTTTATTTTTGTGTATGTTGAATAGCCGTTTCTGTGAGCTTCTCCCATGTACTGTCCCAAAACAATGTTGTAGATCTTTGAATAAGAGTAGAAATGTCTGTTACGGGTAAGGGGAGCTAATAAGGCTTTTTGGACTAGTTGATCTTGAGTATTTCAATGGCATTAACTCCATTCGCCCCTGGCCTTGCGCTGTTTTTAAGGCAGGTGTAGTACCAAGGGAAGGCTGCCCTTTTAATTAAGCTAAGACTTGGTTAACTAATAATTTTTCAAAATATGTTTGAAGTTGGGTAGAAGCTTGTATTCGTGTTAAGATATAAAAGTTGAAATGTAGGGAGGATTACTTGATTTTGTGCATCTTAACTGTTCTGTGTTTGTCTTCTTATGGTAAAATGGCTAAGGAGAGGAAAGGGAGGATGAGGAAACAGAAGAGTGGGTAGACAGTGTAATATTAAACTTTTCCTTCATCCAAACAGTGTAACTTGATAAAGCTGGATTGACTAGTCCTACCCTCCCTCCCCTTGGCTTTTCCTCAGCTGAAGTAATGTGTTCTTAGTCTATTTTCAATAGTCATCAAGATCCTTCTGTTAAATGTGCTTTGTCAAGGTCTTGGGTGACAAATTCTGGAACAAGTCAGGTCTTTCTACTGTACTAACTTCCATTTGTAGACCTTGATAATAGAGCAACTATGTCTTTCTTTCAGGCCCCTTGTTCACGAGATGGTCAGTATGACAGTGAGCAGTCCATAGTTTTTAATCACTTCTATTCAGTAGTTGCATATGTTTCATAATAGTCTCATGTTACTCCCTTAGATCCTGGGTGGCAGCAATTGAATAACTTTCAAAGAACAACAAAAAAATCTGCAGTTTTTTTATTTCCTGTGGTTTGATTTGATCTGTGCCTCTTATTTCCCAGCCAGGCTCTAAAAGCCTCCATCTTCTGTGTGTGCCTTACATGGGCCTGTGCCACTAGTGAGGAATGCTGTGAAGTCTCCAAGAAAGTGCTCTGTTGTCATGGTCAGTGCATGCTTCTGTGTCTCTGACCCGTGAAGGAACCCCTGAAGTGCTTAAAAGTAGATAGCAGTCTAAAGGGCATAGACCATTTTAAATTCTATTTGTCTTCCTTACTTTGTGCTGGATGGTAGCCAAAGAGGAGAATTTGCTGCCTTCTTAGTCTCCACTTCTGAAGAAATGGTAATATAGCAAAGACATACCTGCTTCTAGTATTTTTCTGCTCATGTTCAAGATCCTCAAGACTACTTTGCCCTTCCTACTGTGCTTACCTTCCCCTTGGTACTGGATATCCATGGCAAGGTGTTGACTGCAAGAGTGACCTCTGAGAAGAGACCAGGGCATGCTCTGTGCCAGACACAGCTGGCTCCACCATGAACCCGCTGTAGGACACAGCTGAGCCCATCCACCAAGCTTGTGGCATCTCCAGGAAAACTTAAGAAAGGACGGAACACACTGGACAGGCAGAGAAGGAGGAGGGGGAAAAAAAAATGAAAAATTACAGAGGGAACACCAAGGTCAGAGGTGGAGCAGGAGGTACTGTGTGATGCTGGACCAGATATTCCTTGCAGCCTGTGGAAGATACCCTTATTCTCAGAGGTCATAGCAGCAACATGCCCCTCTGCTACCAAAACCTTGCCACGTGCACTCAATATACCCCAAAGAAAAGAAAGAGAGAGACCTTCCTCAGTCAGCTGTGGACATACAGTATTGCTGAAGGAGCTGTCTGCAGTGTTTCTAGGGGTTGGGAAAGTTGAGGGTAGGGGGGAGGACATTATATCCCTTCTCTTAGTCTTACAATAGTCTAAAGATGAGTCAGTGGTACCAAACAGTATCATTAAGCTAACATGCCCTGTTCATTTTGAAACTTCTTTCTAAGATACAGACCAGGGTGCGTGTAAGGGTGGAGAAGCACAAGTTCTGGTGTGTTCTGGTGTGTGCCTAGAGGAAATACAGTAGTCTCACTTATGAGTGTCTGATGAAACTTGAATCTCCAAACTTAAACTCATGGCATGCAGATCAGGAGCAACACTCTGCCTGGCTTGGAGAGAGGAGTTACAAATACCACAAAAACTATAAAGCAAAGAATAAAGCAAGCCAGGAATTCAGGGTCTGAATGTCAATGCAGACATCTAGTGTGCTGAAAGAACAGGTCATCTGGCATGGGTCTGAACCCTGAACTCAAACTAAATGATATGACAGAAGAAGCCTTCCTGGTAGATTTGCAGGCAGTGATCTGTAGCAGAGGATTTGCAGCAGTACTTTTATTCCCCTGAGTCAGCACTACCAGCAAGACTGCAGTGTGAAACCTCATTGGTAAGTTGATATTAGAGTATCCCACTCCATCAGACTCAGTATGGTTGCTTCATTTTCCTACTGGCCAAAATTTTGCTTGGATGAGAGCTTGATGGCTTAAATAAAACCTGAATAAAACAGATGTTGGCAATTGCTAGAAGGCAATTGGAATACTTGGCAGAGGCTAGCTTGTCCATTTGCAGAGTATGGTTAAGCCTGCTTTTTCTGGAGTATTGCAAACCACATGCTAGACCCTTAAAACTTTTTTAAATACTTTTAATCTTGCTATTTTGTTCATGTTTACTTCTGCAGAGCTGGTTGAAAACACTGAAAATCAATACAAAGTACCTTTTGCAATGTTGGGCTCAGAGGTATATTCTGCAGTCATAGCTGGTAGCCAGTAAGCTGCTTGTGCTAATAAAATTTTTTTCTCTTTACATTGTGAAACACATTTGCTGAGGCAGTTGAGAGTTGCAGTTCACTAGAAGAGGGACCATACCAGCAATCTGGACTAATGCCACAAATGGTACTGGACATCAACCATGAAATGTCGCCATGAATGCTGGTGGAACACTAGAACAGCGCTTTCCAGGCTGCTGGGAAATGATGTGTCCACTGGGCATCTGAGGCTTGCAGCTTAGTCATAGGCATGGTATCAGAAATGGCAGTGCACTGTATTGCCACCGACTTCGGGACAAACCAAGTCTAAATACCCTTCCGTTCCTCCTCCCTGCCCAGGATAATGCAGTCTTGTGCTTTTTTTTTTTTTAGATTATGTCTATATCTTAACTTAGTTTAGTTGAATGTTGAAAAGTCCTGGTGTGATGCCAGTGTTGTGTATTTATGTAATCTGTACTCTGGCCATTTGAGCTGAGGCAGCGTGTCAGTCAGTTGCCTTTCCTAGAGGCTCTTTTTTCTAGCTATTGATAAAACTCAAATGTGTTATGGTATTTCTTGTAGAGGAGACTTTGCAAGTACATATGCATGATCATGCTTGAAGGCCACCAAGAAGGCACACCCTGCTTCTCATAGGTACTGAGAAGTGCAAGTTGCTGACAGGATGTGTCTGCAGTTTGAGTCTGACTCGTGGCAATCAACTCTTTTATTGGTCATAAGCCAATATACAAAATTACCACAGGTAGAGAGCAAGTTGGCAGGAACTCCTGTGTTGTAGTTGAGCCACAGAGCTCTAACAAAACAGTTGAACTGTGTGCTTTGCCAGGGTGGCTTTACTTTCTCAAAGAAGGAATGAAAAAGAAAACAATGTTCTTGACTAGTTGTTTCTAGGTCTCCTAAGAGACTAGGTTATGCCTGAGATGTGAAACACCAGTAAGGGTAGACTGGTGAGTTTGGTGTCCACTTGAGCTAAGATTGTTCTACCATATATTTAAAGGACTGAAGAATGTGTCTTTTCAATAAAGTGTCTTAAACTTTGCTGTTCTAAAGAGGTGAGACAAGACTGTGGCTTGACTACTGATGGTATAGTCGATCACTTCAAACTGGCTTTTGGCTTGGCATGAGTGCAGATGGCACAAAGGCAGCAGGTGCTTGCATGGCAGATGGTCAGCGGTTAGCCTGCAGAACCTGGCAGACTCCGAGTGCCCCTGGCATAGTTTTGTTATATCTCTTAAGTCTCTCTGGTAGCTTACAGAATGTTCTAAAATGGTATTCCACTGAAGTGAGAGGAAGACATGACTACTCAAAGCATGAATAAAACATGCTGACTTGTCGCCCACATTCTTAAAATGTGTGCAAGTTTACAAGTTTAGAGGAAGGTCCTCAAAACAAAGCAGTGATCGGTTATCTTGCCACAGTGCAGGACTGCAGTAGCTAGAGCATACATCTTTACATATGATTGAAGAGCCCACATCGATGCACTTAAGTGGGAGTTCATACTGTTTTTAAATGGACTCTCCCTTTCACTTCTCATTTCAGAGAGTGTAGGACTTGTATGAAGGGGGAAGGCCAGCTGGCCTGTTTCCTGGCTCTGAAGACTGCTGTTTCTCATTAGGTAGAGGTCAAATATAGGCGAAACCTTTAACATATCATTGCATCAGTTCTTTAGTAACCCTGGAGTTTCAAAAACCTAACATTTTCAAATGGAGACTTGAGTTTGAGTCTTGCTGCGTGACTCTGGAATCCAAAGTACAGTTATTGTACCTGTAGTTCTTAATCTAAGTTTTGTAGCTTCATCTAGGCCTATATATAGGCCAACATACATTCTGCTAAGGGACAGCAAGCCAGAGGAAGTCAGCATATCTAGTGTGCCAGTGTTTTGAAAACGCATACATTTTGAGTGATGTTTCATTACTGGCATCTGAAACAGAATGCTATTTTCATATATGAGCCATGCCTGTGACTTTCTGATCTGATCTTCCATTCTAAGCCGCGTAAAGTCTTTCTAGTTTTGCTAAGCTTGACTTAAACTTCTAATTGCTCTGTTATTTGTGACTGGCAAGAGTATTAACAGGCGAGTTTAGAACTTGGAATTCCTATTTGGAATAGGTGAGTTTAAAGAACTTCCTCTTGTTTATCAGGAAGCTGGAAATTGCTTAGGCAGTACTATGACATGTGACCTTTGAGAACTCGCCTCTATATCCTGCTTAGGAGTCTAATTGACACTTCTGAGTGTTCCAGTCTAGAGATCTGACTCTACATGCAACTTTGCAGCCTGGATGTGAGCCTGCATGATAGAGTCTAACTTCCTCACTCATCAATAGCTTGATTTGCTAGTGGCAAATACATCTTCCAGAGGCACTGGTGACTTTGAACTGTTAGATAGCAACTTCTTGATGTCAGGGCTACGAACATTTTAAAAAACCCAACTACATCTTCCATCTCTCAAGTGGATGATCCATTGGATTTAACAATTCTTTTCAATACTTAAAGGAGCCTGTAAGAAAGGTAGGGACAAACATTTTAGCAAGGCCGGTAGTGATAGGACAAGGGGTAATGGTTTTAAACTAAAAGAGGGCAGATTCAGATTAGATACAAGGAAGAAATTTACTGTGAAGGTGGTGAGACGCTGGCACAGGTTGCCCAGAGAGGTTGTGGCTGCCCCCTCCCTGGCAGTGTTCAAGGCCAGGTTGGATGGGGCTTGGAACAACCTGGTGTGGTGGGAGGTGTCCCTGCCCATGGCAGGGGGTTGGAACTGGATGACTTTTAAAGGCCCCCTCTGACCCAAACCATTCTATGATCAGATGAAAAGATTGTACCCATGTTATAAAGTATTTACTGGTTAGCTTCAACTTCAGTATGCCTCTAGGAGATCATACTGTTGTACTGACTGTATGGACAGGTTTGCATTACACTTTGTTTATTTTTGCTACATCTGTGTTTTCAACAGGTCTATCTGCATACCTGTGGTCATTTCATCCCCAGTTAAGAATTTTAACCTATGCATGCTAAGCTCCTGGTGGCTTGTCAGCTTGACAGAACGCACGGACTCTCTGGCTTTGTTTGGCTGTTTTTCAGTCTGACCCTACTAAAGCATGTGTCATCATGTGGTGTCCACTGGCACAATAGCTAGACTCTTGGAAGATGGACCAAGATCTGGATATTGAAATTTAGATGTGTCAGCTGCTGAGCCTGCCTAGTCAACTGACCTGTTTCTAGCATACAGGCTGTAGCTAATTAACATGTTGCTGAAGTTGCTTGCATGTTGTCTCATCCCCACCCTATTTTTTTAATTTATGTATTCCCAATGCGTAACAGCTAAAACAGCGCAGCTGAAACATCAGGCTGCTTCCAATGTATTTTCAGTCTCATTCAGATTTGTAGTGGATTACAAATTGCTGTTCTGGGCAGAGTTGATAGGCTAGTGACAGTTTCATTTCTACAAGTTTATTAAAAACAAATGGTTTTCTGAGGAACATAGATCATTTGGGGGTAGAAAACACTAGCCAGGGTTCATTCTTCTCGGAATAAAAGTGACAGCAGTATGGCAACTCAAATAGTTCATGAACCATGCCTCAGCTGATTACCATTTTCTGCCAGATGTTGGTTGCAGTGTAAGATCACCCCAAACTGTAAAGGCTGATTAGAAAACTCTAGTGCAGAGATTACAGTAAATGACCCCATGCTGTTGTGGTAAACATGAAATCCTTACTTTTCTAGTGTAGCTGTGCTGTTCCAGATAAAAGCTGCAGTTGATCCTGTTACTGATATTCCAATAAACAGCCAAGCGGTAAGAGTTACAGAATCGCAGAATCAGAGTTGTTATGGCTGGAAGAGACATTCAAGATCATCCAGTCCAATTGCCTACCCAGCACCACCATAATAACCCCTAAAACAATAAACTATATCACTCGGTGCCTCTTCCAGGTGCTTCTTGAACACCTCCAGGGAAGGTGACTCCACCACCTCCCTAGGCAACTTGTTCCAATATCTAATCACCTTAATGGTGAAAATTGTTTTTCTAATATCCAGTCTGAATCTCCCCTGTTGTAACTCAAGTCCATTTCCACTTGTCCTCTCACTGTAGGCTTAGCAGAAGAGACCAACCCCTGCTTCACTACAACCCCCTTTCAGGTAGCTGTAGAGAGTGATGAAGTCTCCCCTAAGCCTTCTCTTCCCCAGGCTAAATAAACCAAGCTCCCTCATAAGGCATATTTTCTAAATCCTTAATGAGCCTCGTTGCCCTTCTCCATGATCCAGCATTTCAATGTCCTTTTTGAAGTGATGGGCCCAAAACTGAACACAGCACTTGAGGTGTGGCCTCACCAGGGCTGAGTACAGC
>VZRW01001588.1:441294-502145 GCA_013398125.1 Aegotheles bennettii
TGGGGTTGTTGCAGCCTAAGTGCAGAATGCAGCATTTTCCTTATTAAATCTCATACAGTTGTACTCAGCCCACTGATGGAGCCTGTCAAGGTCTCTCTGTAGAGCCTTGCTACCCTTGGGCAGATCAACACTCCCACCCAACTTAGTGTTGTCTGCAAATTTACTGAGGGTGCACTCAATCCTGTCATCCAGATCATCAATAAAGATATCAAACAGGGCTGGCCCTAAAACCGAGCCCTGAGGAACACTACTAGTGACTGGCTGCCAACTGGATTTAGCCCCATTTGCCACAACTCTTTGGGCCCGGTCATCTAACCAGATTCTGACCCATCAAAGAGTATGCCTTTCCAAGCCACAAGCAACCATACATTTTTTAGAAGAATGCTGTGAGGTGCAGTATCAAACAAATTACAATTATAGTTACAAATTGGTATAACCAATGCTTGCATGGATAGAGAACAGTTCTACCTCTTAGAGAAAATTGCATAAATGTTTTGAAGGCTTGGCAGAAGGCTGGCTGGTGGCTACAGTTTGGTATTTCTTCTCTAAATTAATGTGTATTTTGGTTAAGAATTCCAGGTTTGAACTGCTTAAGGACATGGCTTGTAGAAAGAGGTCTGAGATTTGCCATATGGGATAAAAGTTCCTTTTTATGCAAAGTTACTGGTCAAATGCTTAATACAAAATCTATTTGTACTGTTAGCAGGGGTTTTTTCATGCTGCTTCTTCCCCTAGAGTTTGCCATCTGAGATGCCATATTACAATAGGATGGGGAATAGTGTTTCTCCAATATAATTGCTTTTATATTTTAACCTTATAAGCATCAGTTGGTGTCCACCAAATGCAAATGGCATTTTGTGTATCTTAAACTATTGAGAGCTGTGCAAAAAAGGTAGTGCACTAGTGATTTGTGGCTCAGCTGCAATTTACGGTAAGTCAATAAAATAGAGAAGTGGCACATCTTGCTCCAGAATTACTTGGTTTTTCGTATTGACATAAGCAGAACTGCTCACTTCTTGTTGAGCAGAAAAATACAAGTTTGTTATGGAGCAAGATTTGGGAGGAGTGAGAGACTGGAATAGGGCCATCTCTGGGTGAGAGGAAAAGAAACATTAGAGCAGTGACTTCTCCTCTTTTCCCTGTTTTGCAGAACTTGTATTCTTGCCTGAGACAAATTCTTTGGCTTCAAAGTGGGTGAATTCTGTACAAATGACGTTCGAGACTGAGCTGCTTACTACTTTGGACAGGGGAAAGATTCCATGCTTAATAAGTAAGGCTTTTCCCTACAGTGAAGCTGCTTGCGAAAGCTGTGGTGACTGTGGTTGGGAAGAAACTAGACAGGATTCCTTGACCATGGGGTCTTTTTGCATTTGCTTAGTGTTCTGGCTTCAGGCATGTGAGGCTGAAAAGCTTCTTTCCTTAGCACATTTGTACTAGGTACATCTGGGTGATAGCTCTGTTTCAGGTATTTAATTCCTGAGTAGAATGGAAGCTTTTATTCTTCTGAATTGTTGGATTGCAGGTATCATAGGATCTTGGACTTTGTCCATAAAATATATTCATCACTCATTATTACCATACTTATTGAAGACCATACTTAAAGCCCCAATGACTGCTGCTTAAACTTGAGCTTCTGCAGCTGGCCTGAATGCCATCTTTCAGTTGTACTATTCTCAAGAAGAGAACTCCAATGTAAACACTAAAGGTGAGGCAATACATATTATTCTCCCCCAGAGGCAGTGCAGCTGTAAGTTGTGGGGACTTTTACATAGTTCATGGAACTTGAAGGAGTTGCTTATGGCAAGATTTTTTTAGCACAGTATAATCACACCTTTTCCCCATTATTAGTACTAAGGGAGACAGCTGCCTTTGCCCACCCCGTGTTAGGTTTTATTTTCCCCATTCCAAGAGACCTGCACCTGAATCTCTCAGGAGGAAAAGCCGTATGTATAAATCATTAAGGACCAGAAGGGGCACAAATCCAACATAACTGCTTTAATACTGCTAATGAGCTGGGGTGGTTTTGACTTAAAACCAAATATATTGCCTTGATATGATGGGGAAGAAGAGGTCCAAATTGTATGAAAGCGCATTGGAATAAAAACCAGCTATGTATACAGGCAGTAGATTTCTCAGCTCTGTTTTCAAAACAGGTATTTGGTGATGTAGGAAGTGGTGCGCTGTTGTATTTAAAAAGGAATAGTGGGATAAGATGTTTTTAAGGCTAATTAAAATCTCAATTTGAGAAATAATTGGAGGAAGCTCCAAGAGAAATCAGCTGGTACTCGAAGTCATCTGCGCTGTCTCTCCGCAGACTCTTCATGTGATTGATGGGGAAGAAGAAACTAGTTTTCTCTTTTGCAAAACACTTAATACTATGGGTAGTACAAGTATGCTGTGAGTAGGCAGAGAGGAAGAAATTGTATGTAAAAGGTTGTCTTGGTGTGAGATGCGGTTTTGTGGTTCAAAGGCTGACTGCCATGACCTCACAAACTTCAGGATCTGCAGCGAAGTTTTGTCCTCACAAGAGTCTGAGATACATTTGGGAAGGAGGTCTGTGAAGTAAGGCTGGAGAGACAAGGTAGCAGTACCTGGAGTTATTTGTAATCACAAGGACTATAGCTGCATTACTGTGCTCTGTTGAAGATTGTGATTAGGCTTTTTGAGTTGACATAGGCATGGAAGTGCATAGGCAGTATCTGGAAGATGCTGGACTTTGATAAAGGTTAGGCTTACTGGGGTCAAGGTGAGATGTAGTAACTCTTGAGGTAAACTTTTGGGGAGGAAGGAGATAGCATGAATTGCTATTCTGCTTGGGGAGATTATTACAAGCCAGATTATGATGCATTCTTGTGGAGATGGGGCAAGGTGGGGGTGAAAAGAGTAGATGGTAAATTTTAACCCCACAGATAAATTCCCAACTCTTGTTTGTGGAATTGCTTGATAGTCAAAGCCAACAACATTAAAGTCATCAAATGTTCTCGTGAGCAATTACTGTAGAAACAGAAACCAGTAACTTTGTTCTGCTTTCCAGTACTGCTTTGTGGTCAGTCTTCTGTAGACCTGGAAGTTAGCACAAAGATGTAGTAGCTTCTTGATACAGTTCTGTCTTGAGAGGGAGGACTTGTATTGTTACTTGCCTATTTAATGTTTTCGGTTGAGGCTTGTAAACTCTTACTTCAAGGCACTTCTTTCTGTTCTTGACTAGCCTGGATTTGGAACAATCTTGTATTTCCTTTTCTGTAGGTTCAAGGCATTATTTAAATACTTATAAGTAAGAAAAAAAAGCTTGTGAAGACTATTGTAATGTTAAGTGTAATAGTGAGGAAGGTCTGTAAAGGGGTTACTGTCAGAGATGTGGCAAAGTTTAGGAACTGAATGACGCAGCTCAGATGCTGAGGCAGATCATGTGTTAATTCAACCTGGAATTAATTAACCTACTCTTAAATTGGCACCAATATCCCTTGGAACAGAGAGGTTTCTATGCATACTGAAATGTAAATTGTTAATAATTAAATTTGAACTGGGGAATCCCAGGTCTGTTTATTAAAGAATTGAGTAAGAAAAACCCACAAAACAAACAGGAAAATACCCTGTGGAGATCCAGAATACAAGCTGAGAAGCTAAAGGAATAAGAGAGATTATTTAAAATGTTGTATAATTTCTCTCATTAAAATAAAATAATAAAATCTCAAAACCAGGAAGTAGTTTTTAATGAGACTGAAGAAGTCTGAAATTCTGAAGCCTGAAACTTTCTTGCTGTTCTCTTTTTTGTCTTATGAGGTTAAACACCGAAACTAGCCATGTTTTTTTAGTGGTCTCTTGAAAAGGTCATGAAGAGCTAAGGTGTCATAATTTACTTTAGTCTTTCTCACTGAATTCTCTACTGATCTTCCTCAATTTGGCAGGTTTGTCTTTTTATTAATGAAGATGTTAATCATACTCTAGCTTTGTGCCACTTCCCTAGTGAAGCTGAAGATGTCTTAAGACTGGGTCAAAAAGTTGGCTAGTCAAAGGGTTTAAAGACTGGCGCCAAAGAGTTGACAGCCACTTATTTCTTCTATGTGCATTGGTTTTGCATCTCTAAACTTGACTAGAAAAAGTATATTGAAGTCCAAATTATAATTTAAACAAGGATCTCTAGACTGAATAAGTGGTCAGAATAGCAGCTAGCAAAACATGGAGAGGAAATACGAGAAATCAGGAACTGTGATTTGGCCATTATAATTTAGTCCCACAGTAAACAGATGGATTCAGGTGAAGCGTATATAGGTCTTCATTCTCCAACTACATTTTTGTGAAAGTTACCATAAAAGCACTTGCTGCTACTGCTGTACAATTCCTGATTTCTTATTCTGCTTGGAATTTGTATTTGAGCTCAGTTTCTGGGTTTGGGGATTAGCTGTCAGTGTACTTGACATGGATGTCTGTGGTAGCAGAAACTTCATCAGGAAGGTACCTTTAATCCTTGTTTGTCCTACTTGTGTGTACCCCAAATGGAATCTACTTTGTAAGATTGCTTCATATGACCTCTGATGGGCTATTCTTCATCTGGTACTTCTTAATATTATCTATTTTGTATTCAGAAGTCCACCTGTGACTTGCTTGGAAGAGTGGTCTTGATTGTCTCTTTTGAAAACTAAGTTTCTGTCCCACCAGTAAATGTCTGAATCTGTATCTTTTGAAAATGTAATTTCTAGGTTTTCTTTTATGTGTTTTCCTTGTACCTATTCTTCCCTACCACACTGAAGTCAAATCAATTTTGCCAAGTTTGGTTTTAAAATAATTCAGCTTAGCCACCAAACTCTGCTGCTCAGAGTTTGTTAAAGTTAGCTATCCTTGTGAGTTGCTCCAGACTCTGATGATTGCTGGTTAAGCTGAGACTCTATGGTATTAGGGGAAGAAACCCAGGAAGCTTGAATTCCTTAGCTTTGTGGTGTGGCTTAATGGGAAACAGATCTGCAAGAATTAACTCCCTATCTCCTTTTTTTCCCCCTCAGGTGATGAGTAAAATCTTCATGCGTGGTTTAATTCATTTCTGTGCACTGAAAGTAGTAGATTTAAATTTAATCATACCTCTCTACTCAGTGCACTATAATTACTCATGTGCTAAAACATTCAGAGCTGCAGGCTGAGATGCCTTACCCTCCAGAAGTTTGGAGAGGAGGCAGAAATGGCTGGGTGACTTCAGAAAGAGTGATGCAGTGGCATACAGGAGTGATGACTTGTAGCTCCCATTGCCAGCATTGCTGTGGGTGGACTCCTCTGAGGTTTCATTATCTAACATCCAGCGAGGGAATACACAGTTTATAGCACCCCTCTTCCACCATGAGTTACGTTCTGAAACTTAGGACTGGAAGCTTGCAAATTTGATGCATATTTTCTTATACTAAGAACAAATGCTGTCATCTGCAGTAAAACCTCTGAAGGGTATAAACAGTGAGCAAGCCACTTGTGACTTGCTTCTATGCTTTTACAAACAGCTGTCTTCTATAATGCATTAATCAGCAGTACAGAATAAAAGATTGTTGGCCTGTTTGTACAACAAGATCAAGGAGAATTGTTGAAGCTCTGTGAGCTTGAACTGCTGTCATTCAATAGCATGGCTTTGCTACTGTAATATTTTGTCTGCAGAACTGCCTCCTTCAAAGGTAGTAGTACTGACGTTATAGAAGTTAACTTTACATTTCAGAAGGTGTCCTGCCCTACCCCCCACAACCAAAAGAAAAAACACCGTGACAACAAACCTTTTAAAATCAAACTTGGCAAACAGGTCACATAATTTTTGTCTTGTCTCATTACAGAAAGTCATTCCACTGACCTGAAACTGAAGACAACTTGAAGCTTTTATGTCCATACAAAAGGCAATTTTAAACACAAGCATTGCAGTTTTTACAGGCTTCTGACACTGAGCTAGAGTTTTCTTGAATCTTAAATAAGTCTGTTTAATAGATGCAAAAAACCCATAAAAATCACTTTCCATAAGTTAAAAAAAAATATTGCTAAACTTCTGAATGCTTCTGCTACAGCAATGTAGGTTTTTGAACACACCAGGTGTTTCTCAATAGCTGATGTGATCTGTTTAGACAGACCTGTCTTCTGGTCTTATCCTGGCCTGCGGGGGCAGAATCAGTAGTTTGGCAGCAGTTTGAACCTTGGCTTCCCATTCTTAGCAGTGTTAATTCCCTCCATTAAATTGAGTTGTGTTGGGAAAGGAAATCAAGTCTGTAAAGTGGTGACCCTGCTGCCCAGGTGAACTGAACTCCTGTAGAGTGTTTACAGCAGAGACACGTAATTCAAGTGTGAAAGGATCAGAATAGCCTGTCTGCTTCTAGGGTAGAATATTTGTCATCACTGAATGACTTGAATAGTTGGATGAACATTTCTAGTCTAGGGAGCAGGGGGTGGGGGGAAATGTGTGGAAAATCATTAACAATGGTTACTGTCCTATCAGGGAAAGTAAAAGATGAGTATTTTCATTAGTAACACAGATAAGGTTTAGTCTAGTAGTTAAACTTTTTATTTTTTAACTATTTCTACATAGGTCTTTAAGTCTCAGCCCTACAATTAGGTCTGTATTCTGTGCTCTTTGTTTTGTATGAAGTCTTCTCCTGAAATCTTGCCAGGGCTGTGCCTGGCATCACAAGGATTTTGGTCATGCAGTTGCAGTATGCAGTTTCCAGCTGTGTCTCAAAAACTAGGGAACAGCTTGTAGAAGGTTATTGCTGGCTGTCTAGCAAGAGTTTGTAGATAATAGGTGATATAATAAATCGAAAATCAGTAGATGTGGGATAGTGATGCTAGTGAAAAGCTTACTGCCCTACTGTTTATGATTTAAGTACTTATCTTAATTTCATGTACTCTCCTGTGCAAATCTATACCTCCCTAATGTACTGGACACAAAGCTGTGATTTATTCTTGTTCCCCAAGACAGCCTAATGTCTTATTTCTTCTATATAAGGTGCAGTTGCTTGCAGAAGACTATTATTCTTCAGTATAAACTAATGTCTATCTTTGCCTTCTTTCCTGCCATTGAAGAGGTCTTAATGCATGCCTGAATGCACTTTTCTGCTGTCTAGGTCTGTAGAGACTCTAGGAGGTGTGCCGTAGCATGCTGATTAAACTCTAGCCTCTGAGATGAATAGAGTATCTGTTTCTGGTGACACCTCTTTTTGCTGATGTGGCTGGATTCAGTGTGCTTAGCGTATTACCCAGAGGTGAAGAATTCAGTAATACTTACTCACCTAACCCAGAAGTAGTGAACTGCTGCCATTAACTTGAAAACTGGCAAGCAGTAAAGTCATGTAGTGTTGTGCACCCTAACTTCATCAGAGATGAAAATGGAGAAAGGTTGAGACATAGTTCAGAACAGAATTGTTAGAAAGCTGGTACGGTTGAACAAAAGAGTCAGACGAGTGTTGCTGACAGCATGTATCAATACAATCTCAGTTTTGTTGAGGTTTTCTGTTTGGTTTTTTAAATGTAGAACATAGACATTGAACTTGCTGTTTGTCACAACCATGGCCTTGTGGGCTGAGAGCTTGGCCATGTTGCAAACTTTTTCATCTTGTTTGTAGCACTTAACACCTTCCTTTTCTGTCTCTTACAGACTTGATCCAAGCAACTAATGAAACCAACGTGAATATTCCTCAGATGGCTGATACGCTTTTTGAGCGAGCAACAAATAGTAGCTGGGTGGTTGTATTCAAAGCCTTAGTTACCACACATCATCTAATGGTTCATGGCAATGAGGTAAGTGTAGCCAGCTTTCTCTCAAGATCACATTGGGACTGAGCAGACTCAAAGCCAAAAATACTAGTAGTGCAGAGGCATCTTTTCTGAACCAGTAAGGACTTGGAACAAAGGACAAGAATGATTCTTGATGAGGAGCAAACTTACCTTTAACAACATAGTTGGTAGCATTCCCATTATGTGTCTCTTCATTTCCAAAACTGTAGCATAAGAGGATGCAGCAGCCTTTTCCAGGATGTTGACAATTTATGTGTTATGTGAAAACTGAGCTATGTGGGATTAAAGACTACCTGGAACTTTTTGACTGCAGTTGAAGTTGATGTTCTGGCACACGTGTACTGCCATCCAGATAACTACCCTCTCAGCATGGGTGTTAAAATCTTCCTAGAGCTGTAAATTCAACTTCATAGCCCTTTGGGTTGTGTTTTCCTAGCCCTTGCTTTTTATTGACCTGTATAGACTGGTGTGTTTGCGTAAAAGCAAAAAGCATACTTAAAGAGTTTTAGTATGACTGTGAAACAATTACTCCCTGGCTGTAAATAAAGTGTTTTCATGCAATGAACTTCTCCAGTGTCACAGTGTAAATTTCTACTCCTGTTCTATTTTTTTGTTCCAAGTTTTGGCCATTATTCTGATTTGTTTTCTGTAACTGTTTCAGTCTGTTAGTCCCTGTGCTTGATGTGGGGCCAGCTTGTTATTAAAACAGGCCCTTAGCTTGGCTGAAACTGAGGGTTGCTGGATTGAAAAGTCTAGGAGTAGCCTGGATATGCTGCTTTGCAAGCAGATAAATCTTGTGCTTCCTCAATTCTCTTTGAAAAGTAACCATTTTTACTGTTTCTTCCACAACCTGGTTTGTATTTGGACAGAATCTATTTTTATGTATCCAGTAGGATATTTAGTAGAGATTCAGGCTAAACATAATTAATGTGAATGGATGAAAAAGGTTTTGAGGAAGGTATTGCAGACTAAGGAAAAATCTGGGTTTTCATGTGTGTATGCTGAAGCTAGACTGGTAATCTTCCTGCTAGGAAGTACAAAGCCTTCAGATGCAACCTGTAATAAGAAAATAACTTTGTGTTGCAGAGGTTTATTCAGTACCTGGCATCTAGAAACACATTGTTCAATCTCAGCAATTTTCTGGACAAAAGTGGATCTCATGGTAAGCCTACTCGTGTCTATAATCTTAACAAGTTTCTAAATAAGATACTATTGTTAATTTGCTCCTTCGTAAGATGCAAATAATAGGAAAATGTGTTACTGAAGCCTTAAGAGTTACTGAAGAGTTAAGGAAGAAATGGATAACTTTCCATTTAGGTTTTTTTTATTTTGACTCAGTCTTAAATGCTAATTTGGTTGCTTGGGGACACTGCACTTCTAGGATTTGTCTGTACAGGTGTTTAGTTTGAGGAGGCAGGGGGAAAGCACCAAAGGAACTAGCTGGTTTTGATCTGAGCAGTGACTCTAGAAGGTCTAGGCAAAAATTAAGCAGTTGTTCTCTCTAAAGCTTACAATGTCTGCTTTTCTACTTTGACTCTAGAATTATTAGTGAATTTTCCTGTTGCTTCACTTAGAGGAAAAAAAACTTGTTTCATGGTAGCTCTGGTAGAGAAGAGAAGAAATGTATAATTCTGCAGCTGTCAGAGAATATTTGTAGACTGTATGCAGAATGCACGAATGCTACAATAACAGGCAAGATCAAAGCAGTGCCACATTACTCCATCTCTTGATGGAGACATCAAGACTTGAGCATCTTTTAGAAATGGTAACACAGGGCAGAAATAAAGCCAAACAAATATTAAAACTATTCATCTAAGCAAAACATGCTATGAATGTTCAAAGATGCTGGTATTTGGCAACAATGAATTCTTTTAAATGCATGCTTTTGAGTTCTTTGCTATTTTCTTTAAACTTAAATTGTCATTTCATACATAATTCAACAGTATGTCATAGATGAGGCATCAGAGTTGGTAGTGTTAAGCCTGAGTTGGCAGAGTACTTAATGATGAGAGATATTAAGGAAAAATACAGTTAGTGACTAAGTTGAGGGGTGTGGATTTTAACAAAGATAGCAAAAAGGGACTTGTACTGAAAAGGAGTATGAGCTGCCTTCTGCATACACTTCTGTAGCCTAGAGGAAGAAACTTTGAAAGAAGGATAGACTGTAACAGTAATTGTTCAGAAGTCTCATAGTCTTGAAGGTCACTGAAGTTTGAGACTGCTTATATGGTATCACGTGCCTTGAAGATCTCTGGTGTAACAGTTCAAAGAAGGCACTAATTTATGTGAATGCTATCATAATTTCTTTGTTCTAATAAACCTAGTCAGGGGAATTGTGAAGGTCCATGTAAGAGCTGGAGGGACTGACATACGTAAAACATTGAAAATGTTCAAGTTGAAATCAATCTTTATCCTGAGAGTCATGTACGAGTTGAGTATAAACTTTTTCTTAAACTGACATTTTCCCCTGTTAATAGAGAGGTAACTGATTTTGTCGTCAAGTAACATTATCACACAACTGTCTAGGAGTAATGAGCAGGTTTCCTCAGGAGCCATGCCACTGGATGAATCTGTTGGAAGCAGAGGACAGTGGTAGATTGTTTTGGTGCAGCGCTACAGCTTTTTCTTCTGTAGCACTACAGCTTTTTCTTCAGAAGCTGGAAGATGTCTTGTGATTATTATTGTGAAAATTAAATGTAAAACATGTAATTGTTTTTTGCAGGTTATGACATGTCCACCTTTATAAGGCGTTATAGTAGATACTTGAATGAAAAAGCATTTTCCTACAGACAAATGGCATTTGACTTTGCAAGAGTGAAGAAAGGGTAAGCAAAGTTTAGATATGTAAGCTGATAGGGTTGCCTGACCCATAAAAATCTTGTTTGTGGCATTATGCTTAATTTTAGTGCCTCAATGACTTTATTCTTAAGTTCTTTGTTTAGCCATAATGAAATACCAAAATGGCTGGATTTCTTAAGTATCTGGTTAAAAATTGCACAAGGAGGAGAGGAAAGGCTGTGGATAGTAAGACAAATACTGAAGGCTAAAGTAAGGTGCCTTGCAGAACTGGGAGCTTTTACTTGTTGTGTCTTAAATCTGACTCATTAGATTGTGCTGCAGCGAGACTGCCTTTAGGATTTGGAGAAGGAAGCACTCTGAAACTGTATTTGGGGTGTTTCATTACTCTCCAGATAGTTTCCATGAGAAAGAAGACTGATTGCAAAGGAACTGAAGAGACCACTTGAAGCGCTTAGCAGGCAACAATCCAAACAGTTATAAACTGAACAGAATAACTTTTTATTTCCCACAAGGTTTGTGTTTAAAAAAAAAAAAAGAAAGAGAAGTTAACCAAGCTCAGAGTAATATGTTGTTGGTATATATCAGAACATTTTTTGCTCTGCCTGCTCTAATTGGGACTTGGATGGCTCTAGATTCTCTCTTAAAGTACAGATGACACAGTAAGTGGTTCAACACCCACTGAAGGTGCAGCATAATTGACTGCATGCTAAAGATGCTCCTGCTAATCATAAGTTGCATACAGGATCCTTCTGGCAGTTCCAGTGTATTCTGAGCTTGGGATTCTGAGCTGATAATGCAAACATTGCTGCCAGGCTTTCCTCTCCTGCTTCTCAAACTGTCAGAAGGTGTAGGGCCTACTGTGACAGCTTTGCTGTGTAGCTGGATGCCATTCCCATAGTGGGGACCAGAGTAGTTCTCTCTTGAACCTATCTGGAATATGAATCACTAAGAAGCTTTTGATGTGAAGACTGTAAGCTAATTGGATTGATATTTGAGGCAGGCTTTGATCCAACAGACCACCGCAGTGCTAGCATCTGAAGTTACCTTTGTCACCTGGGGCCTTTGAACACTTCATGTTAAAGAAACTTAAGTTTGGATTACTGGGAATCCTTCTATTCCTGCCTTGCTGTATGTTCCTGGAAAGGCTTTCTATGCTTATTATTTCTGGTGCTCGAAACAAGGGGCTGCTTGAGAGTACAGCATAAAATAAGTAAGAATAGTAATGCGCATTTCCAGAGAGGTGATGCTGTACCTGTCAGTGGCCAGAATGCGGTAACACATAATGGCTGTTGTGCAGGTTTGTGATACTCAGAGATAAAAGTAGACATTCATGAACACTTCTATAAGACCATGGATGGAAATTAAGGAATGCTGTGCATCCATGACTACTGCATGATCCCATTGGTGCAATAGTTCAGGACTGATAAGGCAGGTCAAAGTCAGTGGAAATGCTATGAAGGAATAATGGAATTAATTAGTACCCAGGAATACTAAGGAAAGAAGCTCTAAGCAAAGATTGCCCTGGTTTAAATTGTCACTCAATTGACATGCATATATTGTGGTACTTGATGGGGGTAAAAAAAAACAACTTATAAAGTTTTCTTGTCTTCAGTGACCACAGACACATCAGCAGTGAGTTGTCATTATTTATTCATAACAAACTTAATGCACAAAGGCTATCAGTTCTCTAAGTATTTCTGTGACGGTATTTCTTGACAAGTTATTTAAAGTCTGTCTTCTTTCCATGAAGAGATCAATCCCTTGTATTTATCACTCTAACACAAAACCTTTCCTCACCTGCTGTCAAGGAGGGTATAAAGTATTTTTCATGCCACTTCTTATGGTGTGATAAGCAGGAGAATCAGACAGTGCTTTAAGCTTAAATTTCAACAACAAATCAGTTTGGGGGAAGGGAGAGCCTTCTAATCTGTATTCCCTCTTGCAGAGCTGAAGGTGTAATGAGAACAATGGCTCCTGAAAAACTGCTGAAGAGTATGCCAATATTACAGGAACAAATTGACGCACTGCTTGAATTTGATGTATGTATTGAAGCTCACCCAGCATTGACACTGGGCAGTGACTTATAAATGCTGTGTTGTAATGAACATGTTTCACCTCAGGTAATGCTTTACTGATCATCCCTTTGTGTGGGCCAAAAAAAATCCCTTTTTCCATGTCCCACTGAGGTAGAGTGAAGGATGTCTGTTTCCTATATGCATGAAATGTGCAGGTTGCACTTTTTTTTTTTGTAGAGAAGGTAAAGGAACAGCATGAGGAATGACGAGCATTAAGGAAAGTTGACTTGGAGCTTGGAGTTTCATCTTTTGCATCATTGAGGGGAATAAATGGGCAGAACAAGGAGACTGAAGAATCTTTTTTCTGCCAACTTTTTTTTTGGGGGGTGGGGGGGAGAGGAAAAATGCCATTAAAATACCACATGTACATAGTTCGGCTTCCTTAAAATCTTCATTCAATTTTCAACTGTAAACTAAGTTGGCTAAACTTTAGCTTGAATTATTCATAGAACTAAGTGTCTACAATATATTTATAATACTATGAATATTGGTGCAATTGTTTGTCTGCCTTAAGGATAAAAACAGGAGTCACTGGTTGTAGGAGATACAGTATAAAGTTACAAAGAGGTCTTTGAAGAAATCAGTCTTGAAGTTCCTCTGTTCTTGGTGGACAGAAAGACACACTCCCAGGCAGAAGGCAGGGCCAATTACAGCTTTCAGAGGAAAGCCTTAGAAGTACATGTCTCTCTAATGTGGTTTTTGTTCCTTAAATGACATAAAAATCGCGATAGTGGTCTCAGGAGAGGAGATATTTTTAGTAGAACTAAGATCTTTTAATAAATGAGCACTTATTTTCTGCCCAAGTTAAGATGAGAACTGGAAGGGTCTTGACATCATTAACCCAGCTGCATTAACTAGTAGACTACTGAGGTTTTAGTAAGCTCTTCTGTGAACTGGCATCTTTTGTCCACTTTCATTAAAGCTTTGTGAGTAGCATCTCTGCCTTCCTCCTCTGATAGGGGAAGGAGTCAAGACTAAGATGTTTACTGTTGATAGTGTTACTCCTCTGCTGTAGTGAATTGTTTTGGAGTGGTGAAGAAAACAATCCTTGATCTGCTAACCAAAACCTTGGTTTAGTTTCTTTGTGTGAAAGCTTGTATTCACTGCTTGATTCTATCTATAACAGCATCAGATACCTGGTGCAAGCTAAAAGTTCTGATTGTGTTCAATACATCTGTTGTAAATAACTGGTGTTTTATTTGTAGGTTCATCCAAATGAACTGACAAATGGTGTCATAAATGCTGCATTCATGCTTCTGTTTAAAGATCTTATCAAACTTTTTGCTTGCTACAATGATGGGGTTATTAACTTACTAGGTAAGTAACCTGGTGTCTATATCTCACCATACATCTCACCATATCACTATATCTGTCTATATCATGAGTGAGTGAAAAACGAGTTTCAGATCTGCTTCAATTTTTTACTTAAATTTCATTAAAACTATATTTTTTTTCTTGACTGTTCTTTTCTGAAGTGAGAGAGAACTTTAAGCCATAACCTCTTGTGTTAATGTTTGCCTGAGGCTGGGTTGTCATATGACCATAAAATTTTATGGATGTCTGCTTAGAGACACCAAGCATCTCTGTGCTTAAAGAAATGTACATAAATGCAAAGAAATGTACAGAAATGCGTGAGCTTGCATAATATGTCCTACAAGGTTAGCAAAGCAATTTTCGTTCTTTGATTGCATTTTTAAGATGCCCAGATTCTTCCGTTATATATGCTATGTGGTAGCCTTACATAAAGTTATATACTCCTGGATAACATTTCTGATCTCTCTGAAAGTGTGTCTGCCAATGCTGTATCCCCTCCAGAACCCTACCTACCATCAGCCTACAAGGTCTGTAGAGAGCTGTGAGCGTGTTCTGAAGCTCAGTCAGCTTGGCTTGATCGCTGGCATAACACACCTTAAGCTGTCCCTGCAAAAGGCTTTTGTTACGAAGTCTAAAACCAGGAGTTGCCGTAAACTGCAGGAAACATAACTGACCCTGTGGAAAATGAGCTTCAGCTATTAAAACTTGTGAGCACTTCAGCTGGTCTATTAAAGACAGCTAAAAACTGAGATTGCTTGGCCAGCATGACTGACCTAAAACTCTGGCTGCAACTAGAACTGGAAGAAACAGAGTTTGCAGAGTCTGAACAGGCAAAAGGATGTTCCTGAGCTGTACAGCTCAGATAATTTTGTATCCATGTTGCAACACTTCCTGGTGGTTTCATAAAAGTAATTCTCAGGTGTTTTGACTGAAACTGTAGGCATGGGAAGTTTACGGTGCAGATACAAATGTTTTGGGCATAACAGTTGGATTGAGATTTTGCTGTCTGCTGTTACTGAAAGCCTAACTTCATGTTAAAATAAGTGGCAGTTGTGCTTGATAATGGACACAAACCAACTTTAGAGAGCTACTCAAGTAGAAAAAGTACCATTCTTTGGAGTGAAGACAACTTGGGAGAGGACATGTTAATATATGTTTAAGAATCCTTAATTATTTTGAATTTCAAGTTTGGTAGCTACTTCACCTGCTTACTTTTTCTTTAAAAATCTGGTTTACATCACACATAATGACTGATTGGGGTGTAATTTTCTGGTCTCTATAATTCCTTAGCAGCACAGCAAGCCCAACTTCTAAATTCTACTAAGGACTAGGAACACCACTAGATTTCTGTCCAAGTAGAGAAATGTTAATGGAGTGCATTATTCTTGAAATGTGATTTTCCTGAAAACTAGAGTTGCTAATGAATGCAGAACTAATGTAAGATACCTTAACTGAAATTTGCCAAATTATTTCTCTAGAGAAATTTTTTGAAATGAAAAAGGGACAATGTAAAGATGCTCTTGAAATCTACAAACGATTTCTTACTCGAATGACCAGAGTATCAGAGTTTCTTAAAGTTGCAGAGGTAAGTGACTTCCAGTCTGCTGGAGTCTGGCACTTAAGTATTTTTTGAATTTTTTAGCACTGATACAAAATATTAATTGCACTTGTTAAGCATCTGACTCATTGTATATAAATGTGAGGCAGTACAGAAGTTCCTGAATCTGCTTGTTCAGCTCTTTTTGAAGTAGTTATGTGCTGCTTAGGACTTCCACATATCTCTGCTCTGCAGCCAGCCTCAACTTTCCTGGTAATGTGACATAACTTCAGCCGTATACATATTTCTTGGAAATGCTGTAATAAATGCATGCTTCTAGGATAGGGTCGATCATTAGAGGAAGATTTAGTGGTTAGGAATAAAAGCATAATGATTTTATAAGTCTGCTTTTAAAGTCTTTGCAGCCAACTACAAGTTAGCTGAAATGTGACATTTTCCTGGTTCTAATCCTTATTATCATCATCTTATGTGGATAATACAACTATCACATGGTTAATTAACTCTTTTGTTGAGATCTCATTTGTGGTAGCTGGCTCCTTGGCACACAATGCACATCTTCCATTTTTCATGCTTCATTATAGTGGACAGCAGTAATGAGCTGAATAAGAAGTTTGTTTCTTTGCTGATTTACTTAACTACTTATGAAGGAGCCTGCTAGACTCCCAAATAGCATGTAATATCTGATATGAATGTTGTACTTGAGGGAGTGAAGCACTTCAGATACCTGCAGCTTTGCAGAACAGGGATTATAGCGACTATACTTCAGGATTACTAGGTGCAGTGGACCTTGTTCTTTTGCGAAAACTAAACCAACAGGCACTTTGAAGAGCCATAGTGAAGCAGCACGACAACTAATAGATTTCAGACTTAAACATCATCTTGCTGTATTTGAAATGCTAGGAGAAAAGGGTGGAACAACAACATGACTTGAGCTTTAGTGGGTTTTTAAAGTGATGTCTTGTAGGGTTTGCTCACTGGCTGTATTTCAGAGACCTTCCTTAGGATAGTCAGGTATCTGGGTAGTATGTGTTTGGCAGTTCACTAATGCTGTCCTCTGAGACAACAGTGTATGACCAGAAAACCCTGCCTGACTTGCAGTATGGAATACGAACTTTACCTGGGTGAAATTGAACTCCCTTTTTTTTCTCTTTTTTTTTTTTTTTTAATGGGTATTTAAGTTTTGAAAAAAAAAAAAAAAAGAAGAAAAAAGGCAACTGCTGCAGGTTGTTGAAGGTAGCTACTGGAAATACAGGCATCTGAACTTGTTAATTTTGTAGTTTTTTCTAAAGATAAGGTGCATTGTAAGCTGAAGAGCATACCACAGTCCTAGTCAAAATTAGTGCCTGCTGCAGTGGAATAAAGCACTTACATATTAACTCTTTTATATCCACAGCAAGTTGGAATTGACAAAGGCGATATTCCTGATCTTACACAGGTAGGTTTCTCTTGTAGTCTTTTTGGATCTGTGTAATAACTAAAAGTTCTGTAATTCTGTAATTAGGAAGCAGACTAGGAATTTAAATGTTGGTAGGAACTCATACCACCTAACATTTTAAAGCCCTCCTAACTTGTGAATAAGAACTGCCCAAAGTTGTATAGCTAAATATAGCTATAGCTAATATAGCTAAAATGTCTTCCACAATGGCTTCAAATCTATAGTTGAAGGGTAAACTGTTTTGCTCTTTCCTTGTTAAAGGACAGATTTTCACAGCTTGTAGCTCAAGTTCGTTTTTGATGTCAGACTGCATAAAGATTGTGGTGTGACTTGTTTCATAATATCTCCTTGACTTCAGCTTAAAGATGAAATTCAGAGCAGCAATAGCACTACTGTCTTGGTCTAGGTACAGTGAACTTGAAGTTTAATTGCAGAAGTTGTGATTTGATTGCTGAACTTCTCTGTGAGTAGGCATCAAAATTTTTAACATCAAAATTCACTTATGCTATAGCTGCTTAAATCCTATTGTGCTAGTCCGTTTTCAGTATCACTTGTAAACTGGCCTTGGTGCCTGGCTTTGTGTTTAATATGAAAATGATATTTACTTGGAGGACAAGATCCATGCTGAAGAGTTCACTTGTGGCATTTTTGACACCAGTAAAATTGGAGCAGAAGAGCAGCCCGAAGTGATTAACAGTTGTGAATCATAAGTGTTCATAACCTGTAAATGTGTAGTTTTAGAAAGCCTCTTGAAAGCCTGCTTTAAATAAGCATCAGAATAGTGATTCTCTTGGCTAAACAGCCAATTAAAAGTTCTGAAACTGAGACATGATGTGAAGGTGTAGAGTTTTAGTTTTTATGGATTTCAGGTGCTATAGTGCTGTGAAGTTTGACCACTGTTTCAGCAGAGAAAAGCTTAGACATCTAGCAGCATGTGGAATGCCAAACCAACTCTGAAATAGCTGAAGTACAGGGTGTTTCAAAAAGAGGGACACAATTTCAATTGAAGGTCCATTTCAAATGGGTCCATCTGTTTGAAACACCTTGCAGTATTTTCACCTAACTCTGTACCTCAGGGGCTCTTTTTTAACAAGGTCCAGTCAGTCATGAAGTAAGTCCTTGAACCAGAAAACTCACCTTAAGCTCAGTTAATGAAATATGCTTTATGAATTCCTGTAGCACTTTTATCTGCTTCTGCTTGTGTTGCGTCAGCCTGCTGGAAAAGCTGTGGGCTGGGACTGCATGAACCCTACTCTGCACCATCAGTCAGTGCTGCACTTGTTCAGTGACACCTTAGTTATTGCTACTGGAAGTTCCTTTCACCTCGTGCACCATTGCTTTAAAATAGAGTGGAATAGTTCGGTTGGAAGGGATCTACAACAATCGTCTAGTTTAACTGCCTGACCACTTCAGTGGTCTTCTCAAGTAGTCCCTCACAGCTGTATTCTCCCAAAGGCTGCTTGGGACTCACTTGTTAAGGCTAATCTGCAACATGCTGTAGATTGTGTATAGGACCTATAAAACTGAATTTCAGCTAGTAAGTAATATATAATTTTATATAATATCAATGGTATACCCAAATTCCTAAAGCAAGCCATGGCAGTCATGGTATGTACAGTAGTATTTCACAAGAAGTTGGTTGTGTTGACAATTGATGTGTGTACATACTCTGCAAATCAAAAAGAAGTGGTCACAGTACTGAAATAGAAGGTGATAGCTGTCATTTTTGGATATTCTAGTTTGACTGCAAGGTTTTGGAAGCTGGGAAGGCATCTTGGCAGCTGAAGAGCTTGACTCATTTCTATTTATTAGCAATCCTTAAAGTATGGCAGTTTTCCCCCCAATAGCTAGTGGAGAACCCGTATCTGAGGTTCCATCATGATGCTGACTGATAGATTAATCTGACTTTGAAGCAGTATCTAGAAGAAATGAAGCAATATTCAGAGTTGCAAATTGGATACCAGACAATATTTAATTTTCAAAATGTTGCATCTGGGTAGAAATTTTCTGAAGCTTCCTCTGCAATTTCTGTTTGCTAGATGAGTCTCACATTAGCTTGTTGGCTTTTAAGAAAATTGAGTAACATATTGCAAAGCTAGTTAAAGTGTGTAGAGCTGCAATTGCTAGAAGGAAATAATGGAAATTAAAACAGCTTTCTGATTACATGTTTAAGTAGGCACAACTTGTCTCTTATGCTATAGCCTTTTTGAATATGTAGAAGTCTGAATCTGTTCTTTCAGTCAATGAGAGCCTTTGCTCATCTTTTTCTTGCTGCTGGAGAATTCTTGTAACTAAGTTGTGTTTAACCAAATTCTTTCTTGTGCTCAAATTAGTTGAAAATTACTAAGTATGCCTATAAAATAGCCGTAATGATTATAATTTTCTGCATTGCATATGTAGGTGGGACATATTTAAAGTCAAGCTGTTATTTAAGGATTTTGTTGAACATTCTAAATTTTGGCATGTTTGAGTTACCTTATTGTTCAGTTTTAATGCCAAAATTAATGCGCATACACTGTACTCTAAGCACACTTAGCTGTGTGTTGGTACCAGCAGGTACCAAGCATCCTGAAACATCTGATTTAGCAGTCAGCTGGTTTTCAGCATACTGTATATCAGAGCAGTGGATAGTCTGTTTTCAAGCATCACAAACTGACTTTTTTGATGCATATGTATACCCTGACATTAAAGACATTATTTATGAAAAACTGTAGGTATTGCTGTCAGGAATTGTGGTTGATCTGAAAGAGACTGATAAAAAGAATTCCCCGTTTAAAGACTGTACCATTGATGAACTGGTAACCCTGATGAAATACTTGTCTATTATATGCTACTGTATCTCTCAAGGGTTTCCTCTTTGCGTGTTGATGTTGTAGGATTCTACTTATCTGAACTCTATTTTTGTACTAGAGTAGCTAAGCACACTGTCGTTTGCATTTACAACTACTTTTCCTATCTACCGTTGTAACAGCAAGTGCATGCCTGGGGGTGTTGCCTGACCACAAAAAAGTTGCTTAAAATAAAACCTAATATCAGGGAGACTTGAAAAAGTTTAGTTTTTGTAGATATTACTGAATTTTGAGTTAGCTGCTGGGCTTGGTAACCTGTGCCTGGCTACCATTTTGAGAAGAAACAGCTCGCTCTCTATATATAATGTAGCTGCTTTTGGGGGCATTGGAAAGGACTTTTGGTTTGTTTTGTTTAGACTACAAATATTATCTAACCCTCTGGTCATGAAAGAGGTGTGAGAGGTCTTACTAAAATCAAAACTGAAAGGATGACCTTGAACCTATTAGTCTTAAAATTAGCCTTGTGGATGCCTGTGCTGTTGTCAATGGTTAGCGCTGACTCAAAGCGTGATCCAGGAGCACGTCCTGGATTTAGGCTTCAGGTGCTGTATGGTAGAGGTAAATGTTTTCTCTCTGCAAATTTGGACACAGTATTATCTTTCGAAAGCTGTCTTTGTCTGAATACTTCTGGCGTGGAAATCCACTATTTTCACAGTGGTGTAAATGAAATAACACATGTTGGGCGTCAGGGAAGTTGGTGCTGGATTTCAAGGTATTGTTAGGTCAATGCATTGTATTTAGAAGTGTGTCTTTCTCTTTGCTTTTAAGGCTCCCAGCAGTCTTATGGAGACCCTTGAGCAACATCTAAACTCACTGGAAGGAAAAAAACCTGGCAACAAGTAGGTATATGTTGTACCATGTATCGAGGCATTATAGTAACAATGTGAGACTAGCTGATAATTAGACTTGCCCCCAACCTCCTTTTGATACATTAGCTGGAAAATAATATATGGTAAGATTAGGCTTTTCCTTCCCTTACAAAGTCATCTTAATGTCAACTTTTTTTTTTGTCTTACTGGGGGTGGGAAAAATGACACACCAAACAACTAGACACTTTCCAAAATGAAGTAAAATTAACTATGGAAAACTCCTTGAAGGAACAGTTTTTCCCTGCTGCCAAGGCTTTTATCGTTAAAACTGTTTTGTTTTCTAATGGCTTTGCATCCTCTTACTAGATACTTGTCATAGCTAAGTCTAGGAAGGATTAAGCTAAACCTGTGTTTTCTCTTTTACTGTTGCTTTCCTTGCATTTTAGTGAAGGGTAAGTATATATGTTTACATATAACTTGCATGCAGTTTTGGTTATGTTTTTTTTAAGATGGCTTGAACAATTAGAAACAGATAGCTTCTTTAAACTGTGCTTAAACCATTGCTTGCTTTTCTGTATAGTCATTAAGTTATTTTTAGTCATTTCTGTCTTAGCTCCATATCTTCTAATCAGTTCTACAGCTCCTAGGACTTACCCAATTTAAATAACCTATAGGATGGATACTAGTTCAATATTTGATGCAGTTTTTACTTCAACTCCTCCTTTCATCTCTTGGATCAAAGCAGCTTTAAAAATATGTAGCAGTATTTTCATACCTCATTATAATGAAAGTGGACAAATGCACTGATGTACATTTTAACTTACGGTTAAGGCTCTGTCAGTTAGTGTTAGTGTGATTTTTATTTATTTTTTTTTCTTGCATGTGGGAGAACTTTCAGCTTGGACTTTCCAACTGTTTCCATAGTTTTTAAATATCACTATTTTAAAGTAACTCTGACTTTCTGTAAAAGACCAGTAGACTTTGAATGTTCGCTGACAGATCTTCAGAAGACTTAAGTTAGATAAATGCTTCTGTATTGGTTTTATTCTGCTGCTGTTGCATGAATTTATTATATGGCAATGCCTTGCATCAATTGCTCTTTCCTGTTGATTCCTGTAGGCCGTAATGCATGCATCTCTGCCTTTCTTCCACTTAATAGAGCTTATTTAAAAGGCAGGATAATCCTGTGATACCAATTAGCTTAAAAGATTCATTTGAGCTTTGAAGTAACAATTTGCATTCCTTGTCTAAAGCAACACATGAAACTTTGAGCAATGGGGAGGGCATGCGATTTTAGAGACCATCAGAAAGCTGTCATGCTTAGCTTTTGGTCCTTTTGCATGAGTTTTGATAACTAGAAACATAGTTTCCAAGAGTGTACTTATCTGAAACCCCCCTTTGTTTTTTCTAGATCTGGGGCTCCTTCTCCTCTAAGCAAGGTAAAAACTGTTAATTGCTGGACTAGTTAATTCTTGTTCAGGTGATATGCTTCAGAACATCTTAAGGGCATAAAGAGTTACATTTCCATCTCCTAATCTGCTTTTTAGACTTTGCCACTTAGGCCATACCTAATTGATAAAATTGAGTCTTTTAATGGCCTTGTAAGTAATGGCGCCATAAAAGCACTTCGCTGAAGGGCTATAGTGCTTACACCAGTGCAGGATGCTAAGCAGCTTTGCCAGGATTTGATGGTCATCCTTTGTGAAAGCATAAAAGATACACATCTTTTTTTCAACTTTTTTTCTTTAATCCTCATGTCAGTGAGAAGCTTGCTCTGTACTGTTTCACCTCCAAGTTCTTCACTCCATTTGCAGCTTTTTAGGAGGAAGTTCTGATTCTTTTAAAACCACAGTCATGTGAAAAGCCAGGAAGAGGACTTTTGTCCGATATACCTAGTTTCAGAACTGACCCTTGTTAATGAGACTGCTCACCTTAATGTAAAGGAAGAGTTGCCAGTGAAAATGTCTGAGTGTTGAATAAATTAATGAGCTTTATGGTGTTAGTAGATATAGTTCCTGGTATCTCTGAAGCATTACCAGGTGCCATAATTTTGTGTCTAATGATGGGTGTTGTGCAGGAAAAACTCAATGAAAACCTGTGAATCTAAGAGAGGCAGTTCAATGGTTGATTCTAGAGAAAGCTCTTAAATTTATTTCAGAAAAACTCTTAAGCAAACAAAAAACTCTTGTTCAATACTATAGCAGTTAGTGGGAACTACATGATAGCTAAGAAAGTATTCTTGCAACTTTAAGTATCCCCTTCTTCCCTGATTTACATGAAGAATTTGGATCAATCTAGTCTCAAACCCTTGTAAAGACTTGAGGAGAGTCTAGAAAGCTTACATCCATCTTCTGCTAGAGTTGCTCTGATGGCATAGCAGTAGCAGAACTCAGAAGAAAGTATCTTCAAATTTGCCATTCTTCTTTCTTGAAAGTGGTCAGAACAGCAAACAGTACTAAACGTAGGACTTGTTTTTTCCCATTAGGAAAAGTATCTCTAGCATGTGAGATGCTGTAACAAAGCTCATAGTATCTTTTAGAATTAAATTCACACTCTTCAAGGTAACTTGAGTCTGCAAGTGCACAGAAGAGTTGCAATATACTCCCCTGAGTGTCTGTCCTTGCCATAGTTAAAGGTATCCTTAACTAGAATTGAAGGAGCTAATGAAGCAAAATCATAGGCTGAGCTGTCTTTTATATCTTGCCAAGGGTATAACAGCTAGCACTGGTGATTGCCCTTAAACTCTTGTCAGCCTGAAGGCTTACGTACACACTGAGTTTCTAATTGTTTCTTTTCTCCCATCATTTCTGTGATTAGGGTACTAAGGTGCTGTTGCAGGCTAACAAATACTTAGTTCCATGAACAAAATGAAGGGCCTGACACGTAGAAGCAAACCCACAAAAATACTTTGTTCCTTCCATCTCCAGGATGGTCTTAAAACTGAAGAGGAGAGTGTTTGTTAGGTAGCAAACTATTTTCTTGAAACTTGCTGAGAATCCTTTGACACATAGGAGCTGCTGGTTGCACTAATTGAGATTTTAAAAGGCAGGTAAGGCAACTCCAGATCACAAGTCTGAGTTAGTTGCCTAGATGTTGGGTGAGTCTTGAACCCAAGGAACTAAAGCTTATGAGATACACTACTGATGTCTTCAGGTGCTCTCAGTGCATGCAATAGACATTTCCTCTTGGGCTAGGTGGAGTCACCTTGGAGTTTCTGAAGTCCACCACTCTCTGAAAACTTAGCCCAGTCTTCCTTAAATTCTCTCAAAGCAGGGAACAACTCACAGTAAGGCCTGATGTCAAAATTGGATTTTAAAAACATGTGAATCTGTGCACAAGTTGTTTATGGAGAAGTGCTGGTGTATTGAATATGTATTTAAAATATTTCTCCAGTCTTCTCCAGCCACAACTGTTACATCTCCTAGTTCTACTCCAGCGAAAACCATTGATACATCTCCCCCAGTTGATCTTTTTGCAACTTCATCTACAGCTGCTCCAGTCAGGTAAGTTAAAAAACATATTTGAGTTATTGAGCTTGATGTCACACTTGAAACAGGAGGCTGTCCTGCAAGATTTCATTTACTTTACAAATGGTGCACATCAGTACTGAACAGGCTATGTTATTCTGATAGTATAGATGACAAATGAGCTCTAACAAAAAAAAACAAAAAAAAAAAAAACCCCAAAATTTGTGGCTATTCTGATTTGCTTTCAGCATAGTAGTGATGTTGGACCATTCTTGGCATAAAATTTTAATTGAATAGACTGAAGTAGTGTTCAAATCCAACATAGTCATTGCTGATCTTGAGTATTCTGTTTCTAAAACTGCTGAATTAAGATTCCTTTTTCTTGCAGTTCAAATTAATTAATGAAGCACAAAAGTAATGAACTTTTTGAAGTTAAAATAAAAAATAAACATTTGGCCAATGAGAAAATCTGAGCCTTGCTTTCAAGTCAAAACCAGAGCAAACCACTGTTGCTCGTTGAAACGAGCAGAAATGAAAACCCTAAACATGTAAAAGCTCTAAGCTTGAACCAAAAGTCTGAAGGCACAACTAACTTCAGTTAAATGTCGGATGAAATATTTCACTGAAGAAAGGGCTTCTTACTGTTTATTATTTAAATGTTCTAACTGGACAAGACTTTGCTTCCTAAGCAAATATCTGGCTGGCTTAAGCTATAGAAGTTTTACCAACTCTCTTCTACCTAGTGCCTGTTTAGTGTCTGGAAATGCAGGCTTCTTGCTTTCTGACATGACACAATGGAACACTGAAGTAGTGTGGATCTCTTTTCAGTCGCAGCGGTTATTTCCTCTCTTCTCAGGGACCACCTGGAATTTGGGTTTCAGGTTTTTTGTTGGTTTTTTTTTGCTTTGGTTGGTTGGATTTTTTATTTAGGACTGCAAAAGGTCTCATAGATCTGTTACAATGTCATTATCAAGTAATGGAAGTATGTTAAGGTCCCATCCTGGAGTGTAAGGTATTTTTGGCACTTACTGTGTTTATGGCCACTGCTCTAATCCTAAGGCCTGAAAAAAAATTATCTGTCTCGATGGTTTCATCAGTCATCCAAACTAAGGATGTCATGTTTTTTTTAAAAACTTAATTATAATGGATTAATTCCTCTAGTATTTAATGTATCTCTTCCTTTCCTCGGCAGCTCTTCCAAACCATCCAGTGATCTCCTGGATCTCCAGCCAGATTTTGCCGCTACTGGGCAGGCGGCTCCAGCAGCTGCTGCAGGAGCCACTTCATGGGGAGGTAGAGAAACTTCACTGTCAGCATATCTCCTTGCAGTCTTCATTTTCTTGCCTGCCTGAACTGAAACCTGGCTCTTTCTCTGCTAGCACAGGATGTTCTCGGCTCACTCCCAGGCTTCTGCTGACTTGACAGTCAGGCACCCCTTTGCAACACAAGGCTACTCCTTTTTCCAGGGATATGCATAATAGTATAAGCTGCTTATAAGGGCCTGACTGCAAAGCTGGGGGGAGCCAGGATTACGTGACTAGAAGTGAGCAGGAAGGGGATGGCTGAAGGTGAACAGGTAGGGTAGGCACTTTAAAACAGAAGAACTAGGACTCCTCATGTGCTTATTTTCAAGGTGGGGGCGGAAATCAGCTCTTCTGTTCATAAAGCAAAGCTCACAGATCAGTAGGGGGAAGATCAAAAGCATCTTTTGAAACAAAAATGCAGCTAAAGCCAACAGTGGCAAATCAGTTCTGCTGCAAGTGTGATTACCTCTGACAACCTTTAACATATTTTATTAAAGTCTTCCTTGTCTGCTTAGAATAATAATCTGAAAATAGAAGTAGGGAGTAACTCCTTTCGCATAGGAATACCTAAGCAGCTGTCTGAAATCTGAGCTCTGCTGTGAGCTGAACCTGTCGTCCCAGGCAGCACTAGCAGCTGGTGATCTGAAGAGTATCTCAATAAACGTAGGCAGTGTTCATTCGTGTCCTGTGAGGACAAGGAATTAGACCAGTAAATGTGATTTAACTTACATAGTTGTAAACCCACTGTGGTGTAATCTTAAGAGATCTTCACTTGTGTGGCAGCTTAATGAACTCATCAGCCCTCTGATGGCAGGAATGCTACTCTGAGTCATGCTGACTCTGCTGTGAATGCTAATACTGAGTACTAGTGGCTTCTGCATTCCCTGTTTCTGTTCTTAGCTTTAGTTCATTAAAATGACATTGTATCTCAGGCACTTCATTATGAGAGGATAGCTATGGCTGTCATGTAGACCGTGTTTTGCATATTTCTGTTTAATCTGTTGAATTGAATAGCATTTTTTGCAGAAGTGTCAGTTTTATTAACTGAAATGTAATCTTACCCAGAAAGCAAGACCAAAGAGTCATCTATTCTAAGATGCCAGGAACTAATTATTCTCCGATTTTTGATTGTGTCCTATTTGTCTTGCTTTTCATTGCCAAGTACTGGAACACAAGCTTTTGAGGTGTTTGAAAGAGCTCAGGCCTCTCAGCTGACTTTTCTGAAGCAGCTGCTCATTTCTGCAGAGTAAATAGCCATTAATATTGGAAAATACTTATTTGCATTGCAATCGAAAGCTGATTTATTTGGGGTATTTTGCTTTGCTTTTTTGGACAAAGCAACTGTAGTTTGGAACTTGGGTGTTTTTATTCTTCTGAATTACTGAAAACTTTAAAATTGAGTAGTAATGCACCTAGTCCTCTTATTCCACAATGGAAAAGGACAACTTACTTCTTTCCTTTGGCTAGGATTATTGCTAACTTCATCAAGTATACTTCAGTCTTATCTTTCAGAATAGCATTTTAGTAACTTAGTAAATTTTGCTGCTGGCAGGAGTCCAGGTATGATGACCTGTTACTGCACTGGAATCTTATTTTTTTCTGTTTTTTTCTTTTTTTAAACTCTTAAATAATTGCAAAACACCATGTCAGACGTGCATAAATAGGGAACTGGAATGGCTTTGTTGTGAGAATACTGAAATTTTCATTAATGTTTCATCTGGTAATGAGAGAACCTTTGAGCCTGTGTTAAGGGTTTTTTTTTTCTTATTTAAACTAAATCTGCAGGATGAAGCTGGTAGTCATTACAAATTGTACAGTCTCATAGGTACTACAAAGCCTTCTAATTAGTGCAGGTAAGGCCACATCAGGAATACCACATCCAGTTCTGGGCTCTCCTGTTTAAGAGAGAGGGATTTGGCAGAGGGCTACCAGGATTCCAGGGGTCTAGAGCACATCTCTGCACTGGACGATCTGGGCCTCTGTCATCTGGCAGAGAGGAAGCTAATGAGGACTCGTAATAGCAGCCTACAGCTACTTGAAGGGGAGTTACAGACTAAAGCCAAAATTTTCTTGGAAATTATAATTGATTATAATGAAGGGTAGTAACAACACATTGCAGCTTCAGAGGTTGATTGGACATCAGGAAAAAATTATTTCACTTGGAGGGTAGGGCAGTATTGGAGCAGATCCCTGATGGGAGGTTGTGGACTCTCCATTCCTGGAGGCGTTTTCAAGACCTGACTAGACAAAGCCGTGACTGCCCTGATCTGGTGTTGGCTGTAATGCTGTGTTGAGCAGGATTTTGGACTAGATGACCTTCCTTCCACCCAGGACTCTTGGGAGGATGTGTAACAGTGCCTCCCTGCTACTTGAGCTGCTTCCTCATCTGCAAAGCTCTTTTGGCCTACTGCAAGTTAGCCTGAGTACTCATGAGAAAGAAATAGTAGGGGAAGGAGGCTGTAAGAATTGCTGTGGTTCAAAATAGCTAGGAAAATGTGCATATTAAATACTTCAAGATGCAGCATCAAAACTGGCACTTTAAATGTCAGTTAAACCTCAGGAGCACAAGTCACCATCAAACTATCCACTTTTCTCAGTCACTGACAGTGTAGATTCTATGTATTCTGGCATACACTGTGTATTTGGTGTAGTACATTGTATATTTAATGGTATATGCAGTACATTGTATATTTTGTTGTATACCTAGTATATTTCTGAATACAGTACATTTGGCAAATGAACTGTAACTTGTGAAAATCTCCGCTTCTGTGCTAACAGATGATGATCAAGGTAGGGTAATAAGTTGTTTGCAGCATACTGCAAGGTGAATAGAGATGCATTTTGGAGGTAATCTAGAATGTAGTATTACAAAAAATACAGGAGGTCAAATTCTGCATCCTTGTGAGGTCTGTCTCTTGGATATAAAAGCAAATTGACTTGAATTTCTACTCTGAGCTACCTTGCAGTGTGCCTTAGAACATGATTTGTTATTAGTATTGTTGCTTGAATATTACTATACAATAAAGCATTGGTTTTAATCCTTCCGATATTAAGAGTAAGTATAGATTGCCATGCTGGATAATTGTAATTTCACTGTGTTGTGATCTATAACATAACTTGATAACAAAAATGCATTGAAGAATAAGCTAATAGAAGGTAAAAGTTTGCCAGCAGTTGTTTATTTCAAGTCTAGCTGTGAGATGTCCACCTAGTGTGCAGGAATGAGATACCAGAGTGCTGCATTTTTAATATACTGTTACGCTCTTTCAGAGTGGTATTTTGACTTACCTCAGCTTGTGCAGTCTCAAACAGAGCTCTCCCAAGGAACCAATTAGAAAAATACCTGCAAGTGGGTTCTCGGTACCTTTTTAACAAGTGTTGTAAAATAAAGACAAACTTGTGAAGGTTGGGCTGTGCTTCCCCAGAGTATTTTGCTTCCTGTATGCTGACCCACAGTAAAGCATCTGGACTCTGTGCTTGCTGTTCAGTGTGGATCAGATGAACCCATGACCCTGTTAGGTGTACAATGAAGCTAGGAGCAACACTGAGCCACTGGTTAGTAAATAGGTAGTTGTTGAACTCAGACTATTCTAACTGCTGTATAAAAATGTAATAGTTCAGACTGGTTTAATTTTCACAGGCTTTTATAGCTTATAGTTGGGGTTTTTTTTATGTAGGCAAAGTTTCTTCTGCCTTTGGGCTCAAGCTGACTAGTCTCAGAGGACATCAAAATGTAGGAAAGTCTATCATTTAAAGATGCTCTACTGGCCTCTGAAAATAGTTGATTAAGGAGCCAAAGTTGGAACAGACCCAGCCTGCTTATGCTGTCAGTCATTCATACTCCTCATAACAATTGTTAACAGAGGTGGTTTGCTACTCTTTTATTTCTTTGGGGTTTTTTTTGCCCAACAGTTGTCTCAAGTACAAGAACCACAGCCTGTCTGCCTCTCAGAATATACTTGGGGCAATAGGGATACTATGAATTGTATCTGAAGTAACTTAACACTGTATTTGCAAGTTACTCTCTGCTGGAGTACCCTGCTTTAGTGCAAGTTTTGTGAAGGGTTTTAGGGCTGATGGGTGGATCACAACAGCTCACTTTGGCAGTAAGCTGAATTCTGTCTGCTTTTAATGACTGTAATGTTTGGTTTGATTGTTTTCTGACAACTTTGGTCTAGAAAACACTTGCAACTAAGCAGAATTATCTGAAGATTCTCTGGTATCTGAGTATGTTCTGCTAATAGCTCACTGATTTTAAATAAGCTTCAACTGTACCTATTTACTGTACTTATATGTGAGCACTGGGGTTCCTTGGGACTTGCTCTTCCCATATACACTTTTATTTGATGCTGTTAAGCCCAGGAACTTGCATTTAAAATTTTCAGTGGTCTTGGGGAGTGTTAGCTGTTTATAAACTTCAAAGAAGTCTACCTACTTCTGGTGTTACTCTTACACTGCTAAGCCAAATGCAAAAGAACTAGTATAGTGGTGAATTGAGCTTCTAAAGAAGTGGTTCCTGGCTTGACTGTGGGGTAGTGAAAGGTAGGAGACCTTCCTGTCAACTCTTACAGGCCACTACTTGATTTTCTGTTACAGTTTAGGAGAAGAAAACCAGCTGTGTAAACCAGAAGTGATAAATATCACCAGTATCTAAACATCTTGCTGATTAAATATTAAGGAACTTATTAAACACATGAAACTTATGTACTGATTCTGATTTTAATAGAGCTATTAACAGAATGACTTTATCATGTAACAATAACTTCTTGAATGTTGGAAAATCAAGTGCAGAAAGTGTTTAACTTAGGCATGTCACTTAGAGAATGAACATATGGCTAATGAGCATCTTCAGTCTGGCAGTTCTACTAATTGGTCTGTTTCTTTACTATGCTGTCACTTTAATGGACAATCACTAGACCTCTTGGGAGAGGGTGAGTAATATTTTTGATTTCTAAGACTTTTAAATGTTAAAACTCCTTATTAAAATCTTTCTGGAGTTGAGTGATTGTGGTCTCTCTTCCCTTTACTTTTCCTGTTTGGTTTTCATTACATGGTTGCATATAGATAATCTGGCTGCACTTTCCGGTGTTACTTCTGAGCCACAGATCTCAGATCCATTTGCCCCAGAGCCTAGCACAACTACTGCTGCAACTACCGATACTACAACTACTTCAGCTGCTGCTGCTACGACTACAGCTATTACTGCTGCCACTGCTGAAGTGGATCTCTTTGGAGGTTAGTTTGGTTGCTCTAGTGCTCTGCGCCAGCTCATAAGGCAGATGAAGAAATATTGAGTTCAGCTATTGTAGTGAGGCCTCTAATTTAACTGACTATACCAGAGATGTGTGTTGGATGCTAGATGGAACGGGAAATGTAAACTGTCCAACTACCTCTGTTTGCTGTGCTTTTAGCTAATAGGCTCCTCTGCATATATATGGAAATACAAAAGCTGTATATACTTAAGACTGAGGTATCTTATGGTTGAACATTAGTTTTCAGGTCCACACTGGGGTGAACAGGTATTCTTTCCACGTTTATTGAATAACTATGCACTATACTACAATTTCTGTGAAAAGCAGTTGTGCTTTCATAGTTATTGCACTGGACACAATGGACATGGCACCTTCCTGCCCCTTCATTACACGTCATGCTTGAGCTGTGTTGTGTTTCTTTTGGATCTTCCTGTAAATATAGTATTGAGCCAGCTGCAATTACTGTATTTTGGCATTCTTGAGTCTGGGTTTTATTTTACATAACACTAAGGGTAAATTAAAGCGACAGTGAACTTGTAATAAATGCCAACTATACAACTAATGTATAGGAAACATATTCTTATAGCTTAGTTATGCTCTTTTAGTCTCTAATGTCAGCTGCTAACCTCTTGAGTAAGAATAAAGTCCACCCTGTATATTGTCAGTTTTCTTGTCACTCCCATGGAGCAGGAGGCTTCTCAACAGCATGCAAGAAATTATAATTTCTTTTCAACACTATGCCAGCTCACGTTAATGGAGAGATGTTCTGATTTAAAAACTACTAGCATGTTTGAGATCACCTGACCACTCTATTTTTCTAGTTGTCTTCCTCTGATGCATACCGAGCATACAAGTGGATGCCAGGAATTGTTGTTAACTTACTTGCTGTCAAATCTGAATTCCAGTATATTCTCTGTGGGGGTGTTTTTATCGCTCCTAGTGCCAGGAGTGCTGGGGAGGTCTCATTCATAGACAGTTTGACCACAAAAGTGTTTCCTAAAGGCTGGAGGTTCCCAGTTAATTTTGTTTAGAACTTACTTCAACAGACAGCTCTAAGATATCCTCAGTGGAATTGCTGAGAAGCTGTAAGAAGGGAGTACAATGGATACCTGCTACTTAACTCTTCCTTTTACAGAGATGGATAAGAGGCCAAGTGCCATTTTAAAATAGTTGTGCACAGCAGTTTTGGACACTACTAGGAGCAAGAGAGAGTCTGATGCTGGTTACTCTCAGAAGCCTGTTGCAGAAGCCAAAGCCTGTGCTCATTTACACCCGTGCAGATGCGAAGCATGTGAAACTGCTAGTGTGTAGACACTGAGGTCAAGCCAGTCTCAGATACAGCACTTTCAAATTGCATTATTAACTTACCATAGATATATGACTTTAAAAAAAAATAAACTATAGTTAAATGGCTATAAATCACTGTAAACTTGCAACAGGATTAGAAAAACACCTGCCTCAGCCTATTCTTTCAATACTATAGCAGCAAGATGTACCCTTCTTTTTTCTACCTTTTCCACTATTCTGTGCCTGGAAAAATGGCTGTTACCAAATCATGTGTCTAACTTCCATGTTTATGAAGTGGCAAAGAGCTGGATGCTTTTAGTTTCTAGAGATTTAACTGACAATTAGATTACTTGGTGGCATGTTTTAAGAAGTGGAATTGCTTTCATCCTCCAATGTGGAAAGAATTTTACAGTATCCAGACTTCCATGCCTTGATCTCTTCTTTTAAAGAGAATGCATTTTGTTGCTCAAATACTATAAATCTCCAGTGGGTAGTATGTTAGATGAATACTACCTCTTTCCTGGAACACTTCAGGAAGAAGCAAGGTTTTATTATTTACAATAGCATCAGGTTTCTGGATTTGAAAACCTCTAGTTCTCAATAAGAAAAATCTGTAAACACACTCAGCAGTGAGTATACTCTTGCAGTGCCTTGAAGGCACCCAGAGGCCTGGCCCTTTTAAGATCCTGGAGTCCATATTGAACTTCCATTTCTCTACTCATGGGGGTTTTTGTTTTCTTCCTTTTTTTTTTTTTTATTCTCATTTTTTTTCTGAAGCCTCTGCTGTTACTTTAAGGGTAACTTTGTTACTTTAAGACTATGTATAGTGGTACCACAGTGTACTATAGCAGGGGTAGTTCTTGGGTGAACAATGTTGCTTTCTAGCTTTTGTGGTGATAGGCATGCTAACACTTAGTATTAAGTGGGTATTTGACCTTTGCGGTCTGCTAGAGGTACAGTCTTCACATTAATTTTTTGAAGCTTTCCAGTTCTTAGTTGGTTTACACAGTTCCTTGTGGTGAGGTGTGGTAGGGGAAGGTATAGGCGTAGTGATCTTGGGAGAAAGATGTAAAGAGTCTGCAGGGAGTGGCTGGGCAGGGAAAGGAAACTGAAAGCTGCAGGAAAAGGCAGCCAAGTTGATAGAAGAAGCAGAAGAGGTGACTTGGCAGGAATGATTTTCTGTTATTCTCTTGCCCTATACTGCTGGTACTTTAACTGATAGGAGGCTGTGTGCTGCCTATGAGCTTTGTCTTTAAGAGGAAAAGTATCTCTGCATTATGTCTTCATGTCTAACATGGTGTTGGAAAGCAGATGAGAAATGCAGGATTGATCCAGTATAGCTTTTTTTAAAAATTCAATCTGATTAATGGGCAAGCTTTCAGTTACCTGGGCCAACTTGAAGAATTCACCATCTTGTTTCTAAGAGAAACAAGAGGAAGCCGTTTTCATAGTGCAGATGGAATCGTTCCTGAGAGGGAGAAATACGAAGGTAGAGGAAAGGCAAAATATCTTGAAATGCCATGTATCTCAATAATAGAATTTGTCACAGTATTTTTGGATGCTAGCGATGGGCTCTTGAGTTACATTCTGTTGTGTGATTGTGCAAGTAACAATTTGTGGCAGACACTGTACAAATGTCAGTTAATGGACGTTCAGATGATCAGCAGAAATATGGTTTCCCATTTAACAAAACTAAAGGCAAAGTCATCAAGACTTTTTGGCACTTGAGGGCTGATGAATGTCCCTTATGCTGGAATATGCTGGTATAGCAAACTAGAGTTTATTAAAAAAAACCAACCAAACAACAACAAAGAAAAAAATCTCTTTAATTCTTATGTTTCTCTCCTAGCACTGAGCCTAGTGGAGTATTTCTTGTTAACTCAGGTCATGTTCTCCATGGCAGAAAAAGTAATGCAGGGTGGCTGAAGAGGAAAAAGCCTGTGGAAACAGGAAAAAATTCTTTTCACCTGTACACCTCAGTTCTGTGATCTTTCCTGTACTTGTTACTTTCCACAGGGTTGTTTCACATGTTGCATAATACATTATTATAAGACAGCTTTATTCTGTGTGAGTAACTTTTGTCATACATTGATGCCATGGAATCAAATCAAGTCTGAATTGATGAAATTAAACAGATCACTCTTCAGGAACACTTATTTTGTTGAGTAAATATAGTAACTGCTTTAAAGAGAGAAGATCTCAGTGCTGGATATGCAAATGTAGAATTACTATGCTAATATGGAGAAACAAAAAAGAAAATAAACTGTCCAATTTTTATTTACTTTTTTATTAATAAAATATGCAGTACTTAATTGTATCTATTTCTGCATGTGATGTGGTGCTAGATATTAGCAGAGAGCATCTGTGTGGGTGCAGCAGGACATTTTGAAAGGCTTCAAAGAACTTGGTAAGCATTATCAAGTGTGACCAGCAGGTCGGGGGAGGTGATTCTCCCCCTCTACTCTGCTCTCATGAGACCCTACCTGGAGTACCGTGTCCAGTTCTGGAGTCCCAAACTAAAGGAGGACATGGAGCTGTTGGAGACAGTCCAGAGGAGAGCAACAAAGATGATCAGGGATCTGGAGCACCTCTCCTATGAAGACAGGCTGAGAGAGTTGGGGTTGTTCAGCCTGGAGAAGAGAAGGCTCTGGGGAATCCTTACAGCAGCCTTCCAGTGCCTGAAGGGGCTACAGGAAAGATGTGGAGTGACTTTTTACAAGGGCATGGAGTGATAGGACAAGGGCGGGGATGGTTTCAAACTGCAAGAGGGCAGATTTAGATTGGATATTGGGAAGAAATTCTTTCCTGTGAGGGTGGTGAGACACTGGCACAGGTTGCCCAGAGAAGCTGTGGCTGCCCCCTCCCTGGCAGTGTTCAAGGCCAGGTTGGATAGGGCTTGAAGCAACCTGGTCTGGGGGGAGGTGTCCCTACCCATGGCAGGGGGTGTGGAACTAGATGACCTTTAAGGTCCTTTCCAGCCTAAACCATTCTGTGACTAACTTACAAAAAACCAAAACAAACCTCCAAAAAAACCCCCAAAACCCACATGAGCCCCCTCCTCCCCCCCATCCAAAACCACAAAAAGACCCAACTCTTGGTTTGAACTGTGAGTTGTAGGTCTGCCTCTACATTCATTCAGGTTTCTTGAACTTCTCAGAGTAACTAATATTTGAAGTTTAGTATGGTGTTTTCCCTTTAGATTCCATTATGAACTTAAGTATTTATCCCACCTACCATTTAACCCAAGTACAATGCCAAAGAAAGTAGTAATGTTTGGCAACAACCTTATTCAGAAGTAGCAATAAATAATAAAGCTGGTGCCAAGCTAGCTGTTACCTTCCATTTGCGTATTGGAAGGAATTTGTGCCCATCTGAACTTCTATGGCTGTTGCATGTGGAACTCCAATACTCTACATCTGGACAGGAACAGGTGTTGCTCTGAGACTGAAGTAGTCCCAACATAGAACTTATGACTAACTATGCCTTCTAAAACCACACTTTTTATGAAATCTGGAAGCTATCCTTTTATGCTGGGAAATAATTGTAAGTAGTGTCGGCCCACAAACTTGTGTGGACAGAAATGTGTTCTTTGGAAAGAACCCAGGGTTCTGAAAGCTGGTCCTGTAGAGCAAAACCAGCACACGTGATACATGTAGCATATTGTCAAGTAGTATAATTTCAAACTCTTCAGTCCAACTCTGTGTTGAATGTCTTCTGTGCAGTGTATGCCAGTGTCTGGTATATGCACAATAATGTGATGGTTGACTAATTATGATTTTTTTTACTTGGACAACTGCCATCCAGTTTTGTTGTTGAACCCTGTTACATGAAAAAATAGAATTATATTTAAAATGGCTTATTAGCAGGCCTTTTTTGCTACTAACTCATTTTAATTCTATTGTACAAGACTAATTGGCTTTCATATCTTCTGTTGGAGTTTCAATGCATGTTCTTTTGAGCTTCTTAGATTAACTGGCACAAACTTGTTTTTAAAGTGGTTGTGTTCATTTTAAATTTGACCCTCAAGTAAAGCATGTTAAGCTTCCTCCTTTTCTAGTTTAACAGTGTAATTGCAGTATTCCCCAATAGATTATTTTTTTTTTGTAACTTGCTACCTCTGTATGAGTAGAAACATGGCCTTTTATGATCATCGTGATGTATTTAGTCTTTTTGTGAAGAAAATGCTTGCCTATGAGGATAGTCCAAATGGCAATGTCCATTAGGACTACTTCATGGAATTAAGAGCTACAAATGGTGGTTTAAGCCTAGGAATAATGTTGTAAAAGCTCAGAGCTTGAAATTTAAACATACCACTTAGCAAGTGGCAAACAAAAAGCAGTCAAAAAAAAACTCAAGAGCAAGTCATTCCAAAATCCTAAAACCATTGTTTTCCCCGACTTGACTGATTGGCCTAGAGGTGATCCTCAAAGGAGAGACAAACTATGGCTGGCCAATAGTTAAGGTGAACATTCTTGATCTGTCAGAAGCAAGATGAGTAAATATAACCTATGCATCAGGTTATGGCTTCAGAAAGATCTGGTTGGAATACTGTTAAGAAACAAGTAAGTTTAATGTCTCAGATGTTGCATGACTGACTTGGCTCAAAAGCTAGAAATGGTAGATGTAGATCTCTGCCAATGTAATTGGATTGTTATTTGTAACAGTGCTGAAGTTTGCAAAGCACTACACAAGTAAATTCAGAGTTGCAGATGAATCACATGTATTATGGGCTGTGAGCATGCAAGTTTTTAATATCTTTATTAACGCCAACTTACTGCCATACCTCTGCTCTTTCTTCATTAGTTGATTTTGGGTAGTACATGAGCATGCTGCTCTGAACCCTTATACAATGAGAATAATGCATTCTTTTACACTCACCGTACTTCCTGTGGGCAATCCAAGAAGCTCCATCTCTAAACCCTGTTTAGAACGTGCTCATGTGGGGTTGGGGGAGACACGGGTTTTGCGCTGCATGACTTGTCTTGCTGTCAGAGTAACAACATTCATGTTGTATAAGGGAATCTACCTGTGCAATTTAACTTGGTTCTTTTACTATATTTTTCTTCTCTTTATCCTTTTTCCTTTTAATTTCTGTTCTTAAACTGCACCCAAGATGCCTTTGCAGCTTCTCCTGGGGAAGCCCCTGCAGCAGCTGAAGGGGCAGCAGCACCAGCTACCCCAACCCCTGTAGCAGCAGCTCTTGATGCATGTTCAGGAAATGGTGGGTTTTATGTCATTAGATAGTCTCTTGTTTTGCTGTTGGTTTTTTTTGTTTGTTTGTTTAAACTACATGGCAGTGTGTTTTTCTGAAATTTTATTTGCAATTGGTCAAAACAAACCTTAGACTGAAGAGCATGCTTAACAAAACTGCCTGTTTCTGAGTCCCAGTAACTTTATACTTATCCACTAGTGCTAATAAGTTAATTCTGGCAGTGCTGAATTTTGTAAGCTGTGACCTCTTAAACTGAATATTCTTTCATCATATTTCCTGTCTTTTTTTGGCCTTGTCAAACAGCCTTTGAAAGTTCTGCCCTTTAGTAACTAGACTGCTCAGCCTTTCCGATGGTCTTTATTTTGGAAAAACATAAGTAACGTATCTGGATGAGTAGGCTAGACATTAGAGCAGCCTCCTCTATGTGTGTGTATATTTGCAGTATGTGCATTGCGTGTAGTTGCTTTGTTCTTGACTTCCTCCCTCACTGATCCTAAGTATGCATACACATATATTTCCCCTCTCCTTTTTACAAGACCCCTTTGCCCCATCCGAAGGTAGTGCAGAGGCTGCTCCTGAGCTGGATCTCTTTGCTATGAAGCCAACAGAGACTGCTGTTCCTGTAGTTACCCCTACAACTAGTGCAGCCACTCCAGTTCCTGCAACAACTCCTTCTCCAGCTGCTGCTGTTGCTGCTGCTGCTACTGCTACTACAGCTACTGCCACTACCACTACTGCCACCACTTCTGCTACCGCCACCACCTCCGCTCCTCCTGCTCTAGATATCTTTGGTGGTAATTTTGTTTTTAACTCTTTGATTCTGTTAGATTGATCTGTCAGGAGTACAGAACAAACAACTTGTTGTTGCATGCATGCTGTGTGCTAGGCTTTCAACCCAGAGAGCCTGTTAACTCCAAATACCATGTGCAAAACTTGAAAGTTCTGCTTTCACTCCTGCATTTCAAAAATGAGTTTAAGACGTGTTATGTTCTTGGCCTTAGATTTATTTGAGTCTGTTCCTGATGTACCTGCAGCACCTAAACCAGATGCTACTCCTAGCATAGATCTCTTTGGTACAGGTAAAGAAAGAATTCTTTCCATACTCTGCTGCTTTGATGCTGTGTAATGGTGTAAACTGACCTGAATGATACTTACTTCTCCTTGGTTTTTCTTTCATTTCTGGAAGATGCTTTTTCATCTCCACCACCTGGAGCTTCTCCTGTGCCTGAGAGTTCTCTCACTGCTGATCTTTTATCTGGTGAGTACTTGTCTTCACAGGCCATCCTACAGATGTACGTTTGGGTTTTTTTTCCAAGAGTTAAAAAAAAAAAGAATTATTGCCAATTCACATTTTTAAGCTGAAATACTAAGTTTTGGGTTTATTAACACTTTGGTCACAAGATTAGCAGCTGCTGAAGATGCAAACCTTAAAGTGGCTGACACTGAAGTTGAGTAAGTAATGTTGTTGAAAGAGTAAATCCTCCTCTTAAGAATAAGAAAATTTTTAATAAACAATGCTTTCTTTGAAGTACTGTGGTTTTCAGTCGCTGCGTGAGAAATGTAACACTTTCTGTTTGCAGTTCTGAAGGCTTACCTGAATTTACTGATCCTGTGGTTCTAACTGGTGGAGCCTATGTGACTTTGAAATATTTAGCTATCATTGTTGCCTTGCTGATACTAAATATTATTTATCCTATGCTTACTTCAGTGGATGCATTTGCAGCCCCCTCTCCTCTACCCACTGCCTCTCCAGCAAAGGTGGATTCTTCAGGTGTGATTGACCTATTTGGTGGTGGGTATTTTTCTTTCCTCACCACTTCAGAGTTGAATCACTTCATTTCAAGTACCTTTGCGCTTTGCTAAAGCTGTGGGTTTCTCCTTCTCACAGCTTTTTCTGTGTAGCATTATGGCTAAGACTAGCATGTCCAGTTCTTCATATTTCACAACAACGAACTGCAAATAAGCAAATAAGCTGTCAGTATGGTCATTTTGTTGTCATGACACTCGCCATTCTGTCTTCAGTCGATGCATGTATGGCTCTTCCTCAGAGTTCCAATGAAAGTCTGTTGTATTTGGTTTTGGGTTGTTTTCTTGTTTGTTTTTTTGTTTTGTGCAACTCTCTGTGGCCTCGTTGTTTTCTCTCAGTTCTGTTTCTCAAAGCAGCTGAAGTTTTGAGGGTGACTGTTCTCAAATTGAGTATCTGAATCACAGGATTTTTGTTGGATTTGATGAGCTGGAAATTAGGATGGGCACAACCAATTCCAGGAGTATTGCAGAACATGGATCTTGCTTAGAAGTAGTGAATTTTAAACGTTAGTGAAATATTCCTCTAAAAACACTTGATGTGAGTCAGTAGGTTCTGGCTGGAATTACTCCAATTTCTCATCCTGTGCATTCATCTCCAAAGGGCTTAACCCTCTCATTTAGTAAGCTGTGGTTTGCATGGATTTTCTGAGAAGAGGCCCAACTAAAAGAAAAGAGATTTATTTCAAGTGCTGGTTTGTTGCGCCTCCTTTATTTCCACCTGAGCTTTGCATCCATGGTACTGTTCTGCAATAAAGATGGCTGAGCACTTTCATTTTCTCCTTCTGATGAGTGAAGTGGTTATCCTTTTGTCATTTTTTGTTTACATTAAGTCATGAATTGATACATTTGATATTGAACTCTTTACTTTTTCTTGATGCTTTCTGGAATTCCCTTTAGATGCTTTTGGAAGCAGTGCTTCTGAATCCCAGCCCACAACCCAGGCTGCTTCTAGTTCCTCAGCTTCTGCAGACCTACTTGCTGGTAATAAAAAACTTCTAAAAACTTCTTAAAACTAAGATAATTGTCTTTGAAGTCTTTTATGTTCCTTGGGTGTAAGTGGACTTTTGCAATAGAATAAAATTCTTGTTCACAATTCTTGTTTTTGCCTTTATATGCTCATGAGAGATGCTCCATTATATAAGAAATATGTAACATAAGTGAGACACCTCAGTATGCAATCTGCTCTGAGTTGGTACAGGTGGGTGCTTGCATGCTGAAGCTATCTCAGGAGAGGATACTTCTCCTAGTACTTGCTCTAAGTGTGGGCGTTGCCTAGTTGTGCTGCAGGAAGGTAGAAGTAGTCTAGAGAATAATAATGTATATATCAGTTCTCAATTGGTTCCAGTGCTGGCAAGCCAGCTACTTAAAGTGGGACATAATGTGCAAATGCATGCTAAAACTTTAGAATGGACAGCTTCAGGGTTTTAAGGTAGAAGACCACCTTTTGTTTTAATATTGCTTCAGTAGGTCTTTGTATTAGTTAGCCTATGGATAGCTTAAGGCCGGAGATCAGGCTTTCACTGGTAGGTTCTGAAACATACCAGTCATTTGTGGTTGTGTGCATTACTGGGGAACTGAGTGCAATGACGATGTTGGGAAGAAGCTAATCCTGCTTATGCAAACATGGTAATTCAAAATATTTCATGTCTTTTTCTGTAACTAAGCTTAAATTCTGGTAGGAATTATGCTCCAGATGGCTTAAACTTCAGCAGTTTGCTAGCTGATTCTGATGAGTCACATTAAATCAGAACCTAAATTATAAAAGAGATGTCATAAGTAAACACTCAAGCAGACCTGAAGCAGCTGGGGTGAACAGGTGATTTTAATTTTTGTTGTTGTTCTATATATTTGAAAGGGCTTCAAGTACATTGGAATCTCTATTTGGCAGATGCAGAGAGTCTGTAAACACCACAGCATATTGCTAAGCATTTGTTCACCCTAGATAATGGCAGATGTATAGCCTGCAGTGTAATCCAGTTTTGAATTTAAGATTGTCCAGATTTTATATGTTGGCTGAAGGCTTGTCCTTCATGGTTGATGAATGTTTGGTTGTGCTAAGTGTTTATATGTAATGTTACGAGGATACTTACTGTTTATCATAGTCTTAAGCATTCTGCTGTCAAAGAAGTTGCTAGTCATCTCCTGTATCACTTAAGAAATTGGGTGGAATTTTTTTCATACTCTTCTGAGCTTCTCTGCAGACAAGACTAGAACTAAGCCGATAAATATGGTAGTCCAACCATTTTCCCTTGCAGATCTTTCTACCCAATTACACTGTGCGCATGTGTATCCCAGTAAGTACTTTAATAGCAGCATGTTCTTATAAGAAATCTTACTTGAATATGTAAGCAAAAGCAACCTCAAAACTGGGTAGTCGGGGATGTCCAGACAACACATCCCAGTAACTTGGTTGTTGCTGTTTCTGCAGACTCACTCTGGGTCTTGTGCAAGCCCTAGACAACTAGGAACTTAATCTGTTAAAGCATTTTTTGATTTCTCTGCCAGATGTTGCTGTTAAATTGTGCAAGTGGTTAAAATGATGGGATTAAGACTTATCAGCATGCAAACTTCACCTGAAGCTGGTGAGAACTCTGTTCTGTAGTTGGAGATACACACTTTGTGGGGCTTTGCAAAAACTTACGTAACTTTCTAAACAGAATCTTATAAATGGATATTGTGTCACACTCTGCTGCCAAGTTCCTTGTTCTCAGTCAGGAAATGGAAAGGATCTGTCTGAGCACAGGGGTTTTAGATGGCTCTGGTGTGTCAGGGATTGCTGCAGTCAGCTGCCTTTGCCATCTCTGTATCTTGTCTGATTCTTTGGAGATTAGTACTGGTTTACAGAGAGTTGAATTCATGGAGCTTTGCCTTGGGACAGGTGATGAACTGGGAGAGAGTTTGTAGGTAAGGATCGGAGCACAGGCCAGCACTGGTGATGTTATAGTAGGTGTCTGCTACAGACCACCTGATCAAGAAGAAGCAGTATAAGCAGCCTTTTTTAGACAGCTGGAGAAGGCCTCAGTATCACAGGCTTTGGCACTCATGGGCAACTTTACCCACCATAGTATGTGCTATAAGGGCAATATGGCTGGGTGCAGGTAGTCCGGGGGGCTTCTGGAATGTATTACAGAATCTCTTGATGCAAGTGATCAAGATGTACCAGAGTGAGTTCACTGGAGGGCCACCAAGGTGGTGACTGGTGCACATGACATATGAGGAGAGGCTGAGAACTGGGTCCATTCAGCCTTAAGAAGAGAAGGCAAAAGGTGTCTAAACTGTCTCACTGGAGGATACAGAGAAGACTATCCAGGTTCTTCTTGGAAGTACACAGTGGTAGGAAAAAAGGCAATGTGGGTGGGAAATTCCAGTTAAATACTGTATTTTTTTTTTATATTTACCATGAGAATGGTCAGGTAGGACAGCAGGCCACCCAGGGGGGTGGTGAAATCTTTCCTCTTGGAGGTGTCATGGCAAATCTCTGGGCAACCTGATTTGGTTAGACTGGCTTTGAGCAGGGTGTTAGGTTGGTTGACCTCCATAGGTCCCTTCCAGCCTAAATTACCTGTGGCAAACCTGCTTCAAGAACAGACCTTGGAGAGCTGAGGGCAGATCTCAGATCCTAGTGCATTTCTCCAGATTCAGAATCGGTATCTGTGAGTGTGTGACTTGCTGTGGAGTAGGATTTGGGCGATACAGGCTTCTTGCTGCCAGAACCCTGGAGTAAGCCTAGTAACCACAGGGAAGCTCACACAGGCTTTTGAAATGCTCTTCAGATTGCAGAAAATGGGTTGCTCCGCTTCCCTGGCTCCAGCCACTGCCCTTGCTTGACGGCATCTGAAGGAACCAGTTTAAGTTACTCTCTGGGTGTTTTTGGGCATTGCCTTCAATCTGGCAAGCTTCAGCTGAAGGTTGTAATTTGAGATGTTTCTAATCAGGCTATGTTCTCCTGCTCCTGCAGTGCATGGTCAGGTTTGCTGCCCTCTCCCAGCTGTGTCTGGGGCCAGGGTATTTGTTAATGTAGGCCAGGCATTCCACAACTAAAGCCTGTCCGCTGGTGATCCAGTGAGTTGCTGGCCTGGTGCCCAGGACCTGGTGATGACACACCACCCATTCCCCTACTGAGGGTTTTGATTTGAATACAACTAGCTACTGCAAACTTGCTTCTCTTCTGAAATACACATCTGATGTGCAAATCAGTGATGCTTGCATCAAGTGTGTGTGTATAAATTTTTCTTGCTCTTCCAACATTTGTTAAGTATTTGATATTTAGTCTTACTTTGTTCTCTGAGAAAGCAAAGTTTTCAGGGAGAGCATCTGAGATCTCATAGTAACATCTGATATAGTTGATGCTCACAATTTGAGCACAAATTCTTTATGTTGAGCTCTAGCCTGTCTTGTAGTTAAATGACTGGCAAGTCCTTGATTTGATAGCTGGGAAATGTGTTATCACTGTTTGTAAGATGTCTGCATAATGTGCTGTAATTGATATACCCTGTGACCATGGAAAGCAGTTTGGGTTAAAAAAGTGGTTAGAAAATCTTCAGAAGTTTATTTTCCCGTTTTTAAACAGTTAACTTCCCGACTGAACTGTTAACTAAAGAAAGCTGAAGAAAGGTGAGGAAGTAAGGAATTAGTTGACTGCTTAAACAAGAGTGGTACAAATTATTTTAGTAAAAAGACAGAAAATAGTGATAAAGGTTTAATGTAAATAGATGATCTCTTCTAAATTGATAAATTGTATTTGGTACTTAATTTCAACAATATGACTGTTAGAGTAGCTTGCTTAACTTTTCAGATTTCACCCATATTAAAAGATTTGTATTTACTTTGAATGAGAATTGGACCTAAAGTAATATCTACAAATTGGAGAACATTATCTAAAGGAGAAATTTGAAATGAGTAAGTGTTCAAACTTCTGCCCATAGGTACCAATGAACAAATAAGGACAGCAGATTGTGATGCAGGATGTTTCTTGAAAAGAAATTAAAGGCATTGGTAGAGTGCTGGCTCGTTGCTGTCTTGTGCTCAGCTGTGGCAGAATAATATGCTTTCCTCTTGTGATATAGGGAAAAAAGTACAGCCTGTCTGTTGCGCAGAGTGCTCTTCCTGCTGTATTTGCGTAGTTGCAGTTGGAGCACTGAGCTCAGATCTGATCCTTTCTGTGCAAGGGCAGCTGGGAAAATACAAGCTTGAGTGACTGAAGATGTAATATAGAGGTGTCGGACATCACTGTCAAAAAGAGATTGATTAAGAGGAATGGCTCGTAGACTAAAGAGAATTGAGAGTCATATGCCTTTTCTCATTTTGACAGTCTTTGCATATTTAATCAGTTTCCAGAGTCTGTAGATAATACAAATAAGCTTAAATTGCAAGGGAGATCAAATTATACACAGGGCAAGGTAGGGAATAGTCAAGCATGGAAGTGCATTGCTTGTAGGCTAGAGAATCTCCATGAGTAAGGTTTATTTATATAAATAAAGGATTTATAATACATATATAAACCTTACTCATGGAGATTCTCCAGCCTACAAGCAGTTTACTTGTGGGTGCTGTTGATCCTGCTTTGGCATGGGAGGGGGGTGGGCAGCAGCTCAAAGACATCTTGCTGAGGGAGACCAGGATGTTTAAAGATGGTGAGAGGTGCTAAACTGGATTAGTGTGTTTTAACACTGCCTTCTGATTCAGTAAAACACTGCCAAAGTAGTTGATGGGTGATCATGTGCTTTTCTCAAGTTAATTCTCTGTTTCTGTTTTTTTCTGAACTAATTCTTCTTCGTTGCATTCTCCCTGTGAGATTTCTTACCTAGAACAACAGTGGGTAGTACTGGAACAATTATGTTCTCTACTCTGTAGGTCTGTCTCTGCAGAAATTTAAATAACAAACATTAAAGTTTTTATTGGTGACTGTCACGAAATCTTAAATTCCCTGGGTCACGCCTGGCATACCAGGGATTCTTGTGTAATAAATACTGAGTTATTTACAATGTCCTAGTAAGAATTGTGTCTGTCATTTGCCTTCTATAGATTGAACTTTTGTAAAACACAGTCCAACAAGACTGACTCTAATGTCCATACCTCTCTTATGTGGCTTTTTCAAGGCTTTGGAGGTTCTTTTATTTCTCCCTCTCCATCACCATCCCCAGTCACTCCAGCTCAAACCAGCTTACTACAGCCTAACTTTGATGCAGCTTTTGGGACAACAGCTCCAACGACTGGCAGTTCATTTGATGCATCAGGTGAGCCACAGGGTTTCTTCCTGTGAATTTTCTGATGTTTTATGTGTTAGATGAGTTAATGACACTATTTTTAGGCTCTGAGTACAAACAATATCATTGATTTCCCTGTTCCTTCTCTACTGGAAGAACTCAGGGTGGTGTTTAGGCTGGTGTGTGCCCAGGAGCTCTCTGTACCCAGTTTTTATTCTACCATGTCAGTAGAAAACAAACTAGTGTGAACATCATCCTTGCACTCACTTGATTACATGAATCAGGAAAACACTGTTCTGTAAATCAAGTATACAGGCAAGTCATCTTGCTGCTTCTGCTGAAACAATTCTTGAGCTTGCATGGCACCTCAAGGTACACAAAACTGAGACTGAGGTCATGTTCTTTGCCTGACTGTAAGCTTAAACTTTCATCACTGCTATCATTTTGTTTGTATCTCTTCCATTCTATATTTTCCATGCTGGGTCCTTGCTACAAACTTAAAATTGGTGAGTTCTGCAACTGTACAAGAAAAAAAGGTTGAAGTAGTACTGCTGCTTGGTTATTTGGTTGCTTCCCAGTGCACATGCTACCCCTTCCTGTTGACTTAACATTAGCATGTACCTCAAATACAGATCAGAAGATAGAACGCTGGCATGAGATGTACCAGGCAGTTTGACTTCAAGAGATCTAAAAAATGAACTTCTGAGTTAGGTGACTGGACTAAAGAGGCTAGCTCTGTCAATGTGGATGGTTCTTAGTTCCTTCTGATCTCATAAGATGTTTAGTAGGTTTTCCCAATTCCCTGCTGCTTGCAAGTGAATAGTAGTTACATCTTGAGACTTTCAATCCTGTTGCCATAAGATGTCAAGGTATAAGACTGCTTTGCCACAGTAATTCTGACTGGTGTTTGCTGCAAGATGTTCATTTTAAAAATCTTTAAATGAATATCTCCTGACAAATGTGTGCGCATCTCACATCTCTCTAAGGGTGGCTGTAAGAAAAAGTGTTGTGTGAAAGTGGTGCTGTATTTATGTAGATTTAACTATCCAATTAAAGTCCTTTTAGGCATGTCCTCTCATATTCGTTCTCATCAGTATAGCTCTGTCAGGATTACTGTATGTTCAGTGTCTACTAGAACGATATGCATGCCCTTGTTGGCATTACTTTTAATGTCAAACGGTGTTTTGGTAAGACTTGTGACGTGGTTGTCTGTGCTATATTTGTTGGAGAAGCAGCAGAGTGGCAGGTAGTGGGTTTTTTTACCACAGCTGCTGTTCTAACCCACTTTCATTTCATTTCCAGTGTTTGATGGCTTAGGTGATCTTCTTATGCCAACAATGGTTCCTTCTGGTCAGTCTGCAGCACCTTCAGCCACAGCAACTGTCGCTGCTTCAGCAGCAAGCAAAGGCCTCGGGAGTGATCTTGATTCATCTCTTGCAAACTTAGTAGGCAGTAAGTGACAAATTTTGGTTTTAAGTGGTGTGGCATACATCTATGTCCATTTTCCATGAAGCCAAATACCTGTCTATTTTAGCTTGCTTCAATGTCCTCCTGCTTCACTGGGGAGACCAGGGAAGCTATAGGCAGGAATAAGGCCTGATTCACATAGGTGATAGTCTGGGTTTGTAACTTGTCCCTCTTTGTGCCCTGGATCTGAGCCAAATAATGGAACCTGTTTGGTAGGTAGGATTTGTAATGCGTGAACATTCCAGGTACGTTCAGGGGCATATCAGATTGCTAATAGATGTGCTGCTGTGTAATAACAGATAGAAAGATGAAAATTGTCCAGAGCACTGTGGAATTTCAGCAGAAAAGCTGGTGGACACAAATAGCTGACTTCCTGCTTAATGAGAGGAGTAGCAGCAGTAGATTGAGGAGTGCTCAACAGCCAAGAGCAGAACTTCTCTCAGGCAGTGGACTTTCTGAAATATGTTCTTCAAATGCTAATCTAAAAAATATTCTCTTTCCTGTAGTACAAAAAAGGGGTAGAGCCTCTGTAACTAGAGATCAGTTGTCACAGCCTTCCCCCCCCCCAAACGTAATAGAGGCCCATCTAGGCTGAGGTGAAATACTACTGAAGTTGTACTTTGGAGGATTGTAAAAGTGGAATACTCTTAGTGTATGTAAGCACACCACAGCAAAGATTTAAGTGATCTTATGATGCATACTCTTCTCTTAGGTGAGGGGGGGGAAACTGTTATGCTTAGAGGTCAGCAGGACTCTTAATCACTTGAAACCTCTTCTGCAAGTCATTTGGTATATCCAAGTTTGGGGGAGAAAATCAAACTAAGCAATTTGTGACTTACAGGAGTTGTACTGCCTGTGTGAGAAGACTGTTCTTTAAAACTTAGCTTAAAACTTCTTCAAAGGGTGATTAAGAAAACTGCTTGGAGTTCCCATGTATGATAGAGCAGATAAAACAGCGCAAAACTTCCAGGAAGCATTCAGAATTACGTGTATGTGAAAAACAGCTTTTTATTTCTATATAGATAATGAGGAACAGAAACAAGCGCTGTCATTCACGGTAAATAGTTTGGTGCTGTTATTTAAGAGCATTTATTAGACCTAAATATATTGTTACTTTGGTTTGCTTATGGAGCAAAAATGGTTTCCTCAAGTACAAGGCACCTGCAGCGTTCCTTAAAAGTTTGTCCTGAAGAAGGGGTAGATGTGGCCTGTCCTCTGATGCTGTCCAAATGAAGACAGCCAAAACTTTACTCTGTAAAAGCCCACGTGCAATGAAATGTGAGCTGTTACTTTGGCATACTTTAATTTACTAAACACATCACTACTTTTTTTTTTCCTTAAAATTTTCAGATCTTGGAATTTCTGGTACCACTTCAAAAAAGTAAGTTCAACTTTAAGTAAAAAATAAAAAAGAGGTTTCCAACTCTGTTGTATAGTCTTACATCTATTTCAGTGTTCATTGAGAATCAATGAATTGGTTATGTGCTCCCTCCCCTCAAAAAAATTCAGTTCAGAAAAATTCTGGAAAAGTATTTTATTCTGAATAATTAAGGTTAAATGTTCCTGATAGCTTTTAAACTTGCTGGCATTAATCTGAGTATTAGAAATTTTTTTTTCTGTAAATTACTGTCTTCATATTGTATATCTGATTTCCAAAGAACTTCAAATGAACAAATAGTCCAGATAAAAAATTGTATAACTCTCTTCAGTAATCTAGGCTAATATGTAATAGTTTTGTTATCTTTTTACAGACGCTGGATGTGCTTATCGTGTAGGCATTGGAATACTTGTAAAATAGAAAAGAAGTTCATTCCATGCAGTGAAAAGCTTCTTTTTGCAAGAAGAAATATTTACAGCATTATGTTTATTTTTGAATGTATCTTCTTAATCTAACTGATTGCTTACTTCTGTGCCGAGTTTTCCTCTGTATGCAAGACCAGTTTGATGTGTGTACTTCAAATGTTTTGTGCCTCTGTGGAGATAATAGGAGTGATATGTATAAACACATCATGAGGTTTATCCCCAAAACTTAGCTTCTTTCAATTTGCTTCATTCAAGTGGTGTATCTTACTCTGAACAGAGCAGCCTTTAACAAAACCTGGTTTTGCATCAGCCCTTTTATTCCAAGAATGATTTGTTTCTCTTGTATCTATCAACTTTTTTCAGAACTGAATGCTTTCCTCCTTCAGCTGTCTGAGCAAGATTTCCAGCAATGAAATGACCTTTCAAAGACTTCTAGCAGGCAGCTCTACTGCCTGACCCCAGTAGAATAGGCAGTAGCAAGTCCCTCTTCCTACTTTGCAAGGGTATATGCAATAATACGTTACCTTCAGTCAATACTAAGTAAAACTTCTCTTTAATTCTCACCACAAAGGCCATAACCATGTAACTGACTTCAATATAGAGTGTACTGGTGTCTACTGCTAACAACCCTTGAAACTGAGTGGCACTAAAAGTGTATCTTTCTGTTAATAACTTAAACTGCATCACCATAAACTAATGTAGCTGCAAGCCTAATGTTAATGTATGCTGCAGTTGGTTTTCACTTGCACTGTGAGGGTATGGAAATAATAGCTCTGTCTCCCTCTCTGTTAGGGGAGACCTTCAGTGGAACGCTGGAGAGAAAAAGTTAACAGGAGGAGCCAACTGGCAGCCAAAAGTAGCACCTGCAACATGGTCAACTGGAGGTGTTCCAGGTGCTCCACTGGTAGGTGTTTAATCCATCGATACCACTGGTATTGAAACATCAATAATTTATGACACTATGCAAGCATATGGGTAGGCACTGCTCCTGTCTACTTCAGCTAAGAAGTTCACTTCTCTATAAACAATACGATTGTTTCAACTCATATTTTTAAGACCAGATTTGCAGCTGTCATAAATCATTGAGTTCCAGTCAATTAAAATACACTAGTGTATGTATCAAAATGTTACTCTACAGGTACACTTAATACCTGTGGACATTTCCAAGTGTGTGGTTAACTGTGTAGGTCTTGCCAGCACTAGCCCCAGTTTGATTGCCCAAAAGACAACAGTATTGATTCAGAGCTAAAGTACCAGAAAGAGAGAAAATAAATAGATTTTTCTCAAGCTTTCTTGAATGAAGTAGATTAAAATACTACACAGTGTTCATACTGATCCGGTGATTGATGTTGGATTAGAAGTGAGTAGGTTGTTTAGCAGAGTAAAGCAGTCTGTTGAAACAGTTAAGATTATCCTGTAAAATGTATCAGAAGGCACTAGTTTTGAAAGAATAGGGTTGAATTGAGCTAAAAATCTAAATTTGCCACAAAAGCAACTTGATAATGAGTAAGCTACAAGAGTAATCTGAAGAGGGGTCATACCTTATCTCATGAAAGTTGCACAGCCTCCATTTGAGAATAGCTGAGATGGGAAGGGAGGGGAAGGAAAGGACTGTCAAGGGGGGAGCATGTTCCAGCTTGTTCCTTAGCCTTATGGAAGATACAAGAATTCCATGAACTTGGTACTTCATTGAGTATATTAGTTGTAACATCAATTTTTTTTCTTACTAGAAAGGCTGGGCAATACTGTACAGTGTAAGTGTTTGGTTTTTTTATCTCTTATTGTACTTAACACAAAGATACTAACAGCACTTCACCTGCACTACAGTTATTACCACTGGCTAAAACTAACTAGAAGCTACCTAACATGGCTCTTCTTGAACTGTCTGTCCAGCAGACAATTCTCAGGCAAAGTGTTGAATATGGTACTAGTGATGAACTATTTCTGTGCTGTAAGCTTGAAAATAATGGCTTCAAACTGTCTTTGCTTTACTTGGACATGAACTATCTGGTGACTTGTACTACCTGAAGTTTCAAACTTCTGTAACATCAGCCTGATCTTGTAGTGGTTTTATCATCTGATAACTAACTATCCTTTCCAGAAAGCTGGGTGGTTTTGATAGCATTTCATGAAACACGGGTGCTATGTATATTTCTTGAAAATCATGCACTTAGGTTTTTTTTGAAACCGAAGAACACCAGATCTGCTGGAAAAATAAATGTGGAGACCAAAATGAAACTTTCCTTCATGTCACTTTTGAACCACTTAAGTTTTGGTCATTTCTTCCCTTCCTTGTGTCCTTTGACCTTCTGGATTAAAGTCAGCATAGTTTCGTCAAAGCCTGTTCCCTCGAGTGACCCTAGTGCTTTGAGGCAAAAGCAGATGCAGTTTGTGTGGCCATTTTCTTGGCAATCTGCCTAAATGCATTTTGAGCTACAATGTGGTCCTGTGGCTGCAGTCAGATCACTGCATCTGATGTCATCAGTTCATGTCTTTCTATTCCTTACTTTCCATACCTGAGCTTCCAGATGTTTGGTTTGGTTTGGGGACACCTGTGCTGCTAGCACAGTATAGCTTTTAGTTGAAATGATCTCCAGAAAACTTTCAGACTGGAAAAGGCTTTCGTAGTTATTAGCCATAAATTATAGGGTGTTTGCTGAATAATGAATCTGGAACAGGTTACCCTCGCTTGTCTCCACTTTCCTAAGAAACTGGCATGTTTTATTCTGGAAGCAAGGATCAACCAAACGCACTGAATGCAGCATTCACAGAACTGGACTGCGCAGTGGGTAATTCTAACATCTCTCCAGAGATGCACTGTCCTTTGAACTAAAAGTGTGCTAACTGCTCTCCAAGTGCAGTAACTGACTCAAGGTAGGATGTGGAGAGGCTCAGGCATGACCCTACAGCTTCTGTAATAGCTTGAGAAATGGTACTAATATACTTAGGCCATACAAAAGCAGTAATGAAATTTATAAAAATCCTACTACCATTTTTAAATCATTCCTGGAATGCCTCCTGCCTCTCTTCAGAGTTGTTAATAATTTGGATTGCTTATACTTCTGTGAAAAGAGACTTGGATGCTTTTGAGGCTGTAAGGAGACTCTATGCGTGGGAAGTTACAGACAAGGGAACCAAAAGGGATGTCTGGGTTCTGCTAGATAAGTGGGGTGACCTTGTTCAAAAATACTCTTGTGTTGCATATCCTGTCAGACTACTAAATTAACAGTTCTCTCTTCCTGAATCCTAGGGAGAGATCACCTTTTTTTTGTCTCGTGTTACTTGAATGAAAATTGTAACAAGTTCAGCATATGAATGAAAAGCGTAACGAGATAAACTAAACTCTCAGTAGTAAAGTGTGCGTGTAATGGTTGTGATTGTGGCTTAAGTGTGTGAACTTACTCTTTGACTTAAATTAATCTCATTGCATAAAAATACTTTTTTTTTAATTGAAAACTAATTATAGAAGTTATTTTCCTTAGGTTTACAGCCTGCTTAAGCTTTTACTAAAATACAGTGCTACAACAAGTGTTATAGTGTGTTGGCTGTCAGTTATGAAATTAAGATGCTTTCTTACGCTGTGTAGAAGGAGGAAAGTACATATCTTCTTGGGCCTATTTTGAATTGTACTTAGTAAATGGACTCCATTCATGAAGAGAATGGAGCCTGTCACCCTTGCTTTCTTACGAAAAAGCAAGCTGAGCATCAGTGCAAGGATTCATTCAACTCTCTCGTTCTTTGAAGTGTTATGATTTTGAGGTTAGGTGTTATCTGCTATATAACAGTCCTGTTTTCCAGAATGACTTTGGGAATGCTGGAGGTTTCATGCAGTTTCCACATAGTTGGTGTTACAGAGAGTCTTGCATTTTTAATTATTTTTTTTTAAATTTTTTTAGACGGGAGCTGTGCCTCCAGCAAGTGCTGCTCCTGCCACAGGAGGTACTCCACCTGTCCCACAGCCAGGAGCAGCGTTTGGGATGGTGAGTCTCTTTTATTACACTGCTCTTCTTTCTTCACACAGAACCCTTCTGATACTGTGTTCATTTACAGCCCCCGGCAGGTACAGGTGTACCCATGATGCCCCAGCAGCCAGTTATGTACGGGCAGCCTATGATGAGGCCACCATTTGGAGCTGCCACTGGCCCTGGTGTACAGGTAAGTGTTACTTCTAGATGAATGTTTAATTGTTCTTTATTTCTCTAGAAAGTAGCTTGTATGTGTGCGTCATCTCAGCTCAATTCTAACTGTAGGTCTGTAAATGAGATTTCTCTACCTGTATCAGCTGTCTGACTTGCAACAGATCACATGAAACACCTTGATTTTTTTTCGGTTCCTTTGTGTGAGACCAATGGGACGGGTTTGAAAAGTCTTCTGCAGCTAACTACATCCGAGATCTGTGTAGGGGGGATATTTGAGTAAAGCTCAAAGTGAACCTGATGGGCATTTCTATTCTGTTCGAAGCTTGTCAAAATTTACTAGAGCTGCACTCAGCATCTTCCCTCCCAGCCCACCAAGAGATTCCTCAGAAAAACGACCTTCTGCTTTGAACAAGCTGAGGTCTCCAGTTCTTGGACAACAGCTGTTTCTCAGTAAATACAACTTCATCTGTTTCAGGCTTGTAACTTGCTGGCTTTCTTTTGGTGCAAGTATGAATTACCAGAGTGTATGTAACATTGGAGGGCTCAGGAAGTGCACTTTTCACAGCAATGCTCAAATTTAAATACTGTGAAGTTTTTCTTCTAACTTACCTTAAGGTGGAGGAATGCAAATGAATAATCTTAACCTTCAGTCAGTCTAAATTTTGTAAGTGGGAAATACACAACACTCCTTCATTTTTCATGTTTTTAAAGAGTGTTGGTAAATGGAATCACATTCAGTTGGTGACCAGTCACCAGCGGTGTCGCCTAGGGCTCTGTGCTGGGGCTAGTTCTGTTCAATATCTTTATTGATGATCTGGAATTTCCCATTGAAGTTTGTCTTGGTTTTCTGTGTAGAAATGGGAAGAATATTAAACTGCTCTAAGTGAGAAAGTCTGTTCTAGGTATTAGGGCTCTGCATTTCATATATAGCTAATTGGTCTTGCTTTTCATCCCACCTTAAACTGTCTCTGTATTTATATTATCAAGAATAATGTTATGGAAGACACAATTTTTTCTTGGAGAAGGGCAGCCATGAAGGTGCTGGGGCTACATATGAATACCTCTAGTGCCCTGAGTAAAGTAGGGATGGGGAGGAGTAAGGACAGGATTGGAGAATCATTTGGCTCCCTAGTGAGAAGAGTTGTGTGGAACTTGAAAAACTGACATTTTATGTGGAGTAACTGATGATCTTTTTATACCTACCAGAGGAGGAACCAAATATAATACAGTCACGTCTCAAGTACACTTTGGACTCTTATTTACGTTACCAATGTAGGACAACTTGCACTTAAATGCCAGTAGCTGGGATTTTCAGATGTACTCTGCAGCATGCACTCTGCTTATTCTGCACCTCAGTTTTTAACATCTAACAATTACCTAACTTTTGTCTGGGTGGATGATCCTAACACCATCCTGTCTTACAGGGAGAGATTGGAAGCTATGCTAATTAGAACGTGCAGTGTCTATAGCCTTATCCATTAAAACCAGCCAAACGTTATTAACCTTGTAGTAAGGATGGAGTCTAAACAATGCTTGAGCAAAGGCAATACACTGAACTTGCAGAAAAATGAGACCTTTGTATGCTTGCAATGTGCTTGTGTGAGAACCAGCTTATATCTACCTAATGCTTGTGTATCCTTGTCTGCTTTTTTTTCTGCCGTCCTGGCTGACATCTGTTAGCTTTCTCCAAGCCCAACTCCTGCTACTCAGAGTCCCAAGAAACCTCCAACAAAGGACCCATTAGCGGATCTTAACATCAAGGATTTCTTGTAAACAATAAGGTATTCTGTGACTGCCTGCCTAAGCATGTTATGCTGTGGTATATGTCTGGCACACAGATGTTAGGCTGGTAGATTGAATATGACTGATATGATTATAGCCGCAGAGGTAGGTAGAGACATGCACTGATAATGTGGTGGTTTAATCAGAAAAATTAATTCTTTGTCCACACTTTTAATTTTAGCCTGAAAGCTTGACTTTTGGCTACTTTTTTTCCAAAAGTGACTGCCAGGGAAAGTTATCTTCAATTTATAACTTCAGTTTTTGCTTTGTTTCCATTCAATCCAAGGGTTGATATTTTTGTTTTTATTTTTTTCCTGAAATTAATACTGAAACAAATAATATCATAACAGTGTACAAATACTGGGCACAAAACAGTGCTGAAGAGACTTGTTCCAGTCTTATAGGTGTGGAAACAGATTTGGTATCATAGGTATGAAGGGATCAAAAGAGAAAAAAATACGTATACTGATCATCAAGGGAAGTTTGTTTACATCTCTTAACTGCTGCCAGCTAATGTTCCGACCTCAATGATTCTATGATTCTCCCCCACCATACAATTTTTTCAAGGCACTTCTTTTCTGAATGCTAAGGCATGAGGTCCTGAGCAGTGCTCTGTAAAACAACAGTGGGGAAGAACAGAGGAGTAAATAAAAAGAAAAAATGAGGAGAAGCAAAAAACCAGTACTGTAGAATGGGAAGAAAAAAGGCAAGCACATTACTGTGAGGGTTTTGGACAAAGATATGAAGAGATGTGAGTAGAAGCATTAGATTGAATTGAACACTCAAGCCAATTAAAAAATAGTAATGCAGAAGTAAGCTAGGCATCTTACAATTAAGACTAGAATAATTTGCCAGGTGAGGAGAGGACAATCATTATGTATCTTTAGAGCCTTCTTCATAAGTCTCATTTCTTTATTCCTGTAGCTTAATTCTAAAACTTGTTGTAAGCCCCTTCTGCACTGGAGTTAACAGCAGTGGATGGGATCAGGCTGCTCTTAGCAGGCCACCACCCAGTCCCACTACCCCCTTCTCCAAATTCCAACTCAGGGAGATGCACCTTCATTGTTGGGACTCGCTGCTTTTGACTTGGGTTTATAGTAGATTCATAACTGTCTGTGGGAAAACTGCTGCTTCACGAAGCACCAGTAACTCCTTTGATGTGTGAAGTGATGAGCAGTTTCGTTGCTCTTTCTAGAACATGCATTGTCTAACTCATTATTCTGGTTTTCATCTAATACTTTTCTATATTCACAGCTGCAGTTTTTCTGACTGGATGATAAAAACGTGAGTTTGGAGTCTACAAACAGATGCTCAAAGAGTTTCAAAGTGAGCCACCAGTACCAAACCCAGCGCTTACTCAGACTTTCTCTTCCTCCTGAAATGTGTAGCACAGCTGTGAAAGTGAACATTAGGAATGTGTACTACCTTAGCTGTTACCCCTACTCTCTCGAAATTTGTGTACTTGGGTTATTTGTGTTTTACAATTTAAACAATGGATGTATGTTTCTGATGCCTTCTAGTGCTTTTCTGAACCTATCCCATGGGGGCAGATTATGCAGCTGTTGTTTGGTGAGCCGTTTGGAGCGATGTCTGTGGTTTTTGAAGGTTTCGATGTATATAACTTCTTGAGGACACCTAAAATTTCCCTAGGACTCAATTTCTCCTTTATCTGTTACAAAACATAGTGTGATAATACCAGATAGTAAGGAAAATACTTATGAAATTGTGTGGATTACTTTTTTTTTTCAGTCACAGGAATCTCAGTTGTTGTGAAAAAATGTTTTATTTTTGTGGCACTGTATATGTTAAGATAATTTAAAGTAATATAAAGGTAAACTTCCATAACAAATACTTTTTCAATGATTTACCAAGAATGAAAAATCATATCTGAAAGAATACCATATTTATTGCTGTTTTTATTTTTAAATATATTTTAATTATTTAAGTTTATGCACTTAAAACTGGTGTATTTATCAGTCCTTGCTAAATGCACTGAAAATAAGTAAAGGGTCAGTTTCTCTCCATGTAGCTGGAAAAGACAACCATAGTTGTTCTGGCATTAAGGGATTTCAAATATGAGAGCACTCTTTGGTATATCTGTAGTCAAAACATTACAAGTGATGTTATTCATCTCTGTTCAGTTCTTACGTACACCTCTTAATTTAGTGCTTACCCGTGTATGCCTTAGGCTAGTGTTTTCTCCATTGCCCCGAATGCGCTGTGAGTAGCTTTTGTACTATTGGTGATTAGATTTAATTCTGATCCAGAGATCCATGACCTTTACTGTACATACTGTGTTTCTTTAATTTTTATTTGTTCTCATACTGTTTCTGCTGATGGCTTGGTGTAAGATCTTGACTCTTCAATGAGGTCACTGTTGATCAGTGTTACAAGTGGCTTGGCAGTTCTCTGTAAAAGCGTATCGGGTTGGAAAGATATTCACCTAAAGTCTTTCAAATTAACTATTTAATCAATGTATGGTACCATTAAAAGTGGTTGTATCTGAATTTGCTGTGGGGATAACATACACCGTAATGGGAAAGTTCTATAAAAAGCTAATTTCAAAATGGCTCTTTGTATTTCAGTTAAAAAAGAAAAACAAATAAAAACAAACAAAATCCCCCAGTGCATGTGTGCCCTCTGAGATGCAATAAACACCTTGATCAAAGTAAATATCATGTTGCCAGTTTCATGATCATTGAGATGTTGAGCACCATAATACACTTTGAGAGGGGAAAAAAATGTGTCTAGATCTGGACACTGGTTGCTGAGTCTGCTGCACATGGTAATGAGTTTTGTTGGTCTTTAAACAGTACGGGAGAAGTCCATATAACACTGGAATGAGCAGAAAGTCGTAAGTAAAGTGGGGAGAGGGAGAGAAGCATTTTCTGGTTTGACCTAAAACACCTCAGGAAGCTTCATTAAAGATCTTCATCTCCTTAAACTAGAATAATATTGGTACAGTAAAGGTTTATAATACTGATCCTGTTTTCTTTGCTATGAGGTGTCATTCAACACCTTATTGAGAGCTAGCACAGCTACAGTACTCAGGAATTGCTTGTGCTGTAGTTTGTCTTATGGCAGGATGAAAGGAGGAGAAAATGTTTCCTAGAGTTTAGTACAATAAAGTCTTTCTGCTCTGAGGTGACTAACTAGATACCTTCTTGATTTAATAACAAAATGAAGTGATGGAGCAGTACTGAATGCCAAGGGCTGCTTCAAAGTGCCTTATAAACAAGAAACCACTGAAACAACTCGATCATGCTCTGGTAAGGTTTGAATCTTGAATTGGCTTTCAAAGATACTTCCAGGTTGTGCAACCAGTAAGGGAGTGTTATTGCTTAAGAGGCTTTTTGGTTATTCATTTGGCTTTTTACTTGCTACTACACTGGTATTCTGAATCTATCAAGTTTGGCCTTGGAAATGTTTTTTTATACTTCAGTCTCAGGATGAGTTCCAGTTGAGTCAGGGTGTTCCGGATTAGAAATCTGTAAGGCTCAGCAAATCTGTGTTTTCTCACTGTTTGAGTACAAAGACCTGAACAAGGTCAGTAACCATACCCCAAAAAAGGCTCACCATGGTTTTGTCCATCCTTCCTATGTGCTATGTGTTGCCAAACGCAGGGAGTGCTCTACTTCTTACCACCATGTTGTGCATGCCCTCTCAAAGTAAGGACAGCATTTTCAGAGGACAGTCGTAACCAAACATGTAAACATATTCATACTAGTTCATTAGTGTCTCATTCAAACTAAGATGAAGAACTGAACTGCAAACAACTGTTTGCAATTTACATGTTTCAAGGGGCCAAGCCTCAGCATGAGGGCCTTTTCTCTGCCAGATATGTGCCCCTACCATGCAGTAATTGCCTTTCCGCATCAGCTTCATCCATGTCCACAACCCTTGGTCCTCATTCTTGTAAGTCTTCTATAGATCTCATGGCCAATAGCTCTGTGCAAGCCTGCTGTGTGTGTGGCATTTGATACCCTGTGAGGAAATAGAATCCTGGACAGAGAGAAAACTTGATTGAAGAACAAGAAGCTTGTGCACTGGGGGAAGTAAAACCAGTGTGTTTCCCCAGTATGCTGAGTCAGGCTAAACAAATTGACTCTTGTTCTCCCCATCGTAAAGGAGTTAAAATCTGGCTTGCAAGGAAAACAAGGGGTTTTCTTCTGGCCTGTAGACAAGAACATGTTCCTGTTATCATCTGAGTTTCATCATTCAGGCATGAACACATCTGTGTCCTGCTATGACTAACCACTTCTCAATACAAGCTATGGAGAAGAGTGGGTGGAGAGGCAGGCTCCCATCTGGGGGAGGAAGAAACTGTCTCCTTCCCCTGCATTTTTTTGTGAGGGGAAGGCAGCTTTCAGACAGCTGATGTGTCCCTTGCCCAAGCTCTTGCTGTTCTGTGTGTTGCTTCTTTAGAAGCCGGCATCTTGGGCCACATGAGACTTTTGTAGCTCCCCATAAGCCTGGAGTGCCTTAAGGTGTGGTAAATAACTGGAGGACATGAACTTACCTTACTGTAGAGGTTTGAACAAAAATATCCAACTCGTTCCTCAGAACTGACTCATTCTTTGAATGTTTGGGGTTAGCAGTGTTTCCTACTTCTCTTCCCTTTCATATGTAAATTTTAATTGTCTTTATTTGAGATTTTAACCTGTGTTTTATAATGTATGCCTTTCAAAATGTACTGTAGCTTATGCGGAGGGCTTCTGGATTGATACTGGTGTTTCCCCAGATGAGAGCCTGGATGGTGAGAACTAAATTGTTGTCTTCTATGATCCTGGGGACCACCTTAGCATTTCAGGCTGGTGGCAAAATCAGGCTGCCCCCCTGCCTTCCATTCTTAAGATTTAATAAGGCAACTGCAAAGGCTGGAGACCTGCCTTAAACAAGCAGGAAAGTCTAGAGCAAAAACTGTAGCTGGGGGGGGAGGAGGGGAAGAGTTGCTTTGTAAATGCATCTGAGACTTCAGTAATATGAAGTGCTGCTTACTGCTGGGTGACAGCATCTAGTTCATGAAATGTCCAGTAGCCACAGCTGACCTTGTTTTGTCTTTTTGGCATGAATCTTTGTTCCTGTCCCTCCTTCCCCATCTCTCACCCAAAATAGGAGCTGCCTGCTCAGGGAACTTACTCTGCGTGGGAAAAAGCAGTCCCAATAACTCTTAATGCCTAGGAAAGCCTACAGAAACTTCCTGTGGTAGAAGTAGCGGCAGTGACACAAAAATGATAGACTGAGTTAGTGATCCAGCTTTTCTAGAACGTGAAATATATCAGAAATTTTATTAAAAGAGAAAATCCTTTTTTCCTTATTTTGTGTATTACTAGTACTGTGGGAAGTGGTAGACGCTGAGTGGTAATGAGGGGACCAAATAAGAATTTCAAAGATGGGATTACAGAAGGAGGAAAGCTATACATATTTTAAAGCATACGGCACTGCCATTTTTTCTGTTCCAGATCTTGGCTCCTAAAGCTTTGCCACCTCTTCCCTTTCCTTTAATTAAACTCTGCAAATAATGTGGGTGGCAAAAGCCCGATGCTTGTTCTGTTACCCAAGACATTTCTGGATGCAGTTATAGATGTAAGAATAGTTGCCTTTGGGAGTCAGCAAAAGTGATAGAGCTGAAGCAGAAACTGAAGCAAGTGAAGAAATAGAGGGGCGTGGGGGGGTGTGACATCCACCACAAGGATTGAGAGCAAACCTCTTCTCTGTGTGGGGGAACCTGTGAAGAGTCTGATGAACGTCTGCCCTGCAACAACACTAAAGCATCATTCAAATGTTCATGTTGAACACGGTGAAATTTGACCCATGTTTTTCAAATATATTTTAGTATGATGGAAGAGATTTGTCAGTTTACCTCAATATCATAAATATCTGAACTAGCCATTTTTTTAAATGTCTTGCCAAAGCACTAACCCACTCTGCTGGAAGCAAGAGATTTCATACCATTAAATCCAACAGCAGGTACATTGAAGGCATATGCTACATGAAGCTACTGTAAAGATGCAAAGATCCAAAGAACCATGATCTCAGATGAGAGGGAAAGCTGAGTCAATCTTTCAGAGTTACAGAATCACACAGAATCTAAGGGGTTGGAAGGGACCATGAAAGATCATCTAGTCCACCCCCCCTGCCAGAGCAGGGTCATCTACAGTACATCACACAGGAACGCATCCAGGCGGGTTTTGAATGTCTCCAGTGAAGGAGACTCCACAACCTCTCTGGGCAGCCTGTTCCAGTGCTCTGTCACTCTCACAGTGAAAAAGTTTTTCCTGATATTTACATGGAACCTCCTATGCTCCAGTTTAAAACCATTGCCCCTTGTCCTATCATTAGTTATTACTGACAAAAGCCTGGCTCCATCATCCTGACACTCACCCTTTACATATTTGTAAACATGGATGAGGTCACCCCTCAGCCTCCTTTTCTCCAAGCTAAAGAGACCCAGCTCCCTCAGACTCTCCTCATAAGGGAGATGTTCCATTCCCTTAATCATCTTAGTGGCTCTGCGCTGGACTCTCTCAAGCAGTTC
>VZRW01001588.1:510314-521456 GCA_013398125.1 Aegotheles bennettii
GAAGGGAAGGGAAGGGAAGGGAAGGGAAGGGAAGGGAAGGGAGTGCTGTGTGTAGTGGCAGAGGCGTGTCACAAGATTCACAGGACAAGGAGTGTCTGAGCCTATACATCAGTGAGTTCAGAAGTGGACTGTACGTAAACTCTGATATGCAAAAGAAAATCAAGAAAAGGTGCTTCATTAGGCTGATGATAAATGGATAGAGAATACAGTGGGGGCAAAGTTGATGTCATTAATGTGAAGGATGCAAAGGTGAAGGCTGAACTTAGAAGAAATACACAAATACCGTATGGCACTTCTTTTATGCTTGTAGCTGGAAGTAGCTAATGCAATCTCTGTGGAGCCTTCAAGCTGCAGATAAATTTAAAGCTGCCCCTCCTTGTATGTGTGTGCGAGTGCGGTGTACCACAGATTTGTACATCAAAATAATAGAGCAAAAACTGCTTCCAAAGTCATAATCCCATAAAGACAATTCTTTACCAGTTCAAAGGTAATAAAATACTCTTAAGTGGCAACTGTATTGGGTTTTTTTAAAGCTTGTGGACACTGTTTTCACAGACAGAAAACTAACCTCACATTGGTCATTGCTCAGATGCCTGATTTTATTTAGTCCCAACAGGTCAGGAAGAAATCAATAAGATGTGGAGGACTCAAGCACATCAGTCATGTAAGCGGCTTTACTTGACTGCAAATCACTGTTGTAACAGGTTAATTTACAAGCAATAAAATATCATAGCTAAATTGAACAGTCAAAGCTACTTTCACTTTTGAGTATTCGCTTCCTATATATTTCTTTCTAAAAGAAATAAACCTGTTTACAGATCATAAATGCCTAGTGTATAACGCTCTATAACAAGTAAATACGTATAATAAATATGTGGTGGGTCAACTTTCCCTCTAAGGCTTACCACTGTAAATGAGAGGGGAATGTGATGCAGTGTTTGGTTACCGGAACTTACTGTTTCAACCCAGCATTATTAAAAATTACTTCATACACCCTCCGTGGACACATATAACAAAATGTATAAAACCCTAGAATGTCAGTGGCCACGTTTCTGGAAGCCTCTGTTCATGTCCACCATTTAAGAAAACCAGATCTGAGTCCAAATTCACAATAAGCAGCGAGAGTTTGGTAGCACAATAAATCCCTGCCCCTGTGGGGAGATGGTGGGATAGACATACAGTAACTGGATGTTCTTTGCCATGTAGTTCACCGCAGCTCTGGAATGCATCCACCTCCTGCACAGATGAGCGTGGCAGAAAAACCCATATGCCACATATATCTATGAAGCCTCTGTTGCCTTTATGCATACATGTTTTTCAAAATATGCCTCTTTTACTTAAATAAAAATATGGTTCTTGTCTTACAGATTACTTTTAATTTTTTTTCCTTTGTGTTACTAGTAAATCCCCTTTGGGGTAACTTAGCATTCTCTTTTTCGGGTGTGTTGGGGAAGGGAAGCCCTTGCTGGCATTTGAGGGCATGTTGTATTCCACCACTGTGCTGGTTGGTTTGCTCCTGTACAAGAGCCAACAATATTTAGCTGCGGAGTTAATCATTCCAGAGAAGGCAAAAGAACGTAAAAAACAGGGTTGCCTTTCACTGTAGGAAAAATAGAAATCATGTTTTCTTCCATCCAGTAAGGCATTGTGCTTTTTTTCCTGTTGATTACGGTCTTCACCCTTGCCTTCTCTTGCCCTCTTCTCCCTCTGGGGCCTGCCCTGCTTCAAAATGCCCACAGAGAGGTATGGGCAAAAAGGGTCTTTCGCCATGTCTTGTCTCCTGGCTGCTTTCATCTTTGATTAAGCGAAGCTGAAGCCAGCATTTGAGCCATAAATTTGGAAATTAAACAAGAGGGGAGGAGTGGAAGAATGCTGCAACCACAGCCAAAGGGCAGCTGAGTAATTTGTCTGAAAATCAGCCCAATTTGGTTTCATCCAATGTTTTCAAACTCTTTCACATGGAAAAGAAGTAGAGCCATAGCAACTGCAATAACTACAGAGCATACAGAATTGCCAAGAGGCACAATCTTTGTAAAATATTTGTGTAGCTTTTCCAGTATATCTGATCTTTTTTCTTAGCAAAAACAGCTGAAGGGTAAGCCATTATCAAGGCTTAGAGACATATTCCAAGTAAGTGAATGAATGGGTCGTCAGGAATCCCTGCATAATAGCTGGCATAAGATGCCACTTCTTCACTGGATTTGGGTTGCTGTTATTTGGTGAAGGCTTTTTGAGCATTTGTTAAAGGTGATGGGGACTGGAAGTATGACAGCAAAATACCCGCACAAGGAACTGGCCTCTATCAGAACATTTAAGGGCTAAATAGTTGTTTGGATAAGATGCCAGTTCAAGGCTCCCAGTGCCCATGGGAACGTGAGATCCACAGCACGTCTTGGAATGTATCTTTCATCAGAGCAAACACATCCCTGCCAGTGGCTTGGGATTGGCCTGCAGAGGACACAACTGTCACCCTGGGGTCTCTGTTTGTGTTCCCTCCATATGGGCCAAGAAACATTTCTCAGGCACAAAGACGTTCTCCTGAAAGGTGGCAAAAAGTAGACTCCAGCAGTATCCAGAAGATATGTAGATCCTGTTCCCAGCCCCAGATAGACTTTGATCTAGCTGATGATGTTGATCCTATTTATTCCCCCGTGGCCCTTAGTCCTCCCCTGTGTAAGGACCATCTGAGCAGATGGGGAAGCCCTTGCCAGACCCCTGTTAAATATTGCTTGTATTCGACACACTGTTAATCATTGCTTTAATAATTTCTAAACTTTCCATTAAATATTTCCAGCAGCTCTTGTACTTGCCAAAAATCTCTCCCTTTACTGTCAGTGAGCAAATCAGCACCAGTTTCAAGGGCACAAAGTTAAGATAATGTTGAGAACCAAGATTATAATATTTTACACACTTCTAATTTGGTCTGGTTCAACAGCTCTGTGGGGTAGAAAACACAACAATAGCTAATAGCAGAAACAGAACTAATTACTTATTTCAGAATTAATAAGTTGCGGCATAGTCTGTGAGTCATTTCCCTGCTGAACCATATTTTTTTTACTCATCAAATTTGCTCATGGAGTAATTATCTTGAAGACAGGAGTAGACAGGGAGTTTTTTCCCAGAACAAATTTAAAGGGACGTTAATATCTTATAAGACCACATCCCAGATGATTCACTGATACACTGTTAAAGCATTTAGAGAATGGAGTTTGTGTAACACCACCATAGCTAACAAACTACATCATGACAAAGGAAAAGAAAAACAATAGAAAATATTTATTGACATAGCATGTGCATCATATAATACCTTAATATACCAAAGGTTTGCATTTATTTTTCCAAATGAGTTGTCATTTTATGCAGTTAAAAATATTACAAAAACATATTTCTTGAAGTTTGCTGTTAATCTCTGAAAAGTTAAGAATCACAGAATCACAGAATCACAGAATTCTAGGGGTTGGAAGGGACCTCGAAAGATCATCTAGTCCAACCCCCCTGCCAGAGCAGGGTCACCTAGAGTACCTCACACAGGAACGCATCCAGGCGGGTTTTGAATGTCTCCAGTGAAGGAGACTCCACAACCTCTCTGGGCAGCCTGTTCCAGTGCTCCGTCACTCTCACAGTGAAAAAGTTTTTCCTGATATTCACATGGAACCTCCTATGCTCCAGTTTGCAACCATTGCCCCTTGTCCTATCATTGGTCGTCACTGTAAAAAGCTTTGCTCCATCGTCCTGACACTCACCCTTTACATATTTGTAAACATGGATGAGGTCACCCCTCAGCCTCCTTTTCTCCAAGCTAAAGAGACCCAGCTCCCTCAGCCTTTCCTCATAAGGGAGATGCTCCACTCCCTTAATCATCTTTGTGGCTCTGCGCTGGACTCTCTCAAGCAGTTCCCTGTCCTTCCTGAACTGTGGGGCCCAGANGTCCACCAGGACTCCCAGGTCCCTTTCTCCTACACTGCTCTCCAGCAGGTCAGCCCCCAGCCTGTACTGGTGCATGGTGTTGTTCTCCCCAGATGTAAAACTAAGAACATTAAAGGATCATCAAAGCTACCCCTGGATATTTTTAACTTAAATGCTATCTCACACTTGGAGCAAAAAGCTGGTGTAACAGGGACTCAAATATACTTTCAAATCCTTTGAGATTAGTATGCAATTTCATTTTTTAATCCAGGAATTTGTAGTTGGAAGTGTATCTGCAATATTCTTGCTTTAAAATTGGAAGCAGTTGATTAAATTTCCACAAAGATACCAACAGAAGGTATTTGAAAAAAGTGCTGGCTAGAATTTGTAGGTACATACAAAAAATGCAGCCAACTTTAAATGCGTTGAGTCTGAGAATTTTAGTTTGTTCTGGGCTTTTTTATTTTGTTCTGTTTTGTTTTTTTCCCAATTGGGAACAGCCTTTACAGGATTCCCAACAAAATGTCAGGTTTGAAAACTTTCAAGTGAAAGAAACTCCTTTTACTCACTACACTCCCGGTGACCTGGTGTGCTGGGAGATTCACGCTGCCACGCCTTTTGGCGAGGACAGGATCCTGTTGTTTCCAAAGGACCCTAAATGAGCACCAGTAAAATCTCTGTGCCTTGGGCAGGGATTGTAGATGGTGGTCAAAACACCCTGACTGCTAGTGGTTCTTGTCAGAACCTGAAGCCTCTCACAGCCCTTTCCTTGGTGCTGTTGGCTGGCAAGAGCAGTCTCATCTTTAATAGCGAGAGGAGATTGTTCATGTAACTTGTGATTTTCACATCTTTATTTATACTGTTATGCCTTTTCCAGCTGCCTACTCTTTCTTACAATAGGTCCCTCTGCTACCTCACACTCATTTAATCTGTTACTTTCACACTTTCTTTATCCCTTGCATAACGCCTCCACCTTCCTGGTCTTCCATACCCTCTACTTCTCTTGCTCTCTCGTTCTGTATCAATTGCTGTTTGCTGCCAGGTCATACTTTATCAGCAGAGTAGGAGGAACTCCCAAGCTGCTTCTCTCCTACACATGTAAATGAATTATGTTCTTATTTAAGCCATATTCTGTGCTGATTCATACTCTAAACAGGCATAAATCTGTAACATTTGGATGGTAAACTATAAACTAAGTCAAGGCATCTCTTTAAGCAATTTTTAAAGCATTTGGTACAGAAATATGTAACAAATAATTTGCTACATAATACTGTGTTTTGCTTTTGTTATGATAACACAGACTTGATTTTTCACATTGCAAATAATCCCCTTGACTTCCATTGTACATCTCAGAGCTCCAAATTAAATGCATGCACAAATGCCTTGCAGGAGCTGCTCTGGGTGTCTTAACAGTTTGTATATGAGGTTTATCTTTGCCCAGGAAAAAATTACTTGTTAACTTTACAAATTACCAGTAACCCCCTGGCAGAAAAGGGATTTGACTGAGTGTTTTTTCCTAAAGCCAGGAAAGAGAAAGATCTACTCTTGTGGAAAAGCAATGGTACTGATGAAAACAAATTATGTACAGCCCAGTACTTGAAAGAGGGAAAATCCTTTGGGGAAACATCACAAGGGTTCTGTCCCGTTCTGGGCTGGGAACTCAGCCTTGATGCTGGTGTCCTAGGCAACAGCAGATCTCATCTACTAAGAACACCCCCTCCTTGTATTTTCTCATTGATAATAAGCAGATGCTTACTGCATTTTTTTAAGGAAATCTGAGATGATCAGGACTCAGAAATTCTTGTCCCATTTGCAGTGGCTAGTACCAAGAGCTCAACGTTGACCTCCTGGGGTTGTGTATAAGTACTCAATTTACAAACTATTTCAGAAGTCCCTGTAGTAAGCAGTCACAATGCCTACATAAAACATTTCCACCTCTATTAGGCAAAGTGGCAGACTGAAATGTTGCCTGGCATGGAGATACAACAGGAGTAACATTTTGTCCATGTCTTCTTGTGCCTGCATTCCCCTGCCTGAAGGCACTGACTCAGTCAAAATGGCACATGGTCTACAAGCCCATATATTCACATGTTTGTGCATGTGCACTGAGACACAGAGGCTTGAATATATATAGTTTTGATTAATTTTTATGTTGCTCTGGACAGCCTCTTTAATCTCTTAGTACCATAAAAAGAGTCACTGAGCATCTGATATTTATCATCTGAGGATAAACAATTGTTGTCAGTCTGGTAGGAGAATTTCAGGTTGTGGCTGAGGTATTTATAGCAAATGATTATTATAAGACCACCATCTGAATGCTGACATCAATGTTTTTTTTTTCATTTCTACCTTGTCCCTGACACCCAGACTAATAAAGAAATAGATTATATTTCTGCTCCTAAGGAGTACACCTAAGTAAGACTCAACAAAACAAGCAATTTACTAAGCCACCTTATCTTGATCAGTTTTGGACCCAAATCAACAACGAGAATAATTATAATGAAATACATGGACCTAGATTGACTTGTATTGGATTAACAATGTGGTAACTTATTTTTCACAGTAGCTACGGAAAAAGGCACTTAAGAAAAACATTACAGAGCCGACTAAAGAATATTGTAGGCCTGTTGTATAGAGCAAGAGCATTAAATACTGGACTGAGGTGATTTAAAATTACTGTCAGAGAAGCCATACATTTTAATAGAGAAGTTAAAAATAAAAAATAATTAAACTTAAAATCTTAGTCATTAATTTCTAAACTTTAAAAATTATTATTAGTTTTCTTCAAACAATCACACACACAAACAAAACGAACCAAAACAAAACAGAAAGAAAAGTTAAGTGTTCCCTGGAAAGGCTGATATTAAAAGAAATAGTTTCTTTTAAAGTGAGATCTCTTCCAATTAATGAAATACTGTTAGTTATGCTATGGAAACAAGTCTACAATTTTTATCATTTGGCAATAATATGACGAAGAAAGTTGCCTGCACATTTAAAGTGTCAGGTTTTATGCTTTCAATCATCTACAAAAAAGTGGGCTGTTAAAAATTATCTAATTTCATCAAAATATGTTACAAACGTATTTTAAAGATACCAACAAACAAATAGTATTTTAAAATCTTGTTATATTGTTTTCTTCTGCACAGGAAGAAAATGTATTTTGGTCAGTATAAACTTATGATCAAAAAAATTAAATATTGTCTGGTGAATAATCTTAAAAGTATTGAAACCCAAAGGTTATGATCAGAAATACACAGAATCATTTTATCTTATTAGATTAATGTAGCACCATACAATCCTGTGCGCTTCAAAATCTTGATATAAAATAGAAGATACAGACTTGTGTAGCAATCAACAACAATTTTTTAACAGGTGATTTGTGTTTAAAGGTGTGTAAAAGTCAAGCTCACTTTGTGTTTTCATTAAATATATGGTTCAGCAAACATATTGAACCAAATTATTTGCTAACTACTTCTGCTACCTAACAAGATATCTGTTATAATGTACAGGATAGTTCTACCATTCAGAAGGTGGTATAATGTAGTTGGGAGAATTTTTTAGTTTAACCTTGTAACACTTGGTGAGGTGGCATCTGAATATGACATGATTAAAACTACCCATTTTGCAAAACCGTATAAAGCCAAACTAAAATACTGCTTCCCATCTCCCAGTCTAATACATACTATCCTATCTATGAAGCTGAACTCATATAAAAGTAATTCATAAAAACTTCAAAAATGGTTAGCACCCAAAAAAATCTATCATCTGTGAAGCTCTAAATGATTGTCAAAGAGCCACTTCAGAATCAGTGACTTTTTCCAATGGTAAAGCTAAACATTTGACTAGAAACTAGACCTACAGCTCTCCAAATACTATCTGGAATGCAAATTCATGGGTTTAAGACTTCTATAGCTTCTCAAAGAAGATTTAAAGGCATTAAATGATGTCCTGATGTTTCTTCTTCCAAACATGGAAACTTCCATGTTCATTAATTTCTTTTTGCTGTTTTTACTGAGCAATGAAGTGAAACTTGTCTTTAAGGCCTAAACCTCAACCACAAAAATTTGGGATTTCAATGGAAGTGTTCCTGCAGCAACCAGAGAAGGAAGTTTTCCAAATTAACAAGCATGAACTAGACTGCTGCTTCTCAAAGAGGAGCTGTGGTCTTTAGAGAATGCCAAAATAATGTCTTGGTCTCATGCAGTTCTCTGGATCGTTCTGCACATACAGTAATGTGCTGCGTGCACAACTTGCATTTGAAGAGTTGGACATAACCCCGAGAAAATCAAATACATTGGAAAAATAGATATTGTTTAATAATACCAGTTTGAGATGTTTCAATCCTTCCCTTGGAAAAAATTACAGACAGGTGTAGTAGTTGTTTTTCTGATGTGAATGATTTGAACTCAACACAATTGCGAACATAAATATAGTTTGGGATTTTAAGTGCATATCTAGGGTTGATTACAATTTGAAATATTTTGTCTGACAATTCTACCTACCCATTCCCCAGCAATTCAGCATTCCTTGAGTCACCGTAACATTACTTGTGAGCTTTGAGTTCAAACACATCCTGATGTGGAGTGATGCTCTTCCAGTAACTGCTGCAGCAGACTTTCACTCCATGACAATGCAGGTGCTAAGTGAGACAGGTTCAGCTGTCTTCAGCCTTGCGTGCAATTCCCATCATTCCCATGTATCCAGAAGCAAATCTGGGCGTATTTGAGAGGAGTTATTCTTACTGCTACATTGTAATCCTGCTGTTCACCATTGACATCCACCCACTGATGGCCCGAGTAAATGGCGATGATCTTGCGTTTCCACTTCTTTTTGTTTGGCTCCTTAAGACGGAGATAGACACCAGATCCAGTGGAGCCAGACTCAGCATCACAGTACTGATAAAAGAGATCATTTGACTCATCAGAAATGCTACAAAATCTATAGACCAGCTGCCCAGATCGATCATTGTCAAAACCTGAGAAGTGGATCATGCTCCCAGGCATCATTTTGATTGTTGGGCTGATTCCCAGCTCCATGTATTTCCTTTTGTGGGGACGTTTGAGCTCAAGAACAGCATAATCATAATCCAGGGCAATATCCCCAGAGACACCCTTAAACCAGCCTTTTGGGATGTGGGTGCTCTTCACCCTGGTCCACTGGAAGGAGGGCATGCCATCTGAGGTCCCCTGGTTCCTCCCAGATCTCCTCTGCTTTCTCCCACCACCTTTGGATTGTTGCCTTAATTCTGTGGCAACTTCGGGATCCTCCTGGGCTGCAGAAACTTCTCTCCTACTTCTTTTAGCACCTTTGTGTTTCCTGCCATCGCCTCTGGATTTTGTCTTCATCAGGCCAACCCTCAGTCTTTTGCTGCCCTTCACATAATCCTTGCCATTGTGCAGACAGTGGGCAGCTGTTAGCACATGCTTGGGGGAAATGAGAATGCCGCTACAGCCGGTGGAGATCTTCACAGCTGTGTTGAATGGAAAGTTGGTCATAAACCGCTTGTCATAGATGCTGAACCTACTGTCCGTTCCATATATCTGCCTCTTCTTTCTCGAAGACCTTTTTGTGGTTGTGTTTTCAGCTAGGTCAAGTGCTGGTCCGAGGACATTCACTTCAGTTAGGGTCCGTGTGCCGTTTTCAAAAACTGTCTCATAGGACAAGAGGTCCTTCAAGTCAGACAAGCTTGGCACCGGCAATTTTCTTTGACATTCAATTCCACATACACTGTTCAGCTCTAATTTGGTTTGTGCTTCAAATTTAGGGCTGTCAAGGGAGAAAGTTCTTCCACTCACAATCTGGGGAATCTTCTTTAAGTGCCAAGTAAAATCTTGTTCAGTTTCTGTTCCATTAATGAGACCCAATATAGGTATGAAAAATACGAACAGCAGTAACATGTGCTCCATTTTATCTATTTTTTTCTAAAACAAGAAAGAGAGATTTGAAAATATGCATTGGAAATATACACAGTTGTTTTAGTATCTTCAAAGTATAATCATGAAATATTAGCACTGACATCACTGGAACAGAATTCAACACTGCTCAAAATAGAAATGCCTCAGATATTCCCTGTATTGCCTCTGACACTTCCAATGGTCTCTAGCAAGATGGGCGCAGACGAGTCAGCCAGCATCCATGCTGAGCTACCTACTGCAAGATGGAAACAGCTGAATTTTTACCTGCTTTTCCTTCAGTGGGGCAGTAATCTGAGTCATTCCACATTGTACAGGCCCTGTTTTTATTTATCCAGTAGGAATGCAATTATGTTTTACGCTTCTGCTTCTCTTCGCTATAGCTATAGGTTATAGGTACAATGTGGTTGAAAACCACTAATGTGTTCAAAAATTGCATTCAAAAGTTGGGATCCAGGCAGAGGTGGACAGACAGACCACACTTGTGAAACTTAGGAACCCTTAGGAAACCAGTCCAATTGTGCTCTTTCATGTAATGACCAAAAAGTAGCAGCTTTAAGTGACCTAAAAGTCACCAATGGTTCTGCATTACCCACCCAGCTAAGACCCGTGAATATGCATGGAAAATAACACTTCGCTAATTGCTCTCCCAAGGAACCAACTTAGAAAGATCTCCTTTCCCCTTTCAAAGTTTATGTTGTCTGGATGTGACAGATGGAGCAATTTGGGCACCTAAACAAGGTGGCAAGTCCCATTTGAAATGCTTTCAGCTTCTGCTGCTCTGAAAGGCGTGGGTCTCCTGCAGATCACAGAATCACAGAATGGCAGGGATTGGAAGGGACCTCTGGAGATCATCTAGTCCAACCCCTCTGCTAAAGCAGGTTCACCTAGAGCAGGTGGGACCGGATCACATCCAGGCAGGTTTTGAATGTCCCCAGAGAACAAGACTCCACAACCTCTCTGGGCAGCCTGTTCCTGTGCTCTGTCACCCTCAAGGTAAAGTTCTTGATCATGTTCAGATGGAACTGCCTGCGATCCAGTTTATGTCCATTGCTCCTTGTGCTGTCACTGGTCACTACTTAGAAGAATCCAGCCCCATCCTCCTGTAGATATTTATAAACATGATAAGATGCCCTCAGTCTTCTCTTCTCCAGGCTAAACAGACCCAGGCCTCTCAGCCTTTCCTCATAAGAGAGATGCTCCAGTTCCCTCATCAGCTTTGTAACCCTCCGCTGGACTCTCTCCAGTAATTCCTTGTCTTTCTTGAACTGGGGAGTCCAGAACTGAACACAATACACCAGATGTGGCCTCACCAGGGCAGAGT
>VZRW01001588.1:527316-562461 GCA_013398125.1 Aegotheles bennettii
CCTCAGGGACCCTGCTGGCTCCATTCCCGCTCCTCAGGGCCTGCCCTGCTCCTCAGGGGTGCCCCGCTCCTCAGGGACCCTCCTCGCCCTGCTCTACAGAGGCGCCGCTCCTCCCCAGCCCGGCTCCTCAGGGCCTCAGAGGCCAGGTGAGAAGCACGTCCCTCCTTTTCTCATCACTCTTCACCCCTCTCTTCCTGCCTTCCCTTGGTGTCCTTTCGTCTCCCCTCCCAAGGCAGAAAGCTTTGGGTGGTGGTCTCTGCTCAGGGAATCTGCCCCTGGCACTACAACTAAGTCCTCCCCAAAGCTTTCCACTGCTATGTAGGTGTGCAGCATGAAAAGCTCCTTCACTGAGCACTTTTGTAAGTGCTTAACCTGAGCAGTTTCAATGAGCTCATCTGCCGACAACTTGGCACATACTAGATGAGGGCCCACTGATTTGCCAAAACTGGCAGGAAATTTGTGGCACTGCTGGAGATCAGACTCAGATCTGCAGAGTGCTGTTTCGTTGTCTTAATCATAGGCATAGCCTTCCTTTAAAAGGCTTCAGAAGCTTAATGGAACCAGTAAGAATCATAGAATCGTTGGGGTTGGAAGGGACCTTAAAGATCATTCAGTTTCAACCCCCTGCCATGGGCAGGGACCCCTCCCACCAGCCCAGGTTGCTCCGAGCCCCATCCGACCTGGCCTTGAACACTGCCAGGGAGGGGGCAGCCACAACCTGTGCCAGTGTCCCACCACCCTCACAGGGAAGAATTTCCTCCTAATATCCAATCTAAATCTGCCCTCTTTCAGTTTGAAACCATTTCCCCCCTTGTCCTATCACTCCATGCCCTTGTAAAAGTCTCTCTCCAGCTTTCCTGTAGCCCCTTCAGGTACTGGAAGGCTGCTATGAGGTTTCCCTGAAGCCTTCTCATCTCCGGGCAATTATAAATAGGTTGGAAATAATAAATAGGTTGGAAATAAGGCTTTGGGCAGCAACTGCACCCTGCAGTTTCATTGTGAAGATGGAGGTTGATTTCTTTGAAATGTAAATTTTGTTTGCAGTTCTGCTTTTGTTGTTGTGTGTACAACTTAAAGCCAATGTGTAATCATAATTAGTCATGTACCTGAGAAAATGAGCTGAAGAATTCTGAGTTTAATTAACAAGACAAGAGAGAAATGAGTGTAAGGTAGTTAAGTTTTACAAGCATTTTCTTGAGCGTAAGAGCTTCCATACTAGGTCAGACCAAGGGCTTTGCTGGGCCAATATTGTATTGCATTAGTACAGGGCAAAGTCATGCAGTAGCCCCTCCAGCACTGTTCTTGCCACCCAGATTTCAAAGTCAGAGATTTTTTGAGGCGGATGTAATTTCTATGCCCTTAGTAACCTTCACCTTCCCTTAAACCTACATAGATCTGTAGTATCTACAACCTGCTGTGGCTGTAGTTCCACAGTGCAAAAACCTGCCTCATTTTGTGTGCTTTCAACCTGCTTACTGGTAACTTTGATGCTACTAGTTCTTTATCATATGCCTTCTCTCACCCTGAAGGATTCTAGCTAACTTAGCTGTGCTTTACGTTAAAGATGTTCCTGTTTTCCATCCTACTGCTGATGTGCAGGGATCAAAACAGCATCCTAAGGATGATGCAACCAAACACTTCTTGGCAGTGACAAGTAGAACACAAGGAGCAACAGCTACTTGCATTGGACAGCTGTGTTGAGCAACAACAACTGCAACTTGGGAGTCTCAGGCTGGATATGGGGAAAAAATTCTTCACCAAAAGGAACATGCAACACTGCAACAAATTGCCCAGACAGGTTGTGGAGTCACCATCTTTGGTGGTTTCCAACATTCAGCTAGACAAAGCCACAGCTGACTTGATCTTGTGTTGGCAATAGTCCTGCTTCAAGCGGAAGGTTGGACTGGGTGACCTGCAGAGGTCCCTCTCAACCAATATTTCTATAATTCCTTACCTATAAGCAAATTGCAAGGAAAATATGGGGGTTTGTGGCAGGAAAAAGATGTTCTTTGTTTTGTACTCTACTGATTTCTTAACACTTCCTAGTATTTTTTACATTTTGGCAGCTGTTGCACCAGGCTGATGTTCCCATGAAGCCATTTTCATAACTCCAGGACTGTTACTCTTGAGAAGTTATGACCAGATTAGAGCCTGCCTTTTCATACCTGAAGTAAGGACCATTTCCCCCTTCTACATCACCTTGTGTTTAAGCTACACTGAACCCCATGCACCATTTCATTGCTCAGTCACTCCCTTCCATAAACTTGTCTGCAGATCTTCAAGCTTGTCTCATCTTTATTAACCTAAATAACTTGATAGCCTCATCAGACTTTGTGACCTGACTATTCATCTCTTTTCCAGATCATTTATGAATACGATGAATAATGCAAAGGCACAGCGTATTGTTATTGGTAACTATCAACCCTACAAGAACTGATTGCTTAGTCCTCTATTTTGTTTCCCATATTTCAGAAAATGAGGTTAGCGGAGGTTTGTTCCTATTTATTGAAAACTGGCTAATAATAAGAGTTGACTCCTGCTGGCACACTCCTCCATCTTCTCAGACGACAGTCAATGAAAGCTCTCAAGGTAAATAAACACTGTAAAAAATAGTTTTAGAATAATTAGAATACATTTATGAGCATAATATGTAGTTATGTTTTTAAATTATTTGAAATAATTTTTTCTTGAATCTGTTTCATTACTAATATTTTATTTATTGCAATAACAGTATACATTTTTGATCATTCTTTGTAAAAATTTAAAGGGTTTTTTTTAGGAGAAGGTAATTAAAATTTTCCTCAAGATACAGTTTGCAAAAGACATGAAGAATATATATATGTCAGAGTACTGATTCTCTAGAAACACACTGTAAAATATACATGGTAGGGCTGTAAAAATATAATTGTTGGAAAAGTTCCAGCATGCTAATTTTATCCTTCAGAAGTAATTTTATCCCATTAGAAGATTAGTGAGTCCTTTTGGTATTTCTCCATGTTCCAAAAATAAGTTTGACATCATATACCAACTGAGAGATATTCACCTGGAAAAGAACTTTTGAAAGACTGATACCCAAAATGAAAAAAAAAGAGTTGTCAGAGAAAAAAATAAAAGCAAATCTGCGTTTACATCAAGAATGTACGGACTTCTACCAAAATTCTTCCTGCATATCTACAAAGAAAATAAAGCCGGTTTTTACCATCAGATTTGTACCCTGGGTTTGAGTGAATTCACAGAACTGTAGTATTCTTATCTTAAGGCAAATAATCCACAAAATGAACTACAAAATGTTTCCAAGTAAGATTCTCCTCGATTTTTTTCAGGTAGAAATTTGAGACAGGAGCTTCAACTTTCCCTGTGGGCAACATACGCTGAGCATGGACGTACCGGCTGGGCAGCGGCTCCTGGAATGTCATCTGGATTTATGATGCTGGAGGAACACACTCTGCTCTCATGTGGGTCTTGCACACATGCAAAAAATGTTTTATCATAGCAACGGTGTTCCTGGTCTGCAGTATCTGAATTGGATTCCATGTAGTGCATTATGCCTCAGCAGGAAGATACACCTACCCATAAAATATTCTTTCACATAGGATTTATGGGAAGAGAAGACAGGAAGGTACAACTCAGGAAAACCAAAACAAGGTTTATAGATGTCAGGAAGAATGTAGATGTCTATAACCAAATTAAAAGTTCATTGCATAGTCCCTAGCCATACCCCACAAGTAGCTTTAATCTCTTCCTTTCCTGTCTTCAGTCCTTCTACTCTTGTGTATGTGTACACATGTACTTTATTCCCAAATTAGTGATGACTTGGGTAGTGCAGGTAACCCCCTTTCCTTCACACTTTAATTCTCAAGTTACCTTGGGGCACTCTTCCAGCTCAGCTGATACGATATGTTTCACTTTCTTTCTACTTTTCTTGTCCCAGGAAGACCATTTTTTTATGAGCTTTAACACTTTTCCAGTTCCCAAACACTAAACTTGGGATAACTCATTGGCTCATGATGAATGGAAGTGAGATAATTCCTACTGCTTTCAGAACAAAGGGATGTGAAATACAATGGATCTTTCTCACAGGATCAAGAATGGTCTCCATGGTAGTGTCTCTTCTGTAGCAGCTTGTTGCCACAGAAGCCCTTTTGTTTTGTGGACCAGTTGGGGTTGGTTATTGTGCTGTTCAGAGGTTCCTGTGACACAATGCTGACCAGTTAGACTAAAACAGTGAATGAAACAGACCACTGTTAGAGACCCTGGCTTTGGGGACTTGGAAAAGATGCAAGAACTGCAATAAATCGCATAATTTTTAAGAGTGTGCACAGTGAGGACAAAGAGGATGACAACAGCATTGCTTGCTCAGGGGGATTCTGCATAGACAAATGGACTGTCGCAGTACAGACTGGTGAGGTAGTTGCTCATTTTAAACTGGGTATAGGTGTACAAAGGAGTATGGTGCCAGAAACAAGGATATCAGCAATGAGGGCAATGCCGTGAACACAAGAACTTACAGATGATGAAAAGAAGGAGGGGTATGAAACTCGAGGCATCTAGTTGTGACAAGATACAATATTAATTTATGAACTAGATAAATGGGTAAATAATAGACTTGAAAAACCCCCACTTTGTAGCATTACAAACAGATAAAGTCCCATTTCAAAGTTAAAACTATGTCAAGCTTGTGGTCATATCAAGAGGATGTTTTCTTCAGTGAGGTAGCAAGCAAAAATAAATGTGGATATATCTAAGCATATGAGCCATAGGGGAGACACTCTTCTAACTGCACAGAATGGAAGTGAGTTAATAGCTGAGCCACCACCCAACTCCTGCCTTTTATAATTTTGGTCTCCCCCTAAAATAGCAGTTGAAAATGAAGCTGGACAGGCTTGTTGTTCTGACATTCATATATTTAGTAGGAAATCAGAGTTGATTGTTCACTCATCATTGCTACAAGAGCAAGACCTTTGATTCTTACCTGTTGTGTAGCATCATGGAGATTATATACATATATATAAAGTGAAAATTTTCCTCAAGGAAAATTTCTACAAGGAGAGATACTTCTGGAGATGTGTCAGATGGCAAATATTTTTATACACACGATGTGTTGGCAGGTTGCAGGCAGGTACTGTTAAGGAAAAAAAAAGCCATTTTTGTGAGCATAGTACTTTGAAGGAAATGGTTTCCTCCAACTGGCATTTCCATTGCTCTCAGCACACCAGCAGCTTTACTGGAAAATCAGTGAACTGTTCGTGGTAACACAGCATACTATGATATGGATAAATGACATTTTGATGTGAGGAGAAAAGAAGTGCATGTCCAGAGACTCTGAGAAGCTCTGGAAAAATCCTGCCTTTGCCTGGCTAAAGCTGAATATTCATTCCCTCCCCAAGCCTCTAAATTCCTTTAATGGAAACAGCATACCTCAGAGGAAAGTTAATAGAGTGATGTTGACATGTTAGATAATGTAAGATTTTAGCTACCATCAGCATGATTGACCCAACAGAGGGGAAAGAGATTCCAGGGAAAGATGAACTGGCAAGGGACATGGTGCCTAATCTCGCTATTCAAACCAGCAAAGGGTCAATGGCAGTGAAATGCACATCTTACAGTCTGAGAAATCAGAGGAATTAACTGCAATATATTACTGGAGAAAATGTGACATTCAGCATAAAACTGAGTGCCTGTGATACTTCCAAACAGAATATTGAAGCAATCCTATTCTAGAAGTATGGACAAAATAGGAAAAGGTGCAGTAACAGAAATTGTGTTTTCAAGAGCTCCAAAAAAAAAAACAAACCCCCAAAACCAAACAGGGATGTTGGTCTTACTCCACGGTTAGTAAGGAATATTGTCTTTATTGTCAGTGTTAACTGCAGGTGACCATAAACCATTTACTGCCATCACACACATGCCTAAGAGAGTACAAGATTCGTTTTTCAGCTATAGTTGCATGAGTTACAAATTGAATACAAACCCGAGGCAAAAACCACACCTTACAAGAACCATTTACTTAACCACATTCCAAAATAATATTCCATCAGAAGGCAAATCTTCTTTGTTTGTTCTTAGTAAACTGTAGGTATGAAGTCAGATCTGAGGAAAACCTGGTGATAGTTTTAAAATTCCATTCACACCCCTGAAATAGCTGGATGTTTCTGCTAAAATTATTAACAGTGTAATAGCTACTAACATTGGAATTTTTAAGGTTTCACTTTAGACTTCAAACATAATATTCCATCAGAATGAACACAGGCATTTTATACCTCTGAGAGCCATAATTACTATTAGGAAAACAATGTTATATTTATTGCTAAGTCCTATGGTGAATACAACATCAGGGTTGCCAAGTATGCTTTGTTGCCATCCAGACCGTGTTAAGTGTACATTATCTTTGGGTCTCTGAAGCTGGCAGGAGAAACTAGCACCAAACAACATCCAGGATGCATTTTTATTGCAATATTCCATCTTCTCTTTTGCACCTCACATAGCTCTCTCCTGTGTGTTCTGTTTGTCTTTCCTCACTGACCTCCACTGCATGAGGCAGGACTCAGTCCCACTGGTAACTGAGGGGAAGTACAGCTGCAGCTAAAGTAATGGGGGATCTTTTTTTGTGGGTGATACTATGCAGAGATTGAAGTAAATGCTCATAACTGTCCTTGGCTCTCAAAGTCTCTGCATATTCCTAATAACTTTAAAGCTGTCTGTAGGTTTTCAGCTTGCTGCTGGAATCATTTCCACATGTTAACAACTCAGTGAATGGTTCAACAAAGAGAGGGAAGGCAGAAACACTTTGCCCTAATCAGACTGATTTCTGCAGTAGTACTTGCACAGCATCACATCTGTCTGCCATTCTGACTGTGATAGTGCCCTCAGGATTGCTGAAGGGCTATCCTTGCTCTCAAGAGGTTACAGGCAAAGTGTCCTCAAAGGGAATCCATAGATAAACATGAATAGATGTTGAGGGATAATTTAGCTTTTCTTTATTATTTTTTTTAAAGCCTGACCTAAATTTGACATTTATCTCAGTAAGCACATGTCCTAAGACTGTCCAGCAACCCGTCCTCTTTCATTGTGACTCATTACACTCCCAGGTTCAGGCAAGGTGCATCCTCATGTAGTCACAGAGACTCGCTGGGGCAGCTCTCAGAGGAGCAGTACTGTGACAAAGGGAAGACAGAACAAGCAAGCTACAGCATGCATTTTTCCCGTGGCAGGCAAATTAACAAAATATGTAAATTGCCCTAACAAAAAGAAGATAGAATTTAGAAAACGTGTTTTTCATATGTTGCTTGGGAAAACTGTAAATTTGGGGGTAAGTCTGGAGGGTAGTTGGAAAAACAAGAACTGACTTAACCATGATTTGAGCTGAATTTTTTGAAGAAGTAGTTCTGCTTCTGTTCATTCCTGCCTCAAAACTCTAGCGGGTCGTCGAGCTATAATGCTCACAATGAAACATGCAATGCAAGCAGTGCAGAGCAGGACACTAGTAACACTTGAAAGCAGTTTATATTAGACCAGTACTTTCACTGGTATCGTCAAATCAACAGAAGCACATTGCTTTATTTATTATCCCAGTGTATCCATGCTTCTCATTTTGAATCATTCTTTTAATTAAACGTACTACAGGGTCCATCTTTGGTGGCATCTTCCACAACTCTGTGGATTATTTGATGCCAATGTAATAATATTCATCCCATTGATTTATTTGGTGTGCTTGCTGGTACAACTGATAAGGTATGGGAGGTAAACCCAAAGCCTAGGCAAGATAGTGGAAGGGTTTTTTTTTCACTTCTCAGCCTTTTGTATCAGGTCTCAAGAGAAAAAAATTATGGTGGAGATTCCATAAACACATAGATTCCCTTCCTCTACCCGTTACAATTTTTGCTTCTGATTAACTCTCTAGCCCACAGCCTTCTTGCATACTTTAACTGTATTAAAGCAAAACAGATGTGAGAAGATTGACTTTAGAATGAATTTAATGTAAGTTAAAATAAATGGAAAATTATAGCTCCAACTTGTAATGGAAAACTGATACCCATCTTAAGAATTATCACCCTTTCACATACCTCTGCTCAGCCAAGATTTTCAAACTAACAACTGCACATTACTCAGTACCAAATCCTCATTAACAGCATGTTTTGTCAAAACTCCCTGAGGTGGGGTTTGCCTGCCTCTTGCATTTGTATGATCCTCACCTTGCTTTCAGCAAAGACAAGCACTTATACACATTTGTATTGTTACCAGAAGTCATGGAACTGCTCACTGGATAATCCTTCTCTATCACAGCAGCATAAGCTATTTGTCTTCATCTGTGGCTTGTGCTTCCCCATTTCATTTTCATTAAGACACTCCTCCTGCTGCCTGTAACAACATTCAGTATTTTCCACTCATCCTGTGTTTGAGCAAACACCATCATGCTGCACCTGCTTCTGGTGTTGGCTCTCTGCTCTCCATTTCACTTCGAAAGGACCCTCACGATGCATCTTCAAATCCTTCCTTAAATCTCCCCCTCTCTACACCTAGAGCATACTTATCACACTTAGGTTGTTGATGGGCAGAAACCAACCACACACACCATATTAATTTTATTATGTCTCTGTAGTCTCCCTTCTGGTTGTATCCCATTTACAATATGTATCAGCAGATTGCTGTAGAGTCCCATTTTAGGATGGAGATTTTACAAGCAATAATAACAAATAACAAATTAATTTTTTCATCACGGGATGAAATACATGTGCACATACATTACTTCAGTTGCCACAATACTGGTTTTGGAAGAGATCTGAACAGATGCAGTTGCTTTGCTTGTGCCAGTACCTATTCTGTTTTAGTCACTGGCAGCACACTGTTGGAGCAACAGCAACAGCTCTGCATTCCCACTTGAAAATCTCAGTTTTAGCAATTCATGAACTGCATCTAAAAATATATCCTCATTTGAATATTGGCATTCAAGCTACAGTCTAGAAGCAGTTCCTGTTTAAACCTGTTTAGTTAGTTCAGCAGTTTTACCTACAACACAAAAGATACCCTTGCTGCTTCAGAAAGCATTCTTCCATTTTTCCATGTTCAGATTTGATGACATTGTTCCGCATTTCAATTTTCTCTAATATGAACTTTTTTAAAAAAATTAATTCATTTACCTTGTATCAGCTTTGTACTTCCTTACCCTTGGACAGTCAGTGCTGAGTAACAGTAGGAAGCCAGTGGCTGCAGTCTCATAAATTAAAGAACTATAGAATGCCAAAAAGCATATGGAAACACCTGGTCCTTTGATTTACTTTGCAAATACATGCTGAAGACTACATGCCTTATTTATAGACTTACTACAAAACAAATTAACATTGGCCTTCCAAGTTAAACAATCATCCAGCAGGAGAAAAGCTTCCTAGCTGCTAACACCACAGTAAAAAGAAGTCCTCTAGAACAATGTAAAATGAGGGTCCCAAGTCAATGAGATGCTCTCTCAGTTTGTTTGTAATCCCCTGTTCAAATTTATTAACCTTTATCTCAGTCCTGGGAAGATCTTACATTTACTCCAGTCTGTGAGGGGATGTATGAACCTCAGAGTGGCTGAGTGAAGCTACAGAGCTGTTGGCATCTCTATCAACTCTTCCGCAATTTTCCTGCAAGATCTGTCAAATCACAGGGGAGGAGTTAAAAAGGAAAGACCCAGGCTGGCTGGCTTGGCTTGGATTTAACACATGACCAGAGATTGTTAGATGCAATCTGTATAAATACCTAAAGGGGGGCTGTCAAGAAGATGGAGCCAGGTTCTTCTTGGTCTTGCCAACCAATAGAACGAGAGGCAATGGACAGAGGGTGATGCACAGGAAGTTCCACCTGAACTTGAGGAAGGACTTGACTGTGAGTTCTCGCATACTGGAACAGGTTGCCCAGAGAGGTTGTGGAGTCTCCCTCACTGGAGATAAAGAACCATCTGGATGCAGTCCTGTGCCATGTGCTCTAGGATGACCCTGACTGGGCAAGGAGGTTGGACCAGGTGACCCACTGTGGTCCCTTCCAACCTTACTGCTTCTGTGATTCTGTATGCCAAAATTTTCCACAATTGCATACATTTGGCTGAGGACTGATGTGTTTGCTTTGCTACCTGGAACCTGCAGAAGGTCTGAATGGGGATGTGACAGCTAGCGGTATTTAGAAAGGGGGCATCTTCCCTCTCTAAACCTCATAAATTTAATCGCCATTGAGGTTCATTCAGCAATTTATTCAAACTTTCCAAGCTGTGTGGTTACACAGGCCTAGAACAGGATAACCACTGTCCTCATGTTGGCATAGCTATATATAGATATGGAGTGTTGCACACAATACATATGTGTACATTCTCAAAGAAGGCCAAATAATGCAGGCATATGCTATCTGTAAGAGTGTCAACTGCATAATTTAATTAAGTTATTTGATTAATTTGAGGATGCCACAGCACAAAAATGCATTATGTACTTATTAACATGAGTGATGTAAAACAAAAGAAGCAAATGTAATGGGTGAAATTTTCAGGCAAAATTCACTACAACCCTCTGATTATTTTCAAATTATGTGTACAAGCAGAGCCCATCATGAGTGCAATTATGTGTGCAAACTGTTTGAGTGGAGGTCACTCCAGCTTCCGCAAAGGAAAATTCCCCTATTGAGGTAGACTGCTCATCCATATTATTCACTGGGCTACAGAAAGCCGCGTTTTCTTTAACAACAGTTGCTAGCCATTTAATACATTAATATGACTCCAAGGTTAAAAACTAAAGCACAGAAAACAAAATCCAAAGGGAATAAGATATGACTAATAGGCAAATCCAATGTCGTTGAATTTTTCTTATGTGCATTAGCACAGTCATGCTTGACTGACTTCAGCAAATTGGATTCCTACTTAGTAGCATTGTTATCTTAACTCTAAAATATTCCATTAAGGTTTTCTTGAATGGGGTTCATTAGAAAAATATGATGTTATTCCCAAAGTATGATCCTGAGTTCCTTTTTTTGCTTCTGTACTCTTTCACTTGCCAGAAAGAATTGGAAACACTGGATTCAATTCCACTGACTCAGATCTTTCTAGTAAAACATACATAATTGCAATCAGTTTGTCTCATTTGTTAATTCTAGAATGGGTCTTTTTTGTGAAGGCTACAGGAAAATTTCTGCTTTTCTGAAATGTTTCTATTTTGCTTCAATAAATATTTGTTTTGACTTCTAATGTATAATTCTAAAAAGAGACAAGATTAATGAATTAGTGCCATGAATTACTAAAAGAGTGAAATACTATTGGATAAAGGTTTTGATTTGTAGATTGGGCCAAATGAATGCACCTCAGCTAATTTACCTGTTTTTTATTTTTCAAACCCATTCTTCTATCCAAACAATAAACCAACTCCGCTAATGTTTGCAAAAGCAAATTCCATTGCTATGTAATAAGAAAATGTTACAAAACTCACAATATTGCTAAGACTTTAAGTACTAAAAATGTCAATAGTCTATGTAGGAATTAAGATAATTTTTAAAATCAAAGTTTACACTGATATTGAATCAGAAGTCCAGTGGGTTAAAAATCCTCCATGGTTAAGTCATCATTTGGCCAGATCACCCAATTTAGAAAGGAGGTAATCAAATCACAGAAGTTAAAGGAACAGAGAATTATTTCTTATTAACCATCTATTAGATGATCAAAGAAAAATAAGTTGGTTTAATCAAAACCTTCTTATTCCTCTTTCATTCATAGCACACAACAGTGATACTGAAATATTTGGTAGAGAATCTTTGTACCCATGTTGGTTTTAGTCCCTAGTTACAGATATTAACGAAAGTCATAAAATCAATTTATCAAATCTTTAATAGTTTCTATTAAATTTCATATTCAGCATTGTTACACAATTTCAAAATTCAGCTTTGTGCTTTGTAGCTGTGCCGTTGATCTGACACCTCTTGCAGGACAGAGAACCCGCAACAGAGCACGCTGGGCTTTCAACCCCCCCTCACCACAGGCATCTCTTTGTCTTTCTCGGATGTTTTATTTAATGAACTTTGTACTGTACTTGATGAAAAGTCTGCATGTTTCAGGCATTGCTGATTGATAAAGAGAGTATTCAGGTCCTTATTTACAGGCAGGATAATTTCATAAAGGCCAGTTAGAGATTGTCCTTTCTCCTAAAGATAGAAGAGCAGTTAGAGAAAGTCCTGCTGAGGATGACTTCTGTGGGATGGTCACTACTGCAATCATATGGTGAAAAAGGCAAGGGAGGGAGTCTAGGGCTGCCTTTACAGAAAAAGACCTCATTTTCAATAAATAGGTGATAGCCATATGATCTGTTCTGTGTATTTATGCCTTATTTTGGCCTTCACTAGCTCACAGAAATAGCTGCAAGACTCATTGTTAGGTCTTTCATTCAACCCCAAAGCATCTTATGTTTCCTGAAAATACTGGAAATCAGCTGAACAAACCCCCTATCGATAGCCCCATCACAGCACCAGGCATAAAAGCTAAGGGAAAATATATGGAGCCTTGCTAATTTTCACACTATGGTTGATACTCAATTAATAAAAAAGAACTAATAACAAAGATCTGCTTTTACATTTTATCAGTGTAAACTCCGTATAATATAAAATAATTAAAGTATATATGCCAGGGAAAAACTCTCATTTGAGCTATTTCTCTCACAGCCTGTTGTTATCATAACTGTCAGTTTTCCAGTGCATTCTTTAGAAATGAAATTGCACATGGATTGACATCACAGTAGTTCTAGCATCAAAGAGTAAGAGCCTATAGAATTTATATAGCTATAGTGTGTCATAAATCACAGTTTGCATAAAAAAGTTAAAATAACTGAGCCAATACTATCATAACAAGTTTCTTAAAAAAATATATAATAAACTATGTGCAGTGACCTTCATTAAAAAAATAATGACATATATCTCTCTATTTTTTGACTGTTTTCATACCACTTTAATGCATTCAATGTATCAATACTAGTGTATGGGAATAAGCACTACCAGAATCAGACACCTCACTGGTACTATTGTTCATTCCAGTCATTGTTCACAGTCAACTATTTCAGCCCAAACTAAACCTTCAGCTTAAACCTGATATGTATCCACTTGTTTATTTTAGCTAGAACAGGCCCACAGTCCAGGTAATCACAAACCATTTTCTTCAGATTATTCCAGATACTCAACTGAGATTTCTTCCTGAGAGACATAGACATCAGATACTTCAGGACTGTCAAATACCTCTGACACAAACTTTCTGTATCTTTCTTTGAGTTAATCAGCTCCAGAAATTGTATTTATCAATGGAGGAAAAAAAGCAACTCAAGATACTCTGTAGCTTAGTCTACTCCATCTGTTTTAGGGTGAGACTGTTTTTGACTCGAGGAGCTATCACATGAAACATAATGACTAGATTAAAGACAAGAAGGGCTAGTAAGTCATGTGACAAATGAGAGTCATTTACTAAGGCTCTCAGGGGTCAGTCCAGAGCAATTAGGCTTTTTGGCTCCAAATCTGTAGAGAACTATAGATGGAGCCTAGAAAGATTAGCTTGAATGGCTAAAGTTACCTTTTTGGAATACCTGACAAATGCCAACCACTTAGATGGCTAAATTTAGATGAGGTAAATCCCATTCTCAGTATGGTATCAGTTCAGTGGTGCACTTAATCATGAGCTATTTTATAGCAACTCTCTCCCACCGATGAAAATTAGAGAAGAATATGATTTTTTTTTCTGGTTCACAGTTATGAGTAAGTATAATTCAGGATAATTTAGAAATGTACTTTCTTTTAAAAAAAATGCATCAGCATTTTATAATTAGAATATTCATTAGAGAATAAATATCTTTGATAGATTTAAAGAAAAAAAACCCAAGCAGCAAGGTAATAGTATTTTTTTATATTATTAGATTAGATTTAGATACTTGTCTTCTGGGGAAATGACTGTGAAACCCTAATTAAAGGATTAAAGTCCAAAGACTTTTGGAATAAATCCTGACAGCTTGAGTTTTGTGCTCCTAATGTCTCCTTTGTTATTTTTTAGGATACTTTAATCATTAAACATTTCTGTAAATGGGAACTGTAATCCAGGTCTTTATGTAAAGTGGAATCTTTCTCTCCATTATTTCCAGAGTTTTGTCTTTTATGGGAAGACTGAATCCATGTTGTTCTATCTTTTTCAAACTATGTAGCAGGGATTGTATCTTTAGACTAATTCTCTCATAATATCTATCCTTAAAACTCATCCTGTTTGCCCATGCCACTGTTTTACATTTTTCTGTAAGAAAGAGCAGATTGAGAGGAGAAAAATTCCAGTACTTGAGAGGTGGTTGTTTACACAAATTCCTTTCTCCACTATATCCATTACAGAGAAAAGTGAGATACTGGTATTCTGTGCTGTCATAACCCTTATCAAGCCATGTATCCAACTTCATTGCAAGAACGTTGAATTTTGAGCTTTCATATTTGCTAGCTTAGCAGAAATGGCAGATTTTCTTTCTTTCCATCTTTTTATTCAATATTTTGCATGCTAGTTTTGTATTTCTTTTGCTTCCTTCTGTTTCCTTCTGTTTGGAATTCCAGTACAAGATAATCCTATGCACAAAAGGAAAACAAAAGTAAGACTGAGGATGATTGTGTAACTTTTGCAGATGTTAGTTACACTGTGAACTGTGAAAGGTCTGTATAAACTTCAGAAATGTTGTAACGTCTGTCTGCTAACAAAAAGAAAATGAAACAGCAATCTTTAGCTTATAGGCCTATCCTGTCACCTCATGATTTTGGAGAATGAAAAACTACATAAATATTATTCTTGTTTGACCTGTTCTTACAAAAATGAGCAGTAGAAGGACTAAATAAAGAAATTTGCAAGATGTCCTACCTCAGACTCTACCTAGAGGAAAGGAGTCTTCATTTTGCCATTTCATGAATAATAAGATCTGACTTAACTGTCAGATCTTATAGCTATATAACTATATAACTATATAACACATATATCATAGCTGAAAACAAGACACAAAGTGACAGGGAATTTAATGAGCTGTTTTAATCATGTTAAGTGTTTTACATAGTCACTGATCCTTTAATTTCTGTATGGGTATTTCCTGTCAAAATTAGGCTTGTAATTTCAGGTTTCAAATGAAAACAGCATTGGTTTATCTGAATTTGGAATGCCTTCATAGTCTTACTGTACCTAGCAATCAAAATCCTCACTTAATAATCATTGTTTTGAAATTATATAAAATAGTTTAATAATTAAGGGCAAAAGCAGAATACATATAGCATACATGCAGTAACATATTTCAACATTTTTTATTTTTATGAACTCACCACAATTCTATTAATAGCTATAAGAATTCTGGCAGAGACATCAATTACAGGAAAAAATAAAAATAAAACAATTAAATAGACAAATGTCATCAGCAAATTAAGGTGCTTTACAGTTTTGCCAAGAAAAACTGTGACTAGTGAAATTAGATACTGGATCAAGCACTGAATGCAGCACAGCTTGGCAGAAGGGAGCCAGAGAAATCTCATGTGTCTGGTAGTCTGTGCCTGAGAATATGGACAAGATTAGTAAAGCCCATGAGGAGAACCCATGCCTGCTTGAGAGAAGAGGTAGGAAATTCCCCCTTGGCTCCTGTCTCCCGAAGAAAGAACTTCTAGAACTTCTCCCAGAACTCCCCCCCGAACTTCTAGTATTGGCAATCTTTGTCATACTCTTTAGGGTTAAAGGCTGCAGGGTTTGATGGATAAAGGAGGGAGAGGTGTGAGGAATTAGCTTCTCTCTACAAGGTCAGCATTAATTCCATGCCAGCAGGTGAAAGGGCTGAGAAGGCTGGTGCAGAAGGTAAGTATGGAGTTGGGGAACCTGAATGTGGGACGAGAGAGAAAGCACTCCAGCACCCTCGTGTCTGCTTGGAAGACGGTGTCATACCCAAGGCTAATCACTGCATTTTGTCATTCATTAAAGAAAATAGCCCATTTCCCATTTAATTTACTGAGAGCAAGTTTTAATATATTACTTTTGCCTTTAGCTTTTTGCTTATCTACCCTGAATATTGCATTCTGCATTCTCCAGTCCAGGCACCTGGGAAAATGAATGATTTGTTTTCTTGGGGAATTTTTCTGAAGTTAGATCACAAACTTTCCTGGCAATTTAGGTCACAGAGATGATATATGAAGACTGATGTATTAGGTCTCTGGCTGCAGAAGACATCCAGTTACCTAGGGAAGAAATGGGAAAGGTTACTACTGGCACCTAAGCATCCTCCTCTGAGCTTCATGTGATCTTCCATTTCTAAAAGAGGCCAGAGCTCAGCATAGAAGGGGAGGGAAGGGGTACATTTTACTCCCACGAGCGGGAGTTTCTTGAAGATTTCCTCTCTCAGTACACCCTTTTCTTTCAAACTCTTATAACAAGCTAAATCCACAAAAGGCCTTTAAGAACGAAGTAAGTACCACAGAGAGTGTTTGCAGGTGTACTAGTTGCTCAAGTAAATTAAAAATGATGGCCATCATGAGGAGCTGTGAAAGGATATAATAAGTGTGATGTGATTGATACTCACTGAGTGTCCAGGCAATAAAATGGCAGGTAAAATCCAGCAGAGATTACTATGAGGTGATATGTATGGAAAGAAACAATTTCTGCTTATATATACACTGGTGCACCTAGAGTGGTAAGTTACCATTATGGTCTAAAATCATACCCTACAAATAGTTATTTCTATGAAAATATCATCTCAGTGTTGAGCAGCTGTCAAAGCAGAGGGAAAGTTAGGAATTATTAGGAAAGAATAGAGTAAAAAAGTGGAAATCAGTACTATGCGACTATAAAAAATCTAAGATGTCCCCACATATTGAATACCATGTGCAGTTCTCTTTATCCATCTCAGAAATGATACAATAAAACAAGGGAATGGTAACAAAGAGGAAGCCAATAATCGAACAAGTTCAATATAAGAAAATGAAAAACTCATTCTGGAAAACAATTGATCTAGAAGAAAAAGATAAAGGTTTATAAAATCCTGTGTAGCATGGAGATAGAGAATAGGGAATGATTTTTCACTACTTTTTCTAATAGCAGCAACATAAAATGAAACAAGAAGGTAACAGGTTCAAAATTTTTTTAAAAAAGGACCTTTATATGCATTAACCTGTGACTTTCCCTGCCACATAATGTTGTGGATACTAAAAGTTCACATAAATCAAAATTGGTTTGGACAAACACATGGAAAAAGAATCTGTTCCACGCTTTTAATGTAAATGCACCTCCTCTAGCTCAAATGCACCTCCTCTAGCTCAGTTAGCTCCTGAGCCAGAATTCACTCAGGAGAGTACTCTGGAAAATGTCACTACAGTGCTTGCTAGTAGCCACTCTTTTGTTTTTTTTAACCTGGTTTGACTTTTGTTGGCAGCAGAAGACAGAGCACGGTTTTCTTTACAGTGGAAGATGTCTGTTGACAAATTTTAGACACAAACACACCTCTCTCAATGGAGACATGAGAACTGAGACAGATGATCTCAGCAAAATTTCTCAAAAATGGAACAAGCTGTGTGAAAAGACCAGCTCTGGGCACTCCAGAAGAAGATGAGATGGCACATCTTTTTTCTACAGAAGGCACATTAGCTGACGAGTTCTTGTTAATCTTGACGATGCAGCTCCAACAGAAGATACCATTTGTGATATGTTTTTTAAATGTTAAAAGAAGTCTTTATTTTTTTAATACCTATTATGGCATGAATTCATGGGGAATTGTCTCCAGCGGTTCTGGCTCTTTGCCGTTGGTTCTCACAAAGTATGCTTCTCTGAGGGGTGCAGGCTAGCATTTCAGTTGAACACCAGTGCTTATTTCTTGTGCTTCCTTTTGTTCACCTTCATGAGCTGCAGGAAACTGTCTGTTCATCAAGTATTTAATGTGTGAGGTATGAACATTTTGAGACTGTGTTTAGAGCTAAGTAGGTCTTTAGTTTGACCCAGTACAGTTGTTCTAATAGTCTTATTTGTTTAAGTGCTCTCCTATGTGATAGGGTCCAGAGCCTTGAATTGAAAGATACGCCTCTTATGCACTTCCACTCTGACTTAGAAAAACCTAGTGAGCTCAAGCTAATTTTTGGACTAAGTTTAGATCAAGCTGTAGATGGAAGAATTCTGCCTGCTTGAGGTCCACGTGAGCCTTCTTCTGCGGTACCTGAACTTGAAAGAACACAAAAGTACTTTCTTGGCCCTATTTGCAGCACAGTTTCAGTAGCTGCAGCCCAGCTAGTCAAGCACTCTCATGAGATGTGGAAGATGTGAAAGACACCATGAAGCCATCAAGCCACACCAGGCTGAGAAGGAAGGTGACCCAAAGGCTCCCAATTACTTGGTAGCTGCTGTAACCTCTAGAATATTATGCAGATAGGGAGTATTAACACCATTCAAAATAGTATCTACAATTGCATTTTAGGAGCACCCAAAACTGTAGGTCTGAGTGGACTCAGAAGACTCAACCAGAAAAATGGTTCATTGCATCATCCCAAACTTCCCCTGTCCATCCCCAGGGACAGAGAGGTGTAGTCAGGAGAGGCCAGAAATCACTCTGGGCCCTTTTCCAGTGTAATGGAGAGTTTCTGCCAATTTAGGCAAAAGCTGAATGTAGGAGAGTGGAGTCAGACGGCAGATTAAGACGTTGGCCTCCCGCAATTCATGTCTGCTTTTGATGATGGTTAGCTGAAGACCTCTATCATGTTATCTTTTTTAAATTATAAAGCAAAGATTGGGGAAATAAAAAATAAATAAATGTACATCTCTCAGGGGAAGTTACCTGGCCAGTCTCTAGATATGTTCTGAGCTGGGCACTGCTCTTTTAACAAAAGAGTTGTTTTGTTGACTCCCAGTAGAGTTCCCAGTAGAGTCAAGGGCTGCAAAGGGAAGTGCTACCTTCTTTAGAGCCATAACAAATACCACCATCGTGCCCCAAGGCCTGCAAAGAGAAGCAGGGTTTCAGACCCTGTGTCTGCAGAGCACCACACTGAATGAGACTAGCAGCAGTGAAGAGATTGCCTGCACAGTTTCTAGGGAAAAACATCATTCATTTATTTATCAGGTGAGCTGAAGAGTTGATACATTTTCCATTTATACTTCCTTGCCCAGAACCTGCATGCCTTTCCCATCCACTAAGAAATACTTGAAAAAATCCCAGGTATAGGTATAGGGGTAGCAGCCTCTATGCTGAAGAAGTCAACAGAAAAGCTGTATTGTCCTTAATGGAAACTAAAAATGTTCCAATATCATTGGCTGTAAGGGTTATTCTCTCTTTGTCTTCCCACTTCAGGGTGGCCAGCAATAGCTTTTCTTTAAAGTTTATAAGTTTAACTAAAATTCTTAGGACTGCCAAAATATATATGGAACACAAACAATTAATATCTATGTGAAGTATGTGATAGATATGGAATATATGAACACTTCAAAACACTTCAACTCCTAACACTTGAACAACCTAAGTTAATGACCATCTATAGACATAAATCTGCATCATTAGACTTTTTGGAACAGTATGCTTCTTCACATTTGCAATGCTGCACATTATGCTGCTGAGCCTGTTGACACAGAAATATTGTTATCAAATTAAAACAGACAGCAAGTGGCTTAAATCTGTCACCACTAGGTGTTTCCTATACTACCGTGAGATAACAAATGTTGCCAATATAAACAAATTAAGAAAGCATAGTGTTTTAAAAAGCTAGATGTCAACATTGCTGTAGTATTATTGACATTAAACTGGAAAATACTAAAAGTGTGGCATTTGCAGCCCATCAGTTTCAAACACCCAATTAATTCCTTAATTCAATCCCTGTGTATTATAGCAATGCAGTAGTCAATATGGGATGAATGCTTATGGCATGAGTTTTTACTTACACTTCGGAAGGTCAGCATCTCATTTCTTGGTTAACTTTAGACGCCTTTTTCTGTTTCGAAGACTCTTTGTCAAAAAGCTGTGAGAATTAAAAATTACCTTTTCAGCTATTCAAGAAATTATTTTTGTTTCCAGTTTAAGGAGAAAATCCAGTAAATTATGAAGAAGTGCTTTTACACAACAGATCTTTTTTTCATGGGACTGCATGTTATGTGTTTTGCCCTCTCCATCCAGAAGCACCAAACACAGTTGAGGATTTTAGCAGCTACCCTGTACAAACCCCAGGCTGGATACCACGAAAACATGCCCTAGCTCCCAAATATAGCATGCCCTTATAGCTTCCCTACCTGCAGATTCCTTGGGCTACTGACTGTCACCACCAGGTCAATCATGGGAGGGACCTAGCACAGATGTGAAGTGTGATGGGTCAGGCCCTGCATCCTTACTGAACTAGATCTTAGCTATACCTCCTGGAACTGCTTTTGCAGTTCTCAAACTAATTACTTTCTTTATTGCTTTCACAAAATACATTATGACCCAGGTGCTGCAATGTTCTGAAGTGTTTTTGTAAGTAGCGTTACACTCATTTGTCAAATAAATGAACCTGGCACATTCCTTAATACCTTTATTTTTTTTAACTAATTGTAAATCATTCATCCTCAATCAAACATAATCCTTAATGCTCTGCTGGACTTTAATCAAATAATAAAACTAGTGATACAGAAACTACAATAGGATTTCAAATCGCTGCAGATTATCAGGATAGCATTACAAATGCTTTCCTGTCATGTGCCCAAAAATTGCACTTACAAAATGTCCTCTTACTGGCTGTGGTTGGTAGACCCTGGCTGGATGCCAGGTGCCCACTAAAGCCACTCAATCACTCTCCTCCTGAGCTGGACAGGGAAGAGAAAACATAACAAAAGGCTCATGGTTCAAGATAAGGGCAGGGAGAGATCACTCAGCAATTACCCTCATGGGTGAAACAGACTTGACTCAGGGAAAATCAATTTAATTTATTACCAACCAAATCAGAGTACGTTAATGAGAAAATAAAAACTAAATCTAAAATCACCTTCTCTCTACCTCTCCCTTCTTTCCAGGCTCAGCTTCACTCGTGATGTTTCTACCTCCTCCCCCAAGTGGTGCAGAGGGGTAGGGAATGGGGGTTGTGGTCAGTTTGTCATATGTTGTCTCTGCCACCCCTTCCTCCTCAGAGGTAGGACTCCTGACACTCTTCCCCTGCTCCAGCGTGGGGTTCCTCCCATGGGAGATGGTCTTCGACAAACTTCTCCAACATGAGTCCTTTCCATGGGCTGCAGTTCTACATTAACTGCTCCAGAGTGGGTGCTTTCCATGGGGTTCAGTCCTTCAGGAACCAACTACTCCAGCATGGATCCCCCATGGGATCACAAGTCCTGCCAGCAAACCTGCTCCAGCGTGGGCTCCTCTCTCCATGAGTCCATAGGTCCTGCCAGGAGCCTGCTCCAGCATGGGCTCTCCACAGGATCACAGCCACCTTCAGGCATCTACTTGCTCTGGCATGTGGTCCTCTATGGGCTGCAGGTGGATATCTGCTACACCATTAACTGCCATGGGCTGCAGGGGGACAGCCTGCCTCACCATGGTCTTCACCACAGGCCCTAGGGGAGTCTCTGCTCTGGTGCCTGGAGCACCTCCTCCCCTTCCATCTTCACTGACGTTGGTGTCTGGAGAGTTATTCCTCTCACATATTCTCACTCCTCTCCCCTGGATGCTGTTGAGCAGCAGTTTTTTTCTCTTAAAAATTTTATCACAGAGATGCTACCACTGTTGCTGATGGGCTCAGCCTTGGCCAGCTGCGGGTCCATCTTGGAGCTGGCTGGCATTGTCTCTGTCAGATAGGGGGAACCTTCTAGCAGCTTTTCACAGAAGCCATTCCTGTAGCCCCCGCTGCTACTAAAACCCTGCCTTTGAAACCCAATACTCTGGCTCTCTACTTTCTTTTCCAAAACTACACTATATGTCTCTGAGCTGTCCCACTTAATTTAAGCTTGAAAGGATAAAGAGTCAATGTGTACAAATACGATTACAAAGTTGGAAATTTCAAAAAGGAAAAAGTTACCCAAAGAAGTACTAAAATAATTTTGCACATCCCTTAGAGCTGTGTCCTGAAACACTCAACTAGCTTCACCCTACCTCAGCAGATATAAAAAACAAATAGCAAGTGCAGCATTACCAGACTCTCATTTGTTATTGGATGCAAATATTACAGGACTTCTTAATATTGTACTGGGAAATGTAAGAGGTCACAGGAAAACTGAAATAAAAGGTGAAATTACTTAGTTAGGGGACAAGTGCCATCATCACAGAATGGTTAGTAAATAATATTTGCAACCACCTCTAAGTCACTTCCTAAGAAACAAAACAATATACAGCATGTTATGCCTGAATACCTTCAACACTTGTTGAATTTTTTTGCTTTTCATTCCAACTCTTTTTGCTTGTCAGGCTTTTCTCACGAAAATACTTTACAGACATAAGGAACGTATCTTTGCCACGTGCTGTACAATAAGGGCTTGCAGACAAAGTGGGACAGCCAGTTACTGCATGATCCAGGCAGTTTCTTTGGCAGAAGGTCAAGTCCTTTTCAGAGTCTAAACTACAAAGTTCTTTTACCTAGAAAGGGTCCTTTTAATATTTGTTTACCATTTACACAAAACAAATTTGCAGGTTTCCACTGTATATCAAGTATATATCCAAGTGTATCGTGCAGTTTTTCAGTGCCACTACCAAAGTAGTAATTGCTGGCGTTCCTCCCTCAGCCTTTTTGCATCACTTTCACATGCTGGTATATAGCTCTATGTTGGTCATACAAAGTGCAGATAATTACTTCAGGTAGCAAAAATCCAGCGGAAAATAGTTAACTTTAATCAAATTGAGCTGATTATCTGCTTTACTGTATCGCCTCCACAAACAGCTACAGCAGCACAGAGGTGCTGTGGAAGCGAGTGACTCAGGATGGCACCACTGCATGTCAAAACATGGCTTTAGTTACTACAGTGGGTGCATCTGCTGCACACTGCTTTGTGTCCATCCTTATTTAAGTATGTACTTCTTATATCACTGTGCACTTAAAGAAATAGATCACTTCTAGATGTTATCAAAGGATGTAACGTTCACTCCCTCTCTTGGGGCTTGAGAAAGAACATCAGTGGTTTGTCTTGCAGTAACAATTTACAAGATGGCATGGCAGCAGAGAATAAATTCCTTCTCTTGTGAGCAGCAACAGTAGTGCAATGGGTGTTGGAGTGAAAGCTGAGGTATTCTGGTCCTCCTAAAGAAAGCACTTAATGATCCTGGCTCCAGAGGAAAACAGAGGACAGGTAAGAGGCTCCTCTTCCTCTTCACAGCTTGCCTGAAGTGGCTCAGGCTTAAAATCTTTACTTCAGTTGGCTGAAGAGAGGTCAGCCTTATGTCTTATGTAAGGGGGCCCTCATATATTAATGTTTAAAAAAAAGAAGGCCAAGTTTAAAATGTATTTTCCCTTTTCACACTAAAATGCATTGTAAAATTGAGTGCCAGTTAGATGAACCAGAAGTTTTCCTTTCCTGAAGAACATACCCTGCATAGATTTGAAATTGTTTGCCTTTCTTCTTTCAGTTCACAGATTAACTTGCTGAGCAAGTCCTAACTCAGAGTTGTACTCTCTTCCAAGAAAAGGTTTGCTTTTTATTGTTACGCTAGTAACCATATACATGAATCAATTTTTTCACGTTTTTTCTGTGCAGTTCATGTACTTCTATGTTCTTAATTAAAAAATTTATTAGCTATGTTTTTAGTATACTGGGCCAAGTTCTCAGTTGATTATTGCTTGATGAAATAATAAAATTAAAATGTATTAGACTTTCTTAACTATTAATTTATTTTTCTTCTTAATTTAACTTCTACACAGATATATACAGTCTATCATAATCTTAGCATAATTACAGAGCAAAGCAGATGGGATTTTGTAAACTGAGCTAATTTTAGCTAATTTAGCACAACAGTCTTTCTTTTGCCAGACAACCGAACCAGGAAGAACAGATTAACCCTTTAATTTGGGACCCATCCTCTGACAGGAGCAAAGAACAAATGATCCTTCTTGGAGCAAAGCTTTATCCTGAAAAGCATTAGACACTGATCTTAGTCCAGCAGCTAAGTATCTAAAGACCTTGATAAATGAGGGGCAGAGCTCTCAGCACCTGGCAGGAGGGAGTTGGTAGTGAGGCAGCCTCTGCAGGAGACGGGATCACTGCTCTTAGAAAGGAGCAGGCTGCTACAACAGGTGGTTCAGTTAACCTGGTGGTGTAAAGGAGAAGATTCATAAGCTAAACCTGTGAGACAGGCTGTACCTTAACCTCAAATGAAATAATAGACCTATCGGAGCTTAGGATGGGAAGGAAAAGGGAGGACTGAGAGCCACTGCAAGGCTGGCAAGAGCCGTAGAGCATTCAGGTCCAATTAAGACAACTGCTAACAACTTTAGGATATAAGTAGTACCTACCATGCCAAAGCCAGTATGAAGAGATGAATATCAGTCATCAGAAATAAATAATAACGAAGAAATGTGAGATTTACAGTTGTAGCATGGGATCCCCTGATAAGATAAAGGATATATGCTTCATTCATAGTGTTTTTCATATATAAAACATGACATAGCTTCTTAGAAATACATTACAGTAGGTTCCATGAAAAAAAAAATGTGGCTGAGGGAAACAAATTTGAAATTGAAGCCATGCTGAGATAGCATTTCCATTTTATTTCTTTTAAACTTCAAAATTAAATTCTAGTATGAACTATCTCAAGATTGCTTGATCACAAACCCCTTTACTTTCTTTAGAAATCTGAACACAAAAAGTGCTTCCCAGATATTAAAGAAAGTGGGTCACTGGTTTCTGCATTCAGTTACATTTAAATAGTGGCTTTTTAAACTTTAAACATGTCTCATTGTATATAACCCTCAGTAAGGAATGTACACTTTGGTGCATATGAAAATATTGGTTGAGACGCGAAGACGTTTGATATACTGCACGTGCACCATTCATTAATTTTCCCTGACAATTTATATGCATAGCTGTTGGGTTATCCAAACATAAACTTGCACATACCCTGAGAGCTTGGAAGGCTCACACCCTTTTTAAATGCAGGCAACCTTTCTTCTCTGTGAATTCCCATTAGACATCTATAGTGCACTTGCCAGAAGGCTAAAGCTCAGCAGGTGTGGTCTTTCTGTAAATTTTTCACAATGGAAGTTTAATGGGAATCTCTCACACATATAAAAATATAATACTCACATAAATGTTTGCTGGATCAGGATCCCAGTTTTAAAACTCAGGAAGGCAGGAACAATGTCTTTTAGTATACACTAGCACATCCTGACTCTAGATCAGGGTCCTACATGCCACAGAAAATGAAATAATAACTGAATACTCATAGAATCATTGAACCATAGAAAGGTTTGGGTTGAAAGGGACTTTAAAGATTATCTAGTTTCAACCTCCATACCATGGTCAGGGACACCTCCCACTAGACCAGGTTGCCACTATGCTCCAATGTATAGCTATGTGCAAACTGTATATGTCTCCTGTAATCCTGGTTAGTGTTGGCCAATCAACCATTAAAACAGATGCAGCAATGGAGGTTTCGTAGTTCAACCAAAGATTACAGCATCAGAAATAGGAGAAGTTCTGGCTTTCAGGGAACGGAGAGCTCACACTGTGCAGGGAACAAGGATAATACTTTTACCCATAGTTTAGTTATCACAAATAATGTCACCTGCAGCATTTGTTCACCATCAGGTCAAGTTCATGAGAACTACAGAAAAGATGCATGATATCAGGATTTTAGGAGTCTTTTTTTTTCTGACTTATGAAGCCCTTATGTCAGAGGGCTTGGCAAAAGAAAGTCTGACTGTATGCTCACAGCTGCAGGAGGGAGGTGGAGTGAGACGCAATTTCTAAAGTCATTGCAATACCAAGTGAGAGGGTAATGAAACAGCAGATTATATTTGATCCAAATATTACACACACACAATGGATTACTTTAATTTACTTAAGACCACTTAGGAAAGAGGCCACTGAGTCACTGTAGATAATTCTCTGAAAACTGGCACAGAATTTTAGAGGCAGTAAAAAAGTGAATACAGTTTCAGAAACTACTTCTACACAAAAACTGAAAATGAAAGACTATGGCCATGATGTTGTATAAAGTCATACATAGTACACTTGCATCTTAGACATTGTTTGCCTTAGTGGTCATCTCAATTCCAAAGAGTTTTAGCAAAAACTAGAAAAAGTACAGAGGGTGGGCTGAGGTACAAAAGAAGAATTTAAGTAGTTTGACTTCAGTTTGAGAAAGAAATTACGGCAATGGGAGAAAACACAGGTCTCTATATTTTGGTGGTTGTGAGGAGTATAAATAGGTAATGATTATTTACCATTTCTCATACTATAGAATTAGGGGTCATCCAACAAAATTATCAGATGAGAGCTGAGAACACACATGACCATGCATTTTGAAACAATACATTGTTAATTATGAAACACATCTCACCACAACATTTTATAAGCCAAAGCATAGGGGTTGAAAAAAGAATCAGACAAAATCCATGCCTATTAAATGTGATGGGCTGCTTGTAAACTGGCTCAGGAAGTCCCTAGTTCCTGCAAGTTATTGCTGTGAACTGAGAGGGTATGCCAAGGAATGCTATGTTTCTTATTATCTTTCCCAAAGAAACCACTACCTATTGCTCTTAAGAACAGGATATTGTGATAGATGGCCTTTTAGTCAGACCAAGAATGACAGGTCTCATAATTTATGCTTGTACATTAGACAAAGTGTATGTAAGATTTTGCTGCCCACAGAATAATTCAGATACTGATCACTGTGGTTAATATTGTCCATATGATTGTGGCTCACTGAGCCCTACATCTATGCAAACCTGATTACAAGTGTTTCCACATGCTGTGGTTCTGTGGCTGTAGGTGTGATGTTAAGGTCCCAGCTAGGCTGAGGCCTGGCAATTAATCATAAAAATTTGCTTTCTGTGCTCACATTCTGTCAACACAGAGTGATGGAGGATATAAGATTCCTTAATGTTGGCATATAATGGTGTCAAAGCTTAAAGGGTACTTTTAAAGGTACTCAGTTTCATCAGTACCTCTGCTGTTCCATTTCATCTAGCAGTGCCTACCTTTGAGGCATATTGCAGCACAGACTGCATGGGCTATATAGGGGTGGGTTCTGCTGAAAATAAATACCATCATGTTTTTAATGGAGATGTAGAGATTTTGGGTAATGACATATGTGAAATCTATGGTGTGAACATTCCTTAAAGAGTTATGAGGACTCTACAAGCAGTAATGGTAGGATAGAAAAACAAGCAGTGGTATGTAGCTTTATTTAGACATACTGTTCTCTCCTGATAGAACTAAATCATTCTAGGGATTTAATTTTGTTTTTTATTATATTTTACAGAAATACTCCTAAACACATTTGTAGTAATGTTTTTCTTTAGGAAATCTCTTCTTGCTTCTTCCAAGTATAAATCAATAAAACAGCTCGCAAACGTAAGCAAGAAGAACATCTGACTATCTGCCAGGTAAGATATCTAGTGCTGTATAGCAATGTTTTTATCAGTCCACTCCACGTACCCTACCTAAAATTTCCCATTTACCGATATTTCTCCCTAGACCTTGTTTATAGCCCATATTTATTTAATTTTTGAGTAACATTTCCTGAAATAAATAAACTGTGCCCTTCAACTGTCCCTTGCAGTTAATTATGTTAACTGGGACAGCTATTCTTTGGACATTTTATAAAACACGGAAACTCTCATCTGAACTAGGCCACTAATTAATTGCTATGCACAGGCAACAACGCCACATTATTTCTGAAACCCTGTCATCATTGTCCTGTAACTGAAAATCAACAGTAATGGTGAATTATCTTGTGCATGACCACTTTAAATAAAAAAATTTGCTGCTTAAACAAAGTGTCTGTTATTTCCTTTCTTTGGCATGACAGAAAATAATATTAGACATTTTTGCAAATTAAGTTTCAGAAGAAATTGTGAAAGGACAAAATGCTATTTGGAAAATATTGTCAAAATGCAAAATGACCAGGTTAGTGCATCTTCAAAAAATTGTCTTAGAAATATGGCAAGTTATTGTTATTTGTGTAGGAATGTAGCTTGGCTTATCTTTGTTAGATGCTAGTAAAAATTTAGGGTATGCATAACCACTCCATAAAATCTATAGTATCCAGAACTCTGAGGGCCTCTGTAGAGCTGTATAGAATGGGTTTTCGGATGACAAGGTGAACAGATCTATCAGTGAATAAATTAATGGGACATGGACTGCTACTACCTGAGTAATCACAAGGTTGAGAATGACCTCAAAAAGTGGTTGGAGAGAAATGCTCTTCTTTATCCTCTAGTGAAATGTGAACTGAAAAGAACCATCTCTGGGGACTACTCACACACCCTTACTCAAGTGTTCTCTTTTAGGTGCTAAGCTTGGTAAAATGATAAACAGCATTATTTTCCCTTTATGTTTTGTACTCAGGCTGAAGCTGTCTAAGCCTTTTACAGATATTTACAAACCAACCATCATATCCAGCAATGATTCCTTGTTGCTAGTCTACAGACTCCTGTTAAAGCAGAGTGATAGCAATTCATTATCTCAAGAACTTTTGCCTCATTCTTCTTCCCTACTGATTTACCTGATTTTAACTTTTAATTGGTCTTGTCTAGATGGTTTGTACATAAAAAACCTAGACACAGCCAGGATCTCATGCGCTAAACCTCCTGTGCTTTAGCAAGTGAACTTCATGTAATGGACCCCACGCAGCTGCCTCTGCATAAGGAAGGGTTTCTGATCTAGGAATTGTGCTTGAGCTCCTGCCAACATTTTTGTCAGAAGGTTTGTTTTTAACATTGCTGATGATTTGGAAAACAAAATAGAGTTTGTGGGACAACCTCCAAAATATTTATGGTAATTAGCGTGTGGAAAAGAAAAAGCCCTTCACCGGCTCCCCAGATCATCTGCCCTTGTACAGGAGAGGAATTAGATAAAAGAGGAAAATTTCTGAGCACGCTTTGTCAGTTGCTAAACCATTAAAATTACTGTGCCAGACATAACCATGGAAGCAAACAATTGTGCTCACTAATACTATTCCAAAATTATCCTAAAGGTGCTGAAGTTGTTTGGAATTGCGTCTAATTGGCAGAGCTGAAAGAATTCCCCCCATTTTTATAAACAATGGAAGGAGTCTGGCAGAGTTACCACTCTTATTGCTGGAACATACATCTGACACAGTAATTTAAGTAAAAATGCTGTTTGGGGCCTTTTTCTAAATCCTATTATTCCTAGCAAGACAGTGAACACCCAGTATTAAGATACAAATAATTCCATAAAAACATAGTAATTTAATTTTGGCATTGAATAATCTTCAGCTCCGAATTCATTGTTAGTGCAACAAAAATGAAGCCAAGAAAAATTTGTTCTGGGACACTTAACCAAACAGCCTAAAAATTTTTAATTCTAGTAATCTGAAACATTCCTTCACATATTATCTGTAAAATATCTGAGATGGAAATATGCGTGCACATCTAAATTTCTAAAACTATGTGTAGTGTTAAATGAAGGCATTTGCCTTCATTAGTGATGAAAAGATAGCACTATCAAGATTTCCTATCTTTCATATAAGCAGGCTTGGTAATCTAGAAATATTTTACATTCCTCATCACCAGCCAATTCAGGAAATTAATTTTAAAAGGATATTTCAAGGAAGATTTGCTTAAAGTGTTTTGTATAGGTTGAAGAAAGGAATGTGATTTTCCATGCCTTTATGCAGGTCATTTAAGTCACTCCAGAGCGTCTGTATATTCAAAATAGAAGAATTTTAGATCACCTTTGCTAATCTATTACTGCTCACATAAGATCTGTTCTTGTGTGATTGACACCTAGAGCAATGACTAGTTAGGCCTCTACAGCTTGAATTTTAGTGGGGTTTTTTTTGTAGAAGTGGGAAAATACTTAGGAAACTTTGCATTATTTGGACAAATACTGAAAAAAGTTTGGATGCTTACTTTGAGCATCATTTAATCTCCTTAAATCATAAATTGGGCCATAATATCTACCGGAAACATGCTGTACTGTAGCATATATATATCATATACCTTGTGCTAGATTTACTGTAATAAGAAGGATGTGGACTACAAGTCAAACCAGTAACACTGGGATGTAGGAAAATTAAATTCTCATTCTACCCCGGGCATACTGTGCAGCACAACTGAACAGCTATGTAGGTCTGCAACTACTTATATGTGTCTTTCCCTAATTTACAGCTGTCTTGAGACCTGATGGAACTTGCTAATGGTACCATATACGGGTGGATATTCTCTCACAGTGCTTCAACACATCCAACAAGACGTGTTGGCCAGGTATGGCTTTTTTCCTGCAATGCCTGGACTATTCAATGTCAACTAATAGAAATGGTAACAGGAGTTTTTGCTGTTTTCTTGTATTTATATATATATACATATTGTGTATATGTTATACCAAAATAATTTTAGTTTTTCTATGAACCTGACACTGGATTCCAAAATTGTGGAGTCTTAAGATATTTACTATGAGTTGTTGAAGTTAAAGTTTAATTAGATTTAAGGCATGTAGGATAAAACCCTTGCAAAAAAGGGGTAAAGCGTTAGGGGTACAATGGCAGTTCTGGGTAAAAACCCCAGTGGCTTAAGTAGAAAAAGAGACAGAAATAAAGGGGTAAGATCACAGAAAGTGAGTGAAATCACAAGGAAGAACAGCCTTTTGTGGCTGTGATGAAATTCCTGTAGAAATGCCTTCATGTTCAGAGAGTTTGTCATTCTCAGCAGTGTACCAGCCACAGAATCATAAAACAGTCCAGGTTGGAAAGGACGTCAGAAGTTCATCCGGCCCAACCTGCTGTTCAAAACAATCCAAACTTCAAAGCCAGACTGAGTTGCTCAGGGCCTTGTCTTGTCAAGTTTTGAAGATCTCCAGGCATGAAACTCCTTGACCTCTCTATGTAGCCTGCTCCACTGCTCACCACCCTTCTAGTGGAAAATGTCATACTTAAGCCACATTCTCCAGGTGCACCTTGCTACTGCCACCTCTTGGCATTGCGCTGCTCATCTGTGAAAAGAGCCTGGCTCTGCCTTTTCCATAACTGTCTGCCATGTCAGGGTGCAGTGGGGGCCTGGGCCCTGGGGCTCCCCATGTGGGCCAGCATGGCAGGGGCTCATCAGCCAGGGCTTGTCCCACAACCCTCAGTGAAGGAGGAAGGCAGACTGGGCACAGCCATGGGCAGCCCCTCATCAGGTCTGCTGCAGTGCCACGTCCGGTCTGAGGCTGAGCTGGGAACATGAAGCAGGGTCAGGCCTGTTGAGGGTAACCAGGGTCAGACACAGCCCCACGACCGCTGAGTCCATCGTGATGAGGCTGGCTGAGTCCAGGCTGGGAAATCAGCCCATGGGTGGTCAGGGTCCAGGCCAGTGGGGCCCATGGCCAGGCACAGGCATGGCTCTGGTGGAGCCATGGGGACTGGCACTTCTGCAGCATTGCTGGGTCAGTGACCAATGGTGGTCCTGAGGGACTGCAATGTGGCCCTGGGCCATGGGCAGGGTGAGCAGGGACAGGGAGAGCTGGTAGTGACCTGAGTGCTGGCACTTTGGGCATTTCAAAAATACCTCATTGTATTCCTCTCTTAACTTCAGGAGTGCATTGTCTAGTTTAAACTAAAATTTAAAAAATATCCACCTTTGTGTTACAAACAACACTTTGAGATAATAAAAAAATATCAAAATTAAACAGTAATCTTTTACTGCTTATGCTGTTTAATTTTTGCTTCTTTTTCAGCTTAGCTGACTAAAAACATGCTTCCCAATGACAAAAAAATGAACTTTGTTTTCAAATTACAAAAGACAAGTCCGGATTGCTAATGCTAGTGTAAAATGTTTACACAATAGAGATTTTAAATATGCTTCAGTTCTATTTTTAAATCATTAAACAATTCACTTTTTTTAAAGCTTATCTTGTGTCTTTGCCAAGTTTGACTTCATATTGCCAACTTATTCAGCCTGCATCCCTCGCAGGAAAGGACACAGGGTTATATCAGATCGCAACCCCAGCATGAGCTGATGGTGTGGCACTATTGCAAAAAAAGCAAACATTGTGCTGAGAAGTATAAAGGGAATTGCCATCCATAAAACATGTGAAGTAAAGCTCTCAGCTGATTCAGGGCTAGTGGGGCCTTGGCTGAAGTACCATGACCAATAGTGAGAACCCAACAGTTACCATCAGTTGGTAACAGATTGGTATGAAATACAAGTGCCACTCTAAAAAAGTAGTTCATTAGATGTTTTCATCAGGACGTAGGAGTTCCCTCTCTCTTCTTCCAAACCAGCTGCCCTGGAAGCTAACCCCTTCCCGGTGCCACAGGATCTCTGTATGGAGATCCCAGGCTCAACAGTGGTGCAAACAATGGTCTGAGGGGGTCCAAATCCTCTGACCAGTCATAGCCTGACACAAGGACATTTCCCAAGTTCCATTCCTCAATATTTAAACTGAGTCAGTCACCTTAATTACTTCAGCAAGAAGGAAATACTTTCTTTTCTGTACTTCTCTCTCCTCACTGTCGGCTTGCCCAAGCAGGTTGTGAAGTCTCATTTACTGGAGCTCCTTAACACTAGGTTGATATGAACGTACACTAGATGACCAATGTTCCTTCAAGTCTTCTAACCCTAGAATATTTCAAGTAGATCTTATCATATATCCAAAGTATATCTGGGAAGATTTGAGAGAGACATGAAGTTACCACTAAGTTTCAAATTAATTAAACTATAGAATATAGGGGGTGGGAGAAAACTGTAAGTATAGGCACTTACAAAAAAACATGAGTAGGAGTTTTAAAAGTGTACTATATATAAACCGATTGAGAAACAAAATTAGGTGTCTGCCAGAAGGGCAAAGCCACTGTATTTTCTGTCAGAAACACCTCAATAAGGTACAACACTCACTAATCATTTATCTGAATGTGAGCTAACATTTGCAAAAATACCTGTATCACACACACAACCATAACAAAATATTTTGGCCACTTACAAAGGCTTTATGAATATTATTGTAATACAGCTTTATCGGTGCACTGCAGTCCTCTTTTGGAATAACCACCCTTGACTGCAGATGTAACTGCTGAACATTACTCCTTTGGCCCATTTTGAACTGCTTTGGGGGTTCAAATATTGTGAGGTCCTGGAAGAGTTGCTCTAAAATTCGTTTTGCTCAAAGATACTCTGCAAAGGCAATACAAATGCACAACAAAATTTGCAGGAGATTATAAACACTAGCAGTGAAAGCAATCACTAGCAGCAGACTCGGACAAAAAAATCCCTGCTAATCCTGTTAAATGTTAAAATGTTCCAGGCCTCAAGTGGAAGATTTCTACAGGTGACAGGAGGCACCACTTCTTGTTTCTTTGGTCTTCCTTTTGAGCTGAAAAGGTCTGTTGACATTCTTACAACTCAGGAGCATATTTATCCTAGCAGAAAGTTACAATTTTGGTTTTATTAGTGTTTAAACATAATGCACACAAATACACTCCACTTTTAGGAAGACGGGGACGAGCAAATTTGTACTTAAAACACAGCAGCAAAAGGTGTCTGATGACAAAAAAAATTACATCCAAACAAACCTCACCTGAATTAGCTGTTTCGCTACACACATTTGATAACCGGAGTGAGGTGAGTCAGGGTAAGTCCTCAGCAGGGGTCAGACCTCAGAACAGGTACACATAGTGGTTGCAGTGACTTTTGGCATAAATCAAAGATGTCTTTTTATAGACAGTGTTGCAACATGAAGATAAAAATTACATCAGTACACATTGCTCTCTCTTGGACAAAAATGTTGCACTTCGTTAGCATTCTAACAGAGTGGTTTCATTGTACCCACAGAGAAAGGAAAAAGGATTTTTCTGCACTGCTTTTTATCATGACTAAAGACAGACCTGAAACGCTACCCCGATACCTAGGGAAGGTAATATTTAGGGCTTTGGTAGGTAGATATTCAGCTATCCAGACAAAGCCAAGGAAGGCTGGATAGTCAGTCACAGACTCCAGGTTTAAAGTTTGTTCAAAACTTTTTATTAATAATTCTTTCCATAATACTTTCTGAGATGCTTATTTACTGAATTTACTGCTGACTTGCAAATCAAGTTTCCAGAAATATAAAGTTGGAACCTCCACAACTTTCCTTTGTTAATTAACCTCAAATGAACTTTTTTGAGCTACTTAACAGGAAACTCAGGAAAGGCCAGATTCTGTGGGAGCCTTTTTTTTTCATAGAATCATAGAATGTGCTGAGTTGGAAGGGACCCTCCGGGATCATCAAGTCCAACTCCTGTCCCTGTGCAGGGCACCCCAGGAGTCACACCATGTGCCTGAGAGCATTGTCCAAACGCTTCTTGAACTCAGTCAGGCTTGGTGCTGTGACCACTGCCCTGGGGAGCCTGTTCCAGTGTTCTTATCACCCTCTGGGTGAAAAACCTTTTCCTGATATCTAACCTAAATCTCCCCTAATTCAGCTTCCTGCTGTTACCCCAAGTCCTGTCATTGGTCATGGGAGTGAAGAGTTCGGTACCTGCCCCTTCTCTTCCCCTCGTAAGGAAGCCATAGACTGCAATGAGGTTGCCCCTCAGCCTCCTCCAAGCTGAACAATCCAAGTGACCTACATCACTCCTCGCAAGGCACCCCCTCCAGACCCTCCACCATCCTCCTGGCCCTGAAACAGGTCATACCAAATATGAGGTAGTAGAATGGATACAAGGCTTACAGATTCAATGTGAAGAGGTGAGTTTAGAAGAGCTGCAAAATTTTGGTCAGTTTCTGCTTGACAACCGACAGCAACCCCCTCTGTCCTAAAGTATTTTTCTAGCCACACATTTCAAGCTCTCTAATTCCTCTAGCCGTGTGGAAATTATTTCTGCGTGCATACATAGAATCACTGAACGGTTTGGGCTGGAAGGGAACTTGAAGCTCACCCAGTTCCACCCCCTGCCAGGGGCAGGGACACCTCCCACTCTCCATGGCTTTAGAGCCTCTCAGCCGAGCAGTGCGGTGGGGGGGTGTGCAGCTTCAGGGCACGCTGCGAGCGGACGCCGGGCACAGCGGCACAGCCCGGCCCAGCTCCGGCTCTGCCCGACCCCCCCC
>VZRW01001588.1:563860-647644 GCA_013398125.1 Aegotheles bennettii
TCCCGCCCCATCCCAGCAAATGCAGTCAGGTCCTAAGAGATGCTGTAGCACAGGGAAACCTTTCTATCACATCCACAACTCCCGTAAGAGTTGTAATTCAGCATGGCAGAACTTTATAAATGTGTTAAATTAATCGGGAAAAAAAAATAATAAATAAATCACGGCTCTGACAAAGATGCAAAGTTCAGCAAGTGAAGTACTTTATTGGCATGACAGGACCTGGATTTTCTGCCAGAGTGACAAATGGGTAAAGTCAAAGGTAGATTAAGAACCACATCTAGCACATGAAGCCTTGGGCAAGTCCTTGGCCCCAACTTTATTCTTGCATATTACTTCTAAGGGTTCGGTCTGGTGCTCTGACTTGTCCCTCTGCTTTAGGATGTGTACACAGTCGTCTTACTTATTGCTGAGTTATATAAATTGACAAAACCCCATGTCTCTAGTTTTACTGGATAGGTTGACTCATCTGTAAAAACTCCATATATTAGTTACATGAATAGTGCTTTTATTAGCCTTGGTGCTTGGCTACAAAGTTTCCTCAGAGGCTGTCTTATGTCGCTGTGTGTGTGTGTGTAGGCCTGAGAAGGTCTCCTGAGGTCAAGGTGAAAGGAAAACTAACCAAAATGTAAAATGCCAAGAAGAAACCAATGAGAGGCTGTTTCACTGGGGATTGCTTTCAAGCAGTTGCAGTATTCATGGAAAAAGCCTGATTCAGAATAACCAGGAAAGCCAACCAAATAAAAAATAGCACTTATTCTAGAACACGTTGTATAAAGAGCAGTCAGAGGCAAAGCAGGCTCATTGCTGTGTTTTACCTTCAGACTTAATACATCTTGCCCCTGAGCAGCGTACTTGGAGTTGAGGTTCTAAAGAGGAAGGGTCTTGCTTGATCTCCTGGCTTGAGCTTCGTTCTTCCCTCCCCCGCCAGCTGTGGTGTAGCACATACGTACTGTCCAGAAGACAAGCAGGAAAAAGTAGTTGTTCATTATCAGCCACATCCACCCAGCTAATGCAGAGTTTGGTGTTAGAAAAGGTCAGCAGAAATCTCTAGTCTTGATGCCTGTGAGGAGAGTCTGGTCCTAGTCTGGTGAAGAACACATAAGCCAGTTTTCTGACTGAGACAGGCAATTTTTGATGGGTAAGGATGTAATACACCTTATTATGTGTATACACACACACACATACAGCCTCCCCAATATTTTTATATTTTATTGCCAAATGTATACATGTGGGCAATAAAATCCAATCTGTTGACAACTGCCAGCATGGTTGCCAGTTTGGTAGCCTGTGGCCTGCCTGCATGCATGGGAGCTGCTACTCCTGGTTTGTTTTCTATTGCCAAAGCTGTTAAACAAGCATCAGGTAGCAGAGAATGCAATTTGATAAAAGTATCTCCTTTAATGATTCCAAAGTACAGGGATTGTTTGCTGTTCTGCAGAAGTGCCAGAACTTTCTCCTATCTCCTGGGCCCTGTCTAAGAGCTTCAATTCCTTGGTATCAGCACTTTCTTTTGGCTACAGTGCCAGTTTTAATAGTCCCATTTGTATGCACTTGGCAAGAGTAGACTGTAAGTACTGAGTGGTGGTATCTAGCAGCGACTCATAGAAAAATAAGACAAATCAGGGTTTCTTAAGCCAAGGCAGCTGGCCTGCCAGGCAGGTAAAGCTGAAGTGTGCTGCAGTATGTGGGAGCTTGGGGCTTGCGTCCTCAAAGAACGCATTCCTTTCCTCAGCCAGGCTGAAAGGAAAATTTTACAAGGAACCATTTATACTTGAGCATCTTTAAAAATAGATGTAAGAAGAAATAAGGTGTTACTTGATTTTCTTTTTTTTTCTCCATTTAGTATCTCGCTCATCCAACAATAAAGATGGATTTCTGCACACTTAGTGCACACATCACTTTTTGTACTTAACCTTGATGGCTGGCGAGAGGTGAGAGAAAGGGCTGTGGGAATGCGAGAGTAAACACCCAAATTTCTTCTTTTTCACTTGCCCTCTACTTCTACATGGATGGCAAATTTTCCAGGACATACTGAGCACTGAAGTATATTGAACCCCTAGGCAATGCCATTCTTAAATCTTTTATGTTTTACTTTGTAAGTAACTCACAAACATGTACAAGCTTCACTGGCAAAAAGCTTAATTAAAATGTTTGGTGGTTTTGTGGGTTTTTTTTTCTACGCTTGGGAATTTTGCCTACATAAGGAACCATTGCTGTTTTACGGGTCACTAAGTGGTTTGCCCATCTCAGCAGTAGTGATGCATCAAAAATCAAGAGGAACAGCAGTCGTAACACACTGAGTTTAATTACTTGAGGACACGTGTCCAAATCTATGTACAATAATCATGATTCAGTTTACTGTCTGAGCTTTTGGGTCCATAGTGTTTAAAAGTGTATTTAGAACCTTTTTGGTATTGCGTCTTTTTCCCTCAGTAAAGTAAACATGTTGTAAATATCAATTACAAGGAAAACAAACACAGTTTCACTTCTTTTCACCAAAATAGATCGCATTAGAAACCTTTGGCTGGGAGTTGCATGTTCTTTAAGCTGATGAGTTACAGAAGTGTGAAAGTAATTTGTTCTGGTCCTATTACAAATCTCATTTATGCTTTAGTCAATGTGTGCATGAGTTTGTGATTTTAAAGCACACAAATCATTTAACACTAAACTTTTCATCTCATCTTTAATTTATTTACCTTTTAATATTATTTGAACAAATCATAGTTTCCCCTAAGCAGCTTATTTTCAGAATCTGGAGGTGAAGATACACAAACAAGTATTTCCATACCAAACGTTTACAATAGCCTGTATTAGTTGCCAAGTCTAAAAGCTTCCCTGATTGAGAAGCTTTGCCACTGGAGTGCTTTGTGTCTAGGCCACTTTCCCATTCTTGCAGAGTGAGTCAAGGAGCAGGAAATAAGTGATTCCAATAAATCTGAGTGCTGGAAGGCTCTGTTCCCCTCCCCAGCTTCTGAATTTTAACCCCTTTGCCTTGACTGACTGCTGTCATCATTGCTGAGTGTCGTGCGCTTGTAAACTGTTGGTCCCTCTTTTTTGCTTTCCCTTTATTCAAATTGCACTAAAGCACTCGAGAATTTCAGAGCAGGCTGTCTGATGGGGCTGCTGAATATTCGAGAGCTCCCAATCTCAATCCCACCTGCAAGGTCATTGACATTTTATCCTTAACATCCCCTGTATGTGATGCCCCTGGATCTTAGTAGGTTCTCAACTAAACAGTGACATTAGTTGTTGGCTGGAGTTGGCTGTCAGTCCATTAACTCACTATGGGATTATTATACTAGAACCATACTGGAACAGACCAAAGGTCCATTTATCCCAATGTCTTATTTCTGACGGTGGCCAAACTGAATCCCTGAGGAGGAGTAAAGGAGTAAAGGATGCCTCTAGTGATAGTTTCTCAGAATAATCAATTCCAGGCTGGGGGAATGAGCAGTTTATTAGAGGGTTATTAAGATATGAATGTTTGTCTTTCCTATCGGATTACACGTGCTGTATGTACTAATTTGCTAAAAACCAATTGTAAACCTTTTTATTTTCTTAATTCAAGTGAAATCATTACCTGAGCTAGTTTCAGACACAGAATGCTTGTGAAATACAGATAGGTTTGTTCTGTATACAGGTAGTTGCTTCACTAAAATAAAATTTGATTTTGAGAAAGTACAGTTCTGTTATTTGTGTGTGTGACATATAGAAAAGGTCTATGACTTTTCTGTCCAGTCTATGACTTTTCTGATGTCCAGTGATAGGACAAGGGGGAACGAGTGCAAGTTGGAACATAGGAGGTTCTGGGTGAACATAAGGAAGAACTTTTTCACTGTAAGAGTGACGGAGCACTGGAACAGGCTGCCCAGAGAGGTTGTGGAGTCTCCTTCTCTGAGACATTCAAACCCGCCTGGATGCGTTCCTGTGTGATGGACTCTAGGTGACCCTGCTCTGGCAGGGGGGTTGGACTAGATGATCTTTTGAGGTCCCTCCCAACCCCTAACATTCTGTGAATCTGTGATTCTGTGGCTTTGATATTTGTTGGTGACCCTGTAATAGGCCTCAGAAAACCCAGACCTCTGTAAAAAATCAGAAGCATTCCAGTGAGATTTTCTCTGTCTGATGGGTAAAAGAGAAGAAACGTGTAAGAAGGTACTCTAAACAAATCCATTCCTCTGTCAAATACCAAGCAATAGAAGTCTGTTTTCCTGCCATTGGTAATGTTCATATTTTCACATCTTCAACTTGTGTGTGCTGTGGGTGGGTCCTCTGGAGTGCTCACTGAGTGTTGCTTTTGCCTTAGGTGTAAATAGGTATTCTGGGAAGAAAACCAATGAAACTGGGGATGAAGGAGGAAAAAACGCCTTAAAATTACGTATTAGAATATCTATATTAATTTGTAAAATAGGTTTTCTGGAGGTTACTTGATATTGCAAGGGATGATTTCGTATCAAGTGGCAGTAGGTGTGATAGCATCTTTTAGTTTAGAAGATGGTCATCTCCATGTGAAAGTAAAGGTACAATTTGAGGCATTTTTGGGGGGGTACAGTTGCTGCTACTCTCACTGTCTTCTACCTCATTTTTTCCTATAAACTTTTTGCCCTTTACAACTTTTTAGTTTTTAACAGTAATATTTCCCAGTTCTTATCCCCATCAGATCACCTAGCGGAACAGTTCTGATCTTGATAGGTATAAGCACATGCTATTTTTTTGGTCTTTGACAAGAGTAAATGGTCAGAAGTGGTTGTGCTAGCACAAAAAGCAAATCAATCTGGTCTTTGAAACCTTTTAGAGTGAACTTGTATCGATTTTGCCTGTGTGCTTGGTGAGCGTTGCATTTTTGATCTCTTACTGGGGTCTTGGACACAGGAGTTACAGAATCACACAGAATCACAGAATCACTTGAGTTGGAAGGGACCTTAAAGGTCATCTAGTCCAACTCCCCTGCCATGGTCAGGGACATCCCCCACTAGACCAGGTTGCTCAAGGCCCCATCTAACCTGGCCTTGAACGTCTCCAGGAACAGGGAATCCACCGCCTCTCTGGGCAACCTGTTCCAGTGTTTTACCACACTCATGGTGAAAACTTCTTCCTTATATCTAACCTAAATCTGCCCTCCTTCAGTTTAAAACCATTACCCACTTGTCCTGTCACAACAGGCTCTGCTAAAAATCCTGTCCCCATCTTTCTTATAGTCCCCCTTTAGGTAATGAAAGGTGGCAATGAGGTCTTATTGGAGCCTTCTCTTCTTCAGGCTGAACAATCCCAACTCTCTCAGCCTTTTCTTGTAGGACAGGTGTTCCAGGTCTCTGGTCATTTTTGTGGCCCTTCTCTGGACTTGTTCCAGCAGGTCCACGTCCTTCCTGTGCTGAGGGCTGGACGAAGTACTCCAGGAGGGGTCTTATCAGAGCAGAGTTGCTGTTCTGTGGAATGGCAACCTAAAATAGGAGGTTCTTTATGTGTGAGGCTGGTTCATACCAGAGCTGTTTACTCTTTAACAATCAGGACCGTAATTTGCAGGGTGGCAGAACTACAGCTAACTTGCACACTTGGGTTTTGGGCAGGGGCACGAGCTCAGCAGAGGCTCACTGGTGGGTACCATAGGGCTGGGTGAGGAGGTTCTCACATTGCCAGTGTATTCTCCCTTCGTGGAAGCACCTTCTTGAGATGTGAGGGAGGAGTTGTGGTGCAGGATGTTTTCTATAAGAATGCTTTTATTTACAGTATGTGTGACGGGGCTTTAAAAATTAATTCCGTGCTTTTTTTTTTTTTACATTTATTACTTTAAGGCAGGTTTGTCCTACATGCTATTAATAAGGAAAAAGTCTTGGGAAAAGCACAAAGTATTTCAATCGGCTTATTTTACTGCTGTCTTCTATTTTATGTGTACAGCTTGCAGCATTTATTGCTTCCTACTACTTGGTTCCTGACCTTGTAGGTAAGTTGCTTTGGTTAGTGTTAGATTGTTTTCTTCCCGTTGGCCTCCAGTTCTTTGCTTGCAGTTATGAAAAAGAGTGCTGAGGAAGCGAGTTGGGAACAAAGTTCTGTGACTTGAATTAAAAACAAATAAAATGAAGGAGAAGAAGTTACGTAGTAAGCTATGTAGCAGTATTAGCAACTGAATAGTGGTATGAGTTGTCACAAGAAGCTGAAACCTAGAATTGTTTTGCTGTGAAACTTTTTCAGGCATTAAAAACACTTTTCTGTTGTGTAATTTTCTTGTGAACTTCAGTAATTTCACACAAAGAAAGTTGACCTTTCTTTAGACTTGAGGAATCCTGTGCTGGTTGGTTAGAAACACTGCTTGAATAGAAGTGTTAATCCTGGCACAGAGCACCTTGCAAACAGGATTTGTGTATTTAGAACGGGTTAAATGTGCTTTTCTACACTAGGTTTTATAGAAATGCTGGCCACAGAATTTGGGTGTAGTTTTTTCAATCTTATTGATGGATGCTGACAATAAGTAGGATAAGGGCTCACTGAGAAACTGTGTCTAGGTAAAATAAACAGCAGACAATATTTGTGTTTTCTGCAGAAAGAATATCTCAGAGTACGGAAGTTCTTATTTGCACTCTTTGCTTTCTATAGCCAATTCTGCTGAATCAGTCTCTTGTATCAAACTGGCTCTGACATAAAAACAAGTTGTGGCTGTAGCATGCACAAGTTTCTCTTCCCCCGGCTCTGCTTCCCCCTCTGAGGGGAGGAGGAAGTGAAATGTGTGTGACAGCAATGTTTGTTATTAACCCATGACCCAGGTTAAAATGTGCCGTCTTTGCTTTCTCATCCTTTTCCCTTTCCTTCTTTGCCTGCTCAGGTGAGCTGTATATTTGGTGCATGACTGGCTCGTGGCTGCTGTAGCCCAGGCCCACAGGGACTGATGCGTGATTTCACATTGAAGGTCTCATTGCTCCAGGCTCTGATGGCTAAGTGGCCCACTGCTGTTGTGCTAAATATCTTACTGATGCAGGTCTGAAATAGAGTATTAATACCCTTCAATTAGGTCCTTTAATTAGGTTTTTCCAGTTTATATTAGAGAATTTTACAGTGAAACAACAGTTTTGAAGAAGTGTCAAAAGCATCATTTGCTGGAGGACGTGATTCTGAGATTTCAGCCATCTCTTGTAAGGTGTCCTTCGCATGCCCCTGGCTGAAGCAAACGTATGGTGGCTGCCTGAGAGCTCTGTGGCCTATTGTGGCTGGAAAGGTTGCGTGGAAGGGGAGGAAAAGAGATAAGAACGTTGCTTGGTTTGTGTGCCTGTGTAATGAGATGCACAGAGTGGTCTGTTCACTCCCATGTACCTGAAACAAAGAAAGAAAGAAGTTGTCTTCTGTGAGCACGACTAGGAGTGGGACATGTAACGTGTTGGAACAGATCTGTTCCACTCGCTGTGCACGGGTGCAGTGTGAGGAAGGACCTGCTGCCTGTTAAGTGCCAGGTGGGGAGTAATGGATATCCATTCATCTTTATGCATTCATTATCTTCACTCAGTACTGGATTAAACCTGTCCCACTCAGACAAGTACCTGTGGACTTCTGACCCAGAGCTGCACATATATCTCTAGCCACGAGGCTTTAGTGCACGGAACTGAATTTGAATAGTGTGTTTTTCTTTGTGTGGTTGCTGTGATACCACAGGAGCACTGAGATGTTTCAAGCATCAATTAATTAGATCATAAATGGGAATAAATTAGGAATCCCTTGGATTTAGTGATAAGCGTTATATTTGATCACACTGATACACTCTGTCCTTTGCCATGATAAAAAACAGTATTACAGTTTGATAGTAGTAGGCCATTACTTAAGCTTTGTTTGAATGTCCTTCTCTTTTGGGGGGGGGCCTTTCTGTTTATTTTGTGCCAGGGCAGTGCAGGCCAGACCCATGACTAGGGATAGTTTTACAGTAATTATCTCCATTATCTGGTTTAACACAATATCGGTGAGCTAAATCTGATGTAGGAGAAAGGCAATAAAATGTTGCAGGACTACCAATTTGTAATATATGGTAGCTGAAGTTTTGTACAGCAAAGCTGCAGACAAGCTTTAAACAGTAGCTGTGTGTCTGTAGAACTGGGATAACTTTCTAATGGCAAGGCAGAAGTGGCAAGGCAGAATTTTCCTAGATGTGCGTTAATTTGGCAGAGACCAGGCAAAGGCTTTGGTGCTTCCAGTGTTTTACCTGACATAGGAATTAAAATCTTTATTTAAAGATGCTGACAGCTTCTAGTCAGAGGCGGAGGATGGATTTGGCTTGACACTAGAATATTCTGCCTTACCATTCATGGAGAAGGGTATCATGCACAGTCAGCAGCACTGCATCCTAGCAGGGCTTGCAGACAGGAGAAATCTGCCTCACCCAATTGATATATTAAGACATGATATTTATTATGGGTGTCCAGCTCTCAAAAACCATGAATTGACTTGTGGTTCTGAAATTGCAACTGTGCAAGCTCTCTGTGGAACGTGATGTATGTCTGTTCATCTTAAAAAAAAATAAGTCAAAGTCATGGATGAAGTTAAGCAAGATAAGCGAAACCATCTAATAGTTACTTTAAGAAAGTGTTGAAGTACAGTTGAATCATTTTTGTTAATATTCACCCTATGTAGCCTGCATAGATTGAACTTTTATGTAAATCACTCTTTTCTTTACCTTCCCCTTTCTCCCCCTCAATAACAATTTTATAAGTAGCATTATAACTGTAATGGAGAAGTAAATGGTTGCATATTGAAACTCCATGAATTTACATTTTAGAAATATTTCTTTTTTCTTTTTTTTTTTTTTCCTAGAGCCAATAGTATGATAATGATATGCTTTCAGAGAAGGAAGAAAATTGCTGTGTTGGAGTATCATTTTGACTAATTTTCATGATTTCATGACATGTAGCAAGATAGTAGGAATTTTAAGACTGCCTCAAAGGATTGTCAGTATCATGCACATTACAGACATCTCCAGGGGCTGGGACTGCTGTGCTACACAGCCATGGGGAACTTGTGTTGGATCATAATCACAAATAAGGTCATGGCTTTTATGAGGATGATAAATTTGGGTAGGGTGATATTAGAGGAAAGACTAAAGACCTGACTTTGAAACTGGTTATAGTAGCGTTAGCTGAGAGTCAACTAATGGTAGAGGGATACAAGAGGGGAAGCTGCTGCAAAACTGACATGAAATTCGCTCTGATGTGTTAATCCTTTAAAAAATGAAGTCCTTTTGCCACTCAGAGAGTCTGAGCACCTTCTACTTCCACAGACGTCTAAAACTTGATTCCTAGCAGCCCATTTAGAAGGAAATATTGAAGTATTTGTTCAGTGTGCAAGATAAATGTTTTTGGCTAGTGCAGCTTTTCTGAGACTGTGGTATAATTTTATCTAAAATTATTAATATTATATTTTCTAATTTTTTGATTTAATAATGAAGATGACTTTAAATAATCCGGATCCTTGGGTGATTTCAGAGGCAAAAATACTGTGGAGAAAGCTAAATGTGTTTCTATTAAAGAAGGGTCTTCAAATGAGTTTTGTATTAGAATTATTTTATGCATGTTCCTCAGTATAGATTTTTTTAGGAGTTAATTAAAACAACCTGAATTGCGTGCATAAGAAAAGAAGTTTTAGTCTTATCAAAGGTTAAGCTTTGCTAATATAATTTGTTGCATAATGCAGGAAGCAAAAATCCTGACCTAGAGGAAGGAGGTCACAGGGCACCCTGGAGGCAGCTCTTGCAGGCACTGCGTACTTTCTGTTGGATTCAGTGTCGATAGTTTACTTGGATACTGCTAATGCCTTTTCCTGTGTGAAACACAATACTCCGTGCAGACTTGAAGTTGTTTACAATGTAGAGGAAACAGAGGAAGTGCAGAGTAAACACTTTATATATAAAGAACACATAACATGGAACTGGGAAAAAAGAAAAAGAAGCAGCATAATTCTCTTTGCTTTAAATACTTGTGGATTTCAGCCAAAGATGTAGAAATATATCAGGATGTACTTGTCTGGTGTAGAAGTTCAGAAAGCAAATGTACCACTGTTTTGCTCTTAAAATATAAACGAGACATAGAGCAGCAATGGATTTTATCATTGCATGCTTATACTTAGGTTTTTCCTTACTTTATTGTTCAAATAGCAACTGTTTCTGGCTTAGAAAAACTGTTTTTTTCCTCTAATAATAAAGTTAATGCTGAAACTAAAGTCACTGTTCTGCCTTTTTTTCACGCATTCATAAAATAAATATCCCTACAAGTGGTTTGAAAAATTACAAACACCTCTGGTTCAATGTAATTTTGCTTAAATAAACTCAGTCTTCTTGTATTTTAGATCCATCTAACTTATTGATGTATTGTGTATATCTTTGGAACAGAGTAGGTGCTATGAAGTATTAAATGATTTTAGCATCCAGTTCAGATGGGTATCACAGTTCAGCTTTCTTCCTCTTGTCCCCTGTGAGTGATACTTTTAAGTTTGCGTTTGGCTTGGAGATATGAGAGTACAGAACCACTGCTTTTTGAAAGAAGAGCAAGAATTATTATGAAATACACAATTCCCCTTTCCACAAAGGCAAAAATAATTCTGGCTTTTACTAATGACTTAAACAAATATATCTTTGCCTTAAATCTGTTGTGGAGATGAGTTGTGATTGTGAAGTATGTTATAATGTTTTCAGTAATAGTCTCTAGCTGACCTACCTGATTTCTTCCTCCAGATGTCTGACTTTAGAAAGCAGATTTGTCTGTGGAGGTTTATTTATGAAAGAGACAGTAAAGCCTCTTTACCTAAACAGTACAACATAGCTCAAGAGTTACAGATAGAAAGCAGAGTATGAGAACACTATTGCTATTGTAAGATGAATACCTGACTGAGTCTGCAAAGCATCTAATGTTGGTTTAATTTGGCTTGAATGTCATCCACGTGGACCTGTGCAAAGCATTTGATAATAGCGTAAAAAACCATTGAGATTCTTTGAAGTAGAGAATATTGAACCCTAATGCTGACATGTTCAGCAGTTTCAGCCTGTGACAAATATATCTAATGAAGTCCTCATTGGATTTCAAGATTCTGACTATTGAAAGGTAAGTTCATCTGCTGATATTTATAGGCATGCCAAAGCTATTATAAATATTTTTCTTCCTCAGATCATATGTTTTAGGTGACTGATTGACATCTTCATTTCCAAGGGTTTTCGCAAATTCTTACCTTGCTCTTGCCTGGAGCCCAAGCAAGACAGTTGTCCTGATTCCAACACAACTCTGCCTTGGGATGGTTCAAGTCACCTCTATCCCAGGAATGTTTTGAAGCTCAGTGACATCCCCTTTCCACCTTCAGGGTCCTTGTTTTTTCTGGTTGCTGCTGAGTGTAGACGTCATTTTACAAACTTCATCTAAAGCTTCCAGGCCTGGTGAAGGAGAGCTGCTTCCCTGCTCTGATATAAAGCTTTTCCTCTGTACACAGTATTCACTGAAGTTTTTTGAAAAAATTTACTGGAGTTTGTGTGTAACAAACATCTATTCATGAAGTCAATGAACTTTGGTGTATTATTTCTATGCATAGTTTATATGTAACAACAAGCTTGAGGTAATACAATTTTTAACAGAGTTCCAGACATGAAGACATCTGCTGTTTGTCTTTTAAGACATGCAAATTTATGTCTTTAAGGCATGCAATTTTTATAGCCTTAGGAGAGCATAGAAGCAATGTGGTTTATCTTTTTTTGTGTTGTTGCTTTTTGTTAAGACAAGATTTCATGCCAGATTGTCTAAGGATGAGGCTTACCAATTGCATTGCTTTCTTTAAGTAAAGGTTGGATAAAGCCTTCCTCATGCTCACATGCTAGGGGATTTGGCATGGATGTCTATTAGGTCAGTCAAGGGTCAGGTAAAGAAATAAGGAATGGCCCTTAAAATAGCTTGAGAGTTCTGATTTTATTTTTTTTTTTTACTTTGTATAGAGCATACAAATTCTTAACATTTAGAACAGTGCAGTGGTTGAACTAAATACATGGATTGTAGGTGAGAATAAATAAATAAATGTAGGTGAGTCTGTGTAAACTGGTGTTTAAAAAGTTGTCTTATTGTACTGCTTTTTTTCTGCGTTGAAGGGGGCTTTCACCACAAGCCCACAGCAGCTGCTTGAAAGGAACACTTTATCTAAGCTCAGGAAAAGTAGAATATCTGACTTTGCATCTTACCTGGGGAAACATAACCAGTCTGGCTCTGTCTTGTAGCCACTGGCCTTGTGTTTGCCAAAAGACCAGAAGCGTTCCAGGTCAGGAGTCTGTATGAAACTGGAGCCTCTGCTCTCCTGCCAGGCTGTTTGAGGTACCGAGCACTCGTGCTTCTTGGAGTACGTGGATAAACTCAAAGTAGAAAATAAAAAGTGAGTGCTTCCGTCTGAGGTGTAATTCTTAGAAATAAAAATAATCTGTAGGATAAAGAAACACACCCTTCAAATGAATGTTGTTTCCTAAACCTCTTACTTTTGTGTGGGTTATGGCAAGAGAGAACTTTCTTCTGGTTCTATAGTTACTGAGTCCTCTAACTTTATTCTGCAGTAAGGATGTAGTGGGTAAAACACAGGTAAGAAGAACAGAGGAATGTGGGAAAGTACAGTTTAGTTGCCATAATGTTCCACTAGCAATTTAAACAGGGTGTGTGACTAACACAGACCCTTTCTGATTTGCTTTGAGATATACTTCACAAATCTTTAAACATATGATTGAAGCTTTCTTTGTCTTACTTCAGAACTATGTAATGAGTATGGGTACACACATTTTTCCCCCTTTAATTAGTGAGCTCTACTTCAGCAAGAGAGACAAAATATTGTGATAGATTGAGCACTGGACTGGAAACTAGGTCATGCACTTGTGATTATTAAATCTAAGTAATTTGGTTTTCTCGTCTGAAAAGGCAAGCAACATTAGATAGATTTTGAGGATGAAAACTAGTATGAAGTACTTGGTCTTGTATAATTAGTCTTTTTAGGTAATGTTTTGCTATGTTGTCTTTATACTGATATAATCTAGTTTCTATTTACGATTTTCTTTCCTTGGTGGAGAGAATCATCTTCTAGTTTTTGCAGCGATCAGTCAGCAGGCTGCTATTTCTTTTAAAGTCACATCTAAGTAGACCCATGTCTAACTGCATAGTCCTGACATGTTTTGTGCACATCCTTCTACCTTCAGCCCTATTACAAGTAGAGAGGGTATTAGTGGATGTACAGTCTCCTGCATGTACAGTTTCCCAGATCCATGAGAATCCATTAGACAGGACTAGAAATCGTGGTCAGTGCTGAATGCCGAGGGAGAAAGGAAGATCTGAATGGGCAGGAAGAAATCATCCATCTGTGTAGCTAAACCTGCTTCTGGCTTCAGGCCATGCTGTGCCACATGCAGATTAGTTCCAATTAGATGAAGTGGTAGCTGACCCTTGGCTGCCTCCTCTAAGCCTCCTGGTCCCTGGCAGCATTGGTCAGAGTTACATCCACTCCAACTGAGTGGGGAGAGGAGTTGAGAAAGTGCTCAGTATTTATCAACTGAATGCCTGAGGAAGCTCAGATCAATACTTCTTGCAAGAAAAGGTATTTCAGCTTTCAGCTAACCACTACTCAGTAGTTTTCAACTCAGTGAAGCTTCATTTCTTCAAGAGGCTAGAATTCATGTCTCCAAGGCTTAAATTGGTGTGATGATGTGAATGAAGGCTGACTTCAGAAGGGTGTATTTAGCTATCTGAAGACTTTGTTAGCTATTGGATAGGTAGAGGTGATACCAATTTGAAATAAACTCTTTTTCCACTCTTAGATTCTGATGTTGATTCCCTAGAGAAAATGTGCTGCACAGAAATGTCTAATGGCTGAACAAAACTCCTGCTGTACCTTGTGTATTGGAACTGACTACTGCCCTCAAAGCTATCTTCTTACAATTTTTATTTTCTTTTCTAAAATATGCTAAAATCAATGCCCATGTATGTCCTGCAAACAGAAGGCGTACATTTTCTTTACATATGAATTGTTGTGACCTTCTTAGAAATTACACATCTGTAGTGTAAATACCCAGCAAAATAAAATTCTCTTTGAAAGATAACTCATTGAAGGTTTAACAGTTAGCAAAATACATCTATTTTCATGTCCAAATATTGAATTGCATCTTAATCCTCCCATATTTTGAAATAATTTGTTATTTCTTGATTCTTGATTACTGTTGTGGGATTTCAGCACTGACCAGAAAGCCTACATGTTGAATTAATATTTGTGAACCTAATCCTGAAAATACTTAATTATATAAGTAGCTTGGTAATGCTTGTCTGGCTGTGCTCCAAATTTCTAGCAGTGCAACTCTCAAAGTATACAATGATAAGCCTTTTTTGGCCCTGAAAATACTTACATACACCTATTTACTTAAATACATAAAAAATCTTTCAGACACTATGAGGAAATTTGGCACATGCATAAAAGCCCCTTAGTAATTTGTACTGGCCTCTTACTTACAGTTCATTACTTTACACATACAGTGTGGAAAACTGAAGCTGCATCTGGTGAGGTGAATCTGCTCTGTATTCTGTGAATCTGTTATCCTCAGCAAATCTCATTGCTAATAATAACAATACCCCTCATTACTCTCATTTTGGTGCTGTGGGTGTTGGAATCCAAGTACAAGCACTGTCAGAAATCCTGCTTGGGTTGAACCCAGCTTGGGTATGACTTGAAAAGTAATTTTCCCTACCTGTCGTGTCCTTTCTTCTGTTGACAGTATGTGTTGTTACGGGCAAATGAATTTCTGTTTCAACATCAAATACAGTTTTGCAGGAGCAGAACCTGTTCTGACTGGAAACTCTTCTTTTGAGTCATAGCATGGAGAGAGCCTCAGCCTCTCTAGGTCACATATGCTGCTATTCTACTCTGCCTTGAAATGAGAAGTGCAAGTTAACAAGTGAGTGTTTTTTTCAGATGCGGCATATGGGACTGAAGTATTCAAAGTAATCACAACAGCATGTCCTGGGTTTTAAAAGAATACCTTCTAAACAAAGTTACTCCTCCTCCTGTAGTTTTCCATGCTAAAGAACTTGCAAAGAGAGTATTTTTACAATCCTTTCCCATGACTTAACCTACCCAGTTTAGTCTGTGCTCTGACATTTCATTTGTCTAGTAAGTTTTGTCAAAGCATGTTAGTTTAATTTTGGGGAACAATTTTTTGGGTGTCTGTTTATTGCACTGCAGTTGGCCTATGTCGATAAGGCTTTCCAGTGCTCTGGCCCAGATTCAGCTGGCTTACACAGATGTGTGAAACCAGCATGAGGGTGTGTTCATTTTATTTCCCTGCCTGACTCAAAGAGTAAGATCAGCAACAATAATAGTACAAACTAATTGAAATGGAAGTACCTGGCATTCCTCAGCATAAAGTTAGTTATTTCCAGTGTCTGGTGCTAAAAACTGCTGAAGGAGTTCCCTAATAAGTGGTGTGCTTCAGTCCCTGATCATTTTGCTGACCCTTTACTGAACTTGCTTCAGTTTATCGATGTTTTTCTTGTATTTAGAACCCAAAGTCGGACTCTATCATAAATGCAGTATAATGAGTGCCAAGTAAAGCGGAATGATCATTCCCCTCAATCTCTGCTCCTGTTAGTAAGTTATGCTGCTGCTAATATAGCCCATGATACTGTTGGCTGCCTTTGTTGTCTGTCCACACTGGTGGCTTCTGCTCAGTTTGCCGTCCACCAGGTCCTTTTAAACAGACCTGCTCCTCCTCAGCCGGTCAGTCTGTAGCCAGCCTGAATAATTGCAGCCTGTATTGTTTCCAGGTTGCAGCAATTTGCAGTTGTCCTTATTGAGTTTCATGTTCTTGTCAGCTCAGTCCTCCAGGCTAAGTTCCTTTGGATGTCAGCCCTACTCTTGGGTGTATCCACAGTTGCTCCTATTTGGTGTCGTCTGCAAACCTGATGACAGTATGCTCCATTGCCTTCTCCAGGTCATTGATAAAGATGCTAAACTGGACAGGTCCCATTACAGACTCCTTGCAGCACTCCAATTCTTACTGGCCTGCAGGTGGAGTATAACCCATTAACTGTTTCCCTCTGAGTCCCATCATTCAACAACAGATTTTTACCAGCTCGTTGTCCACCCATGTAGGCTGTAATATTCCAACTTGAGTACAAGGATTTTTTTGGGAGCCAGTTTTGAAAGCCTTGCTTAAGGTGAGATAAATGACATCTTCTGTCTCCCCTTGTCCATAAATCCAGTCATTTTACCAAATAAGGCAATCAGGTAGATCAGGGATGAGCTACCCTTGGCTTAAGTCTGGTCTGTAATGTACTACTTGCCTTCCTCAGTCCCCTTAGAATCTTGAACTGTACTAGTCCATGGTCATTTCACTCAAGGTTGGCATTGATTATTGTATCCCCCATCAGATCTTTATTTTTTGTGAAGAGTTGATCCAGCTCTGCATCATCCCTGGCTGGCTCACCCAGTATCTCCTGTAACATCCTGAACTTCTGTAAGCAGCCCTGCAGAGAAGAACTTGGGGTAACTGGTGGATAAAAAGCTGGTCATGAGCCGGCAGTGTGCACTGGCAGCCCAGAAAGTCAACCGTATCCTGGGCTGCAGCAAAAGAAATGTGACCAGCAGATCAAGGGAGGGGATTCTCCCTCTCTCCTCTGTTCTCGTGAGACCCCCACCTGGAGTATTGTGTCCAATTCTGGAGTCCCCAACATAAGAAGGACATGGAGCTGTTGGAGAGAGTCCCGAGGAGTGCCACAAAGATGATCAGAGGGCTGGAGCATCTCTCCTATGAAGACAGGCTGAGAGAGTTGGGGCTGTTCAGCCTGGAGAAGAGAAGGCTCTGGGGAGACATTAGAGCAGCCTTCCAGTACTTGAAGGGGACTACAGGAATGCTGGAGAGGGACTTTTTACAAGACCATGGAATGATAGGATGAGGGGAAGTGGGTTCAAACTAAAGGAGATGGTTTACTCTAGGATTGAAATATAATTATTTTATCGCCTCTCCAAAAGCACCATCTAAAGAGTCATTAGACAGTAACAGGAGCATTAACAACACAGAGCTGAGGAGAGAAGAAGCTCTGGGAGTTGCTTCCCGAGAGTTCCTCAGCAGCACTTTGGAGGGGGAGATAGGGCTAAGTATGCAATTAAATTCTTTGGCTATTTCAGTCACACCAGCCTTGTCTGCCCTTGACAGTTCACCTCTTGCCAGAAGCCTGGATTGTGGTTAAATAGTGGCTCAGGAGTCACAGACTGACTACTCCATTTTGCAAGAATGAAGGACTAATTATACTGATATCTGAAAATTAAAGGTTAATTCAGAGGAAAGAACACTGATAGAAGCTGATAAGAAGCTGATAAGAAGCCTATATGAATTGAAATCTGATCTGGTCTTGAATTCAAACATTTACCTTGCAAATAATCTGGAACAGAGCTGGAATATTTTGTGCAACTGTGAAAAAGATAAAACCTTCTTCCTAAGTATGTGGACATGTAGCCCACTGGAGTGGCATGCCCTATATAAATTATTTCATCTGAAAACCTGAAACATGACTTCTGTTTTCACAGTGATGGTTTTGTAACATCCATTTATATCAAAGAAGATTTTCATCCTGGGTTTTTCCTTTAATTGAGCAGACAAAACATATACTAATTAGACTGATCTAATGTTATAGAAATGCTCCCAGTCTGCTGGTATTTTGCACAGCTGAATGTCTTTGAGCAAACCCAGTGGGGAGATAGAGAAGAATAAGGATATAGAGGAGACTAGAATGGTATGAGTCCTTGATATGTATAAATATGTAAGACAAAACAAAATTGCTTCCAACTTCATGTAACCGTGCATTTAGAGTTTCAAATGTATAAATGTATGGGGAGAGAATAAGGCTTTCTTCAAACAATGCAGAGAAGAAAAAATCTGCTACTCCTGTAGAATATTCACCACCTAATCAGATTTCTTCACTCCAAGAAGTGCTAGAAACGTAACATTTATTATTTAATGCACCTATTTATTTGCTCTGTGTGCACATACATAATTTTAATCAATAAATTTGATAAATCTTTAAGTGAAAAGTGCAACTGCTTCAAATTAGTTTGTTCAAAGATCAGACATTCATTGCTGAGTAGTGGAAACTAGGCTAATAAAAGCTTTGTGGCTTCTGGCAGAGGCAGGGGGGCAAAGTTGATAATGCCCTCAGAGATAACTCCTTGAAGTGTTTTCTAGGGCCATTTACATGTAAACAAGGTATTTATAAGTCTACATCCCTGACACTCTCCGGTAATGCCCTGGGTTGTTTGTGTCCTGTCACTTTGCTTTTCCAGCAGAAGAAGATTAAAGTCTACCATAAGACTCGCCTTGTAGGTACTCAAGGATCAAGGACAGCTTGTCTGCCCGATACTTGGTTACTATGGTTGATGTCTACTGCAGTTAGAGATTTCACTTACTCAGCTAAGGATTTATATTCTCCCTATATAAATAGCAGGAGGAGGAAGAAATATCTGCATACACCTAGCACGTGTGCACAGCCTGTCTGTCAAGCTCGTAAATTCTGTTGAATACAAGCATCTTGGCAATATACAAGTTTTGGAATACTATAAAAAAAGAGAAGCTATTGTCTCTGGTTCGTCTGTTGCTGTCTGTGGAATTTTCAACAAACTATCAGCACTTCTGTAAAGGAAACACAGTGCGACTAGAGCAGCTTCTTGAGAAGCTGGGAAATATTTATTCAGGCAAAACCAAGGCAGTGCTTTATTTTTAGAGCTTCATTCTGTTTGTGTAAGTAGCTGTTGCAGTGGAGAGGTCTAGCAGAACTCAGGCCAGACAGAGCAGAATGGGATGAGAACCGAGAAGGCCACCTGGGACTGTTTCTAAAGCAAAATTGCTAATGTTCATTTCAAGGAATTCTTCTAACTATTAAGTGGCCAATCCCATCATCACTGAAGAAATTTATTTCTCGGGTCCAAAACCTTCTGGCTGGGTCTACAGAGTAATTCACCTGTGATGATTTTTTTTTTCCCTCCAAACCCCAGTTGTTTTCTCTTTCCTCAGCTCATTTAGATCTCTTAGAGGTCTTGGTACATGGAAATTGAACTGCAAGCCACAGTCCAAGTGTGCTACAGAGAAGACATATAAATGAAAGGTTTGAAACGCCTTCACACCAAGTGTTTCAAGCTATCATCTGCTCCAGTTGAGTGAATTGTTAAAGCAGGTCCTACTACTATTACTAAATAAACTAATATGAAAGCTAGCAAAGGCAACTTGAGACTACTCGTTATCTACCTAGACATAGACGGATGCCCTGATAGTAGCCTAGAAACTGAGACCCAGAATCACAGAATAATTTATGTTGGAAGGGACCCCTGGAACTTATCTGGTCTGGCTTTTTGCTTAAAGCAGGGACAACTTCAAAATGCGGCAACGTGTGTGGATGGAATGAAACCAGGTCAAATGGAGTTTGGTGGACCTATAACTTATAGGAAATGGGGATGCCTATGATGCTTTTAGATTTGGGTTCCTGAGAAGAGCTTGCCCCATTGCACTGAAACCTTGCTGAATGTGCCACCTGCTTCAAAGAAAGTTTAAAGCAACTTTCATGTCATTAATTAGCTAACTGATCACCTTCCTTGTTATGGTCTTGGCCTGCTCAAACAGGCTGGAGCTCTACAGGCTCAGTAATCTTCACAACTGCAGGAGAAACTCATCTTCTAGAGCTATGCTGGCTATGAAGCTTACAAGAGATAAGAATAAACCATAAAGTTTGACTAACAATAAAGAAGACATGTTGGGGCTGCACTTGACCTAATCAGGGATAGTGGAGTAGAAATAGCACAAAACATCTTGGAGAGTCAGAATCTCCACTGACCAGTAATCTGTTTTTAGAGAGAAAGCCAAAATCTGCTGCTATTGCTCCCCTTGGAATATCAGGCCTTTTTTTTTTTTTCAGTTTGCAGTTGTTCTGAGTCATGTGTAATTTCTTATGACTGCACAAATCAGAATAATTTAATCATATTATTCTTGCTTATGTTAACATGTCAGTGGAAATATAACAACTACACCATAAAAAAGAATGTGATGTTTTTCTCTTCTGTATTCTGTTGAAGAGAAGAACAGAGCACTTGCAATATCCCATGCTCATGTTAGAATAGTTTCCACACCAATCTCTTACATCTTAATTAAAGTAATGTGCTTACATACATAGATTTGCAAACTGTATGCAAGTAGTAAACACTCTGCTCTTTATGGCCTGTGTTTTCAATAGCAAATAACGTTGATCTGTAAACCAGATGCCCACAGTATACAGTGCAAGGATTTTTTTAGTAGAGTCCTAGTCTTGGAGCTACTTCAGAATTTATTTTCAATTTTTCTGTTAAGGTGAATTTTTTTTTTTTACATTTTTTTTTTATTTCAAAAAAGATTTTGGGTGTTTTTATTTTATTTTATTTTCGTTCTGGGCTAACTGTAGTCTGAACCTATAGACTGAATGCCTGCTTACAGATCAGGCATATTAGTTTTTATCCAAAATAATTCACTCAAGTGCTCTGAGACTGTTTGACAATATCAGCCAAATAGAGTGAGTAATGACAGTCAGGAAACTTGATTCAAAAGCCTGCATCCCATTGAAACAAAAAACCTAACATGCATGCAAATAATATATATCATTAAGAATAAAGGGATGCAAACCCTTAAATTGTCTGGACTTAAGCACTTCTATAGGTCCCGAGAGCTTTTAGTGCAGTAAAAATATCTCATAGGGTATTTTAAATGTATATAGATGTATGCTAAGGTTTAAATCCATGCAAGAGAAGACAATAGGTTTTCTGAGAGTTTCACTTGTGTATCAGACCCAAAGTATGAAAGTTTGTGCTGATTTACTGTTTTGGTTTTTTTTCTGCTTGAGCAAACATCCTTCACATAACAAAGTAGTGAGAGAATTTCACCTATAAATAAGTAAGATCAGTGGGATTCAACATGTACCAAAATGCAGGCAGCACTTTCCTGGTAGTCTTCTGTCATTTCCCTTTCATGCTGTTACCTGCTCCAGTTGAGTGAATTGTTGAGTGAATTGTTGAGTGAATTGCCTAGCAAAGGCAATGTAAAACACTGCTGACTATCTGCCTACAGATAGTTTGTTGTAGTTAAAAGAAATATACTATTTAAATATACTATATATATACTATTCACTATATTGTGAAAAAAATGAAAGGTAGACCTGCCTATGTACAACATGCTTTCGTATCTTTCCACTTATGCATAGAAATACAGAATCACAGAATCATCAAGGTTGGAATACCTTAGGGAAAACCTTCTTCGCTGGGAGCTGTGCTTACTCTATGTGTGTGGGTACGAAGACAGGGTCTAGTTATTAACAGCCATCAAAAAGTTTTGCATTGAGTCAGACTGATGAAAATCTTGCAGCTGCACTTGCTTTACCTGATGTTCTAAAAATTAAGTGGTGTCCAATGCATAGCTACGCTGAATCCTAAAGATCCAGAGCTGGTTTAGAGATGGTGGTGCCAGCAATCCCTCCTGTATTCTCAGCTTCAATAAAAGCAGAGCTTGCTGTTCTCCTCTATTTCCTTCCTGACAAAAAAATTTGTAAGCTGTGTGTATTAAACCCTTAACGAGCATATTTTTAGCTTCTTTTCCTTGGCTGTTATCTAATCACTTTGGATGGACAGCCTTCGGGTCAGTGTGTTTTTGTGTGTTTACTCCAACCACATTCGGAAGGGAAAAACCGAAGTGGGAGTACATACAGTAACATTTAGTAACAAAGCCTAATGCTGAAATTCCAGCAGCTGCTACTACTGTTGGATGGTTACTGCTATCTTTCTATGTAATATCTTAATAAAGTATTATTTCATATGAGATATTAAAAAGAATATCGTAGCTGACTGCCTTTATGCTGCTGAGCTAGTAGTATCGTGTTACAAGGTCTCTCTCACTATTGTTCAGTGCTGATTAAGATGCAAGCAGTTGCGTCTGAGCTAGAGTTCAAGTGGGGGAGATTCTCCCAGCCTCACCTGGTGCTGAGCTGCTGCCAGAGGATGCTCGTCTGTCTGCAGCTCCTCAAGCGGGCAGGCACAGACATAATTTAAATTCCCAAACTCCATTGGCTTTGTAAAAAGTTTTCAGCCCCTCCCATTTATACATTTTTCTGCGTGTTCATTCAAGGCACAAAAACCATAAAACAAATCAATAAAGGGGTCATTAACGCTTGTTGTAGCACAATGTGGAAATGAAGAACGAAGAACCAGTTATTTAGGTAAAACATCTTCTGACAGCCTGTGAGACGATCTGCAGGCCAACTTCCATGAACTCTCCTAGAAAGTATTGGAAAGACGATGTGATAATATTTGTATTAATTAATATCAGAGATGTATCCCCTGATTTTTATTTTGCTTCACTGATGTGTATATACACCTAGGAGAAAACTCCTTCCAGAGTTAAAAAAATCCTATATAGGAGTATCACCTGGAAAATTGTTTTTGGATGGTTATTTCTGATGGCTAGACACTAACCCTTGACAAAATTCAAGGGGTTCATTTGTAAGATATAGAGCAGGTCTAGGCAGGAGTTTTGAGGTAAATTTCAAAAACAAAGCAGAATACAAATCGCATGCTTCAGCATTGCTAATGTGTCACAGCTTGAAAAGGTTCTAGAAAGTTTTCTTGTTGCAAGAGGAGTTATGTTTTCTCTTGTATTTCTACAAGAGAAGGTTAATGAAGTGCATGCAGAAATCGCCCCATTCAAGGAGCTGGAACACTTCAGGTTTTGTAATTATGTTCTACTTGGAAAGTATCCTGACTGATGATCCATTTTCCCTTTCCTGCTTCAGAAATGACCTGGGTGACCTTGCTATCTGCTCTCCCACAGCAAGAAGAATAACAGCACACTTAATTTCAGTCGTGGTACTGCATTAACCAGGTTTATGTAATTAGTTTCCATTTAATTTGGTACAAATCTTGTTACAAATGAATTACCAGACTGAAGCAGTTTTGGTTGGTGTGTGTGTGTGTTCAGAGGGCTGCTTGCACACTCTGTTCTGCAGAAGCAAGCTACACAGACTAAAATTATTTTAGCAGACATACTCCTTTTTTTATGGCAATGGTGTGAAGAGTTGCTCTTGAAGGCTCGTTGGAGGAGGGATGGGCGGTGATTTTGTGGAGGACTGCAACAGAGCCTCTGCTGATGCATCTGTGTTGGTAGAGCCTTCTCCTGGAGACGGAATGTATGCCTGCAGGAGGAAGTTTCTCATCAGTGTAGCTTTGCTGCTGTCGTAGGGAACATGAACTGATGTTCCAAAACCATTCTTCTACTGGCATGTATGTCAGGGCTGTTGCTCACCTAACTACTTGGCTGGACTTTGTGACTTCTTCCACGCGATCCAGCCTGACACAACCTTCTCTGTTGGCTTAAAGTAGACTGGTCCTGCGTTGGACAAAAACACACATAGAGGTCCTACAGATCTTGGTATCTGCAGAGCTTAAGCTGAAACAATGTGAGAGGGGGTTTTCTCTCTCCCTCTGTTGCTGAAACCTCTTACCATCTGTAATGTTTTGGGGAAGAAAAAAGTTTTATTTTTTATTCTGAATTACTTTTCTGTATGTTGATGAAAATGATCCCTTCTGGAATTCGTCTCTTTAGCGTACCTTAGAAATATATTAATCAATTAACAGATACTGTAGGGAATTATTGTTGAACTGTGAGAAATCCAGCTTTTTAACAGCAGAATATTTGTGGTTTTGATGATCCTTTTAGAAACAGTGTACTTTAATGTTGCTGCAATGTCCACTGGCTTTTTTTTCATTTCTTTAGTAAGAACTGTCCAAGGGTGAGAATTGACCTAAAAAATTCCTCCAGCAATGTCTTTCTTGACAAGGTTGGACTTTAGATTTTGTTTCTGAATTGCCAGATAGTGTCAGATGAGTAAACACAGTAGAAATTATGAGAAAAAAGAAATCGTCTGTCTCTAATTATCTGTGCTATGCTGAAACAAAAAGTCACTGATGCTATAAATATTTCTATGATTTAACTTAGAAGCAATATTAACTCTGGTTAGGACAGTCCAAAGAAAAAGAGATGACTATCTTTCAGCCATTAGTCATTCACATTAAACCATGGATAAAATGAGGTTGTTAATTAGAGAAAATGAGGTTAGATTCATCTTCCCACCTTTCATAATCCCAGTTGAAAGTTTCCCGTGGAAAACCAGTAGTTTCTACTACAAAAATTCATCTTAAAATGAAAAGTTTTGTTCAAGTAAACACAAAAAAGCTGCTATTACATTAGCAGATATTTATTATGCTTTCTTTTATTGCAAAGAGAATTCACCCTTTGAACAGAGAAACAAATTAGCTGCTAGATTCTCTCCAGAAAAAGATTAAGTTAGAAGAGGAAGCCTTTGTTAGAACCTCTTACTCATTTTCTAAAGTAAAAATGTGAAAATAAATTGTACAGTTGTCTTCAGAGAAATATATCTGCAACATTTTTGTTTGTTTGCCTTTTTGAAGAATTATTGCAAACTAATCCTTTCAATTTCTAAAAACCTGTATTTAGAAAAAATACAAACCCCAAACCCAAAAAACCCCATGATCCAGAAAATCCTTTCAAGGACCTCAGAGTAGAGGTTGAAGGAAGGATGGGTGGAGTCCAGGGAAGATAAGGAGAGAAAACAGATATCAACAAAATGAGAAAAGCCTACAAAGAGAAAGTGAAAATTATACCTTTCTCATTTATTATTAGGTAAAATAAAGAGTAAACAACCAATTTGGGGGACCACATAGATTTTGAGAAACTGAGAGAATGCTCAGAATCCAAAATAAAAAAGAGGACATGGCTTAGAGGCAGCATTTTAAGATGGATTGTGTAGTAATTTGGTTTTCTAAAGAATAAATTATAAATAGCATAAAATGTCTTTGCTGTTGGTTGGAGAACTGTTAATACTTATTTCCTAGTGCAAGAAAAGATGAGCAACAGCAGTTTAATAGGCCTAAAAAAATTGTTACATTTGCTCCTGATCCTGGGTGAGACTCTCACCTGGGTTTTGCAGAGGAGTAAATTACACGACTTGTTCTGACTTCAGCTTATATGAGAGAAGACTTAGGAGCAATGCTCTGAGGTACTTAGTTCAGACCACTACTTTTATGCTTTGTTTAAATTCAAGTTTTCTCTTCCACTGGGTGTCATGGGCTAGACAGTTGCGCTGTCACCCGACCCCACCTGGGAGGGGGAATCGGGAAAGGAAAGGAGACCCGTAGGTTGAAATTAAAACAGATTTAACAGAATAATAGTAATGACTTAATATTACCCCCAATGCTAATGCAAGATACAAAATTATACTCAGCTTCAGGTAGCAATTTCAATCAGAGTGCTTCTAGCAGTGAGGGCTGAGTGCCAACTCTACAACCACACAGCTCCAGTGGCAACCTCAGTAAATGGAAGAGCAGGCCTCAGGTGTGGGACGACTGGCGAGTCGGATGGGACCCTCTCAGGAAGGCGGCCATGGTAGAAACCCCCCTGGAACCTCGCAACTTCTCAATTTATAGTGAGGGTGACATTCATAGTATGGAATTCTTTGGTTGGCCTGCTTGGGTCAGCTGCCCTAGGCACACCCTAACTGCACCTGCATGGCTCAAAACTACCCTCAACCTTGGTCACTAGGGAGACCTGCACACCAGAGCATCTCATCTCTTTTGTTCTCATAGAACTGGACTCTGAAATTTCCTAAAACTACAGTTTCTCTGAACAGAAAAGTGATTTTAGAATTCTGTCCCAGCAAAACCAGGACACTGGGAAGGAGAACAAAACTATTATTTCAATTAATGAAATATTGTGGTTAAAATGTAATAGGCTGAACAATTTAACATCTGTATTAATAAGGCGTGTGATGAGACAGACTGTGCTATCTTCAAGCCTGAAGGTTGTATGTTAGAAGGCAGGTTGCTTTCTGCAGTGCCCTACAAACTGTGGAGAAGTGGGCTGACAGGAACTCCATGAAATTCAACAGAGGCAGATGAACAGTCCTGTGATTAGGATGGAATAACTGTGCAGCAGTACAGGCTGGGAAACAAGTGGAAATGAAACATCTTTGTAGGATAAGGCCTGGGTGATCTGGTGAACAAGTTGATGAGTTACTGGTATGCCCTTACAGCAAAGGTGGCCAACTGCAAACTGGACTCTTTAGCAAGAGTGTAGCCAGCACATCAAGGCAAGTGCTTCTTCCTCTCCATACAGCACTTGTGAGACCACATCTGGAGTACTGCATCCAGCTTGGGACTCCCTGCTACAAGACGTGGACATTCTGGAACTAGTCCAGTGGAGGGCCACCAACTTGGTCAGAAGGCTGGAGCATGGGTTGTATGAGGAGATGCTGAGGGAACTGGGTTTGTTCAGACTGGAGAAGGCCTGGGGGGACCTTACTGCTGTGCACAAGTGCCTAGTGGGATGGTGTAGAGATAATATAGACTGATGGTGACAGGATCAGAAGCAAGGAAGACAAGTTGGAATATGGGAAATAGTTATGAGGAAAAAAAATTATTTTGAGGATGGTCAAGTGCATGGGAGGCTGCCTGGAGAGAAGTAGAATCTCCATCCTTGAAGAGACAGTAATGCTACATGGAGTAAGTGGGTCACGCTGATTGTACAATGAGCTTGAACAGGAATCCTCAGTAGTTCAGGAATCTTGGAAGTGATCATGGACCCATGACACATGGACATCTGACTTCTAGGGAGCTATGAAAACTGATTTAAATGGGTAAGGATGGTTCAGACGGTTAGGTGTGCACTTGCTGGTTTTATGAGTGAGAACATAGAACTGTAAATTGTCTGGTTAAAAACAACCTCTCTTCACTTTGATATAGCCAAAGTACCATATATGTGCAGGGTTAGGTGCTACAAGAGGAAATTAATGCTGGAAATCCCATTTTTTACTGTCAGTTGCCTGCCTTTCATCTTCTGTAGTGTACTTCTGTCTGTTTTTACAAATGTGGACTAGTTTAAAGTTTTGTCATACATGGTTTTATGTCTCTCATGGACATTTTATCAACTTTAGGACAAAAAGTTTTTCTAAATCAAACACTTTAGAAATGAATGAGTCTGATCCCTAAAGCCCCAGATAAACTGCCAGGAAAGGAGGAGTTTGCATTGGTATTTGTTACCACTACAAAGTTGTAACTAAAATATTTTTGAGAGCTTTAATCTATGGGTCCGGATGGAATGCACCCAAGGGTGCTGAGGGAGCTGGCAGANAACCTCTCTTCACTTTGATATAGCCAAAGTACCATATATGTGCAGGGTTAGGTGCTACAAGAGGAAATTAATGCTGGAAATCCCATTTTTTACTGTCAGTTGCCTGCCTTTCATCTTCTGTAGTGTATTTCTGTCTGTTTTTACAAATGTGGACTAGTTTAAAGTTTTGTCATACATGGTTTTATGTCTCTCATGGACATTTTATCAACTTCAGGACAAAAAGTTTTTCTAAATCAAACACTTTAGAAATGAAGCTTATAATTACTTTACTGTGGACTTAAACTGCCAGGAAAATATTTAATGATGTGAGAGTTTGTTACCACTACAAAGTTGTAACTAAAATATTTTTGAGAGCTTTTGTCAAAGGGGAAAACAAGTGGGTTTTTTTCAGTTAATATATCTGCCTGTAAGAGCAAGCATATGTAGGGCATGTGAACTGTGGCCTGTGGCCTGTGGTCTAATGTTGGCATGTGGGCTTTTTGGCATCCAATTTTGAAGAAAGCTTGTGATGTATTTTAGTGGTTACCTCTCTTTAGAAGGAGAAAAAAGAAGAAAAACTGAACAATAGAAACCAGTCTAGACCTGCTTCCTCTCCAGTGATAATTAACTATCAAATAGTGCTAACCTAAGCAGAAATTATCAATTTCTGGTCTGCCATTTCAGAGCCCAGCATGTGGTTGGGTTTGCACGGCCAGGGGCAGGGGGGAGGAGGAGGCTTTTATAATAATGTGATTTCTGTTACTTGGATTCTGTTCTATCCAAGCTGCCTGCACCAAGCCCAATAGAATTTACCAATCCATTTCTTTATTTTAGAAAATCCCTAAAGCCAGACCATACATCTAAAATCAGTACAAATGCTTGGGAATCTTATGGGAAGATGAGCAGACACAAATAAGTATTATTTCTTAAACTGTATAAACAATGGTGACTTTTATATTACTGCTGTGTATTTGTCTGAAAAGAAGTGTGTGAAAAGATACCTGTTTGTCTAGATAAAAGTTTTGCTTTAACAGGTTAGAAAGTATGCTGAAATCTTTGGAATTTTGTTGGTGGACTTCTGGCAATGCTATGTATTTTCATGCAACGTTCATCTAAAACAAACAAAAAAATGTTTTCTTTCTGAAAGACTCTGAATTTCCTGTAGTGTGGAATTCTTCTTAGTAGGTGAGCTGACTGGTTTTTGGTTTTGAATAGGTAGATTTCCTTAGCAGTGTAACTGATAACAAAGAACGAAAAGGCATTCAAACTTGAAACAGTTGTAAGTACAAGATCCACTAGGAAAGAACACTGGAAGAAGGACAGAGCTATGCAAGCCCAGCCAAGAGGTGCTCCTGACCTACTTTTAGGTAACAGATCTTAAACTTGGCTGTCACTGACATTTCAGAAATGACAGCCATTAGATACTCTAGTATCATAGGTAATAACCCAAACAAAAACTTTGGGTCTTCATTACTTTTACTTTAAAAATGCATTTTCCTTCTGCTGTTTGTACTAGAAGATGTTTCTTTGGCTAATTGTGTAGTCTATGGAAGAAGTTACCTAGTTCGTCAAGAATATGTCTGTATGGGTAACAGGATAAATGTTGTGGATTTTGTGCACACAAATCCAGAATTTTCTAATTATCTGGGATTATTTGAGTTGCATATGTACCTTTCACAACTTGTGTCCCTACTTTAGAGTATAAAAGGTTAGAAATCTTCAGATGCTGCTCAGCTCATTCTCCCACATATGGGAGAAATTAGAGTATTTAGTAGGGTTGGGTTTTTTTATTGTTTTCTATAGTACTACTAATAATAGACTTGTTTAAGCCCTTACACAAAAGCATTCATTTTGCAAAGGGCTAGTAAATAGTTCTGGTTCAACACAGTAATTTAAAGATTCCAGCTTTGAAAACTTGCCAAGCTGGGAGATGCTTTCCCAGTGGATGATGTGTTTTGAGTACCTGCTTTGTTTGAGGGACCCTCGTATTCCCCTCTAGGTGTGTGATTTGTAATTCCCTCTGAAAGCCAACTGGGATTCAGGATCCATCCTTGTGAACTTCCAGTGGGATGGTGAGACATACGAGAATTGTTTCTGCGGTGCCTTTTCAGACAGTAGTTGCTTTTCCCACGTTGATAGATCAGGGATGCTGCTCTTTGGGCTGAAGTCAGTAGATGTGCTTTGTGCTACCCAGTGGAAGGGAGAGGAGGTCATTAAATTGTTGTTTCAGTTCCTTGTGACGGAGAGTTGTACATGAATACTTGTTCTGTCAAGATAACGTGACAAAAGTTTGGAGATAGTGATACCAGTGAACTAAGTGTGTAGATTGTGGTTACTAGGTGGGAACAAGTAACTTGGCTAAGACCATTAATTCCAGTACTAGTGAATGTCCATAACCACTGTAAGTGCTCATTCACCAGGTTATAGTTTTTCCATGCTGCCAGAGAGCCCTCCCTTGTTCTCCAATGCAGTGCTCATCCCCTGTGCTGTTGAGACAGCCCACCCCTGTCTGGGAAAGGAAATGTTACTTCTTGCAGTGTGATTTAAGCTTTCTATCTGGGCATAATTAGGAACAAACAGCAAAGTAACATGCTTTGTGTGTGAAGCAGGTTGCAGCATCCCAGAGCTCTTCTGGTACAATTACTTGCAGCACCTATTTTGTCATTCTTCTAATCTGAGCTCGATTTCTTCAGCCTTCACATTTGCATTCATGCCTGTTCCCTGATCTTAGTGTTTCCACACACAGGTTGGACTTGCTCCATGTTGTCAGTTGCTCCTACCTTGCAGCTTTCTTTCAGTTATCCATAGAAAATAAATCCTGTTACTGTTTCATTTGCTTAGCTGGCTTTTCATTCCCCATCTGCTTGAGCCTTCTGATTAACTTCTTCATTTCCATTGCCTTCAGTCCCACCATTTCAATTCTGCACCCTCTCTCTGCTTTCTGTTTTGCTCTTTCAGCAGCTCCTGGCAACTCTTTATTGTGCCTTTATTGCTTTTACTTTTTTCTAGAAAAGTCAGCTACTTCTTTTGGCTTCTGTGAGGGGCAGATAGATGTAACTAAATTGCATCTTTGTCCTCAGGAAGGCTGGTGACTGCAGTATTAAGGTTTGCTTCCTGTGAGCAGTGAGAAGTGGTTTTTTTACTATAAGGAAACCAGTTTTTCTCATGAATCTTGTAAACAGATCCTAAAGTTCAATCTATGTAAATCACATTTCCTACTAGAAAAATAAGTTGTCGTTGGAAATTTTTTCATATTATAGCTTAGACATATGGTCTTATTTTGAGCGCCAGTACTGATGAAAGAAATCTGTTCCTTTCAAGAATTACTTTGCTGTGCTGAGAGACTTAAAACTGATGCTTCTGTACAACACCAGAAACAGCTTTTGAGACTAACCCTTTTGTGGACAGAGAGCCAGACTAGTACCTCTCAAAACCAAGCATGTTGGTTTGGAAGTTTGCCACTCCCACTTCACGCAGCAAGCAGTGGTATGTTTGGCGAAACGGTCAGGACCAATGGTGAAATGACAAAAGATGTTTAGATTGCCATCAAGCTCTGGGTACCTAGTCATCAGGAATGACTGTGAACGTCTGAAGGCTCCTATATCTTCATGTGAAATGATCTGAATAGTGCCTGGCAGTATTACTACAGTATAGGTAGTCAAGGTAGAGACAACCACTGTGAATGTGGTCCACTTTTCATTTAAAGTTTCTACCATAAGCTTTTTAAAACCCCAAAAAGGCAGTTGGGGTGACTGAAACTAAAAAGCAGGTTTTTGTGGTCTTTGAAACACTTCCAGTTCAATTTGTTTTGCTGTTTGAGTTGAGAAAATAAGTATGTCTGTTTTGTTGTTTAATTTTTTGAGCCTTTTTATTGTGATCCTTTCATCTTTTAGAGAAAAGGCTTGACACTCAGAAACAAAAAATTCTGCCTTGATGTCAAACTGTGTCTATGTTGGTTGTTGTTTTTTTTTTGTTTCTGTTTCTTTTCTTACCTCCCTATTTCTCGTCCTTGAAGACAGTGCAGATCCTTAACATGCTCACGTGGGAGTTCCCATAATAGTGTGCAACAAATACATTTGAAGATTATCTACTGCCAGACTGGAAATAAGATACACTCTCAAATACATGTAAAAATAGTAAAACTAATAAAATCCTCAGTAATGGCTTCAGCTGCATTTTGTGCAGTCGATGAACTAGAAGTACAGTGTAATTTTGTACTATGCTTTCCTTTTCTTCATTAGCTGGTCTTCTAACCTATGGGTCCCTTGTGGACATGAAACTGTTTAATAAGAATGGCAAAGAAGGAGCTGTACTTTTCAGGTCAAACAACAAAACTCAAAAAAGTTTCACATAACAATGTCCAGAAAAGTAATGTGCCCTGAAGGAATCTTTCCCTTAGGTGTCCTGGGAGTTTAAGGCTAGAAGTGATGCTTGCTCAGGTCCTGTGGATCCACTGCATCATGGATTTCAGCTAGGACTTTGGTGGAGAGGATTATTCTTTTTATATAGCCCTCGTTATTTGTGGGTCTTTTTACATGTTTCCATCTTTTGTAATGAGGAATGAGAATAGACTATTTGAACTTTAGGAACTAATAAAATAAGTTTAGTGTGCTAATTTGTAATGTGGAGTTTAATAAACAAATAGAACACAAATGTTTTCCTGAGTTGGTTTCATTACCTATTTTTTGTTCAATTTTGCTTGAAAAGATCTTAATTTTGCAGTTACTGGTCTGGTTCATATTACTGTGAATTATTGAGTTGTTCAAAGAAGTGGACACACTTTTTTGTAGTTAACTAGTTATGAAACTGATGAAAATTTATGATCCTTCATCCTTCTTAACTTGAGTAGATCTCTTACTGTTGCCTAAAATATGTTGCAAATAGGTATGTTAAGCTTAAGAACCCTATGTAAGACTTAAATAACCCTGTTAGGAGTATTTCTTTAGATCTGTTACAGTCTTATACTTTGCCTTTATTGCATAATATATATTTTTTTAAATGCCTTAGCTTTTAGTCTGAAAATGTTGTGTTTTGCCGATTTGTCTCAAAATTACTTCCTCTTCTGTGTTACTAATTGTTCCATACTATATTGTGTAGACACTGGTTTGTAGGTTTGCTAGCTCAGCGTGTCCAGAACAAGCTTGTGTCAAAGGCAGTGGTTCATGCCCACTCCAGATTAATCGGGTTTAAACAGATATTTGTTCTCATTTTGTACAAGTGATGGATCTGGCATCATAGTTTCCTTTAGGAAAAGTGGCATTTATGTAGCTAGAAAAAGCTTGTAGTGGGGCTGCATGATAAAATGTGAAAAGTGGGAATGAAGGGACAACATTTCCTTCAGGTTCAATCAAGCATACTTGTGTTTTGTTGGATAAAAAACTGGCTGGATGGCCAAGCCCAAAGAATAGTGGTGAATGGTGTCACATCCAGTTGGCGACCTGTCACTAGTGGTGTCCCTCAGGGCTCGGTATTAGGGCCAGTGTTTTTTAATATCTTTATTGATAATCTGAATGAGGGAATCAAGTGCACCCTCAGTAAGTTTGCAGATGACACCAGTTGGGTGGGATTGTTGGAGTGTAGGAAAGCTCTGCAGAGGGACCTGGACAGGCTGGATCGATGGGCTGAGGCCAATTGCATGAGGTTCAACAACCCCATGCAACACTACAGGTATGGGGAAGAGTGGCTGAAAAGCTGCCCGGTAGAAAAGGATCTCGGGGTGCTGGTAGACAGCCAGTTGAACATGAGCCAGCAGTGTGCCCAGGTAGCCAAGAAGTCAAATGGCATTCTAGCCTGTATCAGAAACAGTGTGGCCAGCAGGACTAGGGAAGCGATTGTCCCATTTTACCCGGCACTGGTGAGGCCACACCTCGAGTGCTGTGTTCAGTTTTGGGCCCCTCACTACAAGAGAGATATTAAGTTTCTGGAGCGTGTCCAGAGAAGGGCAACGAATCTGGTGAAGGAGCTGGAGCACTTCTCTTATGAGGAATGACTGAGGGAATGGGGGTTGCTTAGTCTGAAGAAGAGAAGGCTCAGGGGGGACCATTTCGTTCTCTACAACTACCTGAAAGGGCAATGAAGCAAGGAGGTGGCTGATCCCTTCTCCCAAGTAACAAGTGATAGGACAAGAGGTAATGGCCTCGAGCTGTGCCAGAGGAGGTTTAGACTGGATGTTAGGAAAAATTTCTTCACTGAAAGGGTGGTCAGGCATTGGAATGGGCTTCCCAGGGAGGTGGTGGAGTCACCATCCCTGGAAGTGTTCAAAAAACATATAGATGAGGCTCTTAGTGACATGGTTTAGTGGCAGACTTGGCAGTCCTGGAGTAACGGTTGGACTGGATGATCCTGAAGGTCTTTTCTGACCTAGTTGATTCTGTGATTCTGTTTAATGTTTAATGCCGTGATATGTTTTTCAATGTCAGCATAGGAAATTGTTTTCCTAAGATATTTTTTTCTGTTTTGTCTCGTGCTTACTGTTTTGTTTTTGTTTTCTTATTGTTTTAGACTTGAGTTTCTGTGAGTGGCACAGATGGATAAAAGGGCAAGTAAATCCTTGGTTTGCTTTGAAAATGGTAGCAACTTGAAATGAATTGAGTCTTCTGGGAGGGGATTCTTGGCATTTTTTCACCTTCATGAATTTTCTTTCAGGTAGAACTCTTGCATGCCTGATAGCAAATTCAGATGTTTTCATATTGGCTGGTTTCCTTAACTACCATTCAGATTTTATTTCCATAATATACACTCTTCTTTAATGTAGTATTTGCTTTCATAAGTATAGTTTTTTTGGAGAGCAGTCAAATAAAAGAAAAGCACTATATCCCATCTTATCACAGCTTTTTCCATTATTTATTTAAGTCTGATCTTTTCTATGCAGATTCTAAGCAGATACAACTGATATACAGGCTGTATCTTGGCAAAAGCAGAGCCGTATGAGTCCATCTGGTACAGCAGTTTTAAATGGAATTGTTCTGCCATTAGTGGAAATCTTCCCTCAATCAGCTAACTCTTTCCCTACTCTGGAAGACTGTTGCATAACTTTGCTTTCTCCCTATAACTGGTTAAGTGACAATTTTAGGTAACCAAATCAGAGCTCACACTAAGGTTCTGGGCTTGTTGTGTCTTATTTTTCCTGTTGAGTTTGTTTAAGAGTTTGCCTTATTAGTCAATCTGTCCTTAAACTAAAGGGATAGAACCAAACAGAATTGTAGTGAAGTGCAGATAAGCTTATCATTTTCAGGAAGATGTATAACTGTATGATACAGTTACATGCACTCTTCTATCACTTAGCTGCTATTTCAGATGCTGTGGTAATCTTTGCCTGTGGTTCTAGTAATGAGTGTGGCTACTGGTGGCTACTATGAGTGTTTAAGAATTCAAAATGGAAACAAGACCTTGTAATGAAACAGATGCTTCATTGCTACATACTGAGCAAAACTATGTAACGAAAACTATTGATTATGTATACATTCTTTCACTATGTATTGGGTTTGTGTGACAAGGTTTTGGTAGCAGGGGGCTACAGGGGTGGCTTCTGTGAGAAGCTGCTAGAAGCTTCCCCCATGTCTGAAAGAATCAATGCCAGCCAGCTCCAAGATGGACCCGCAGCTGGCCAAGGCTGAGCCCATCAGCGACAGTGGTAGCATCTATGGGATAACTTTAAGGAGAAAAGTTGCTGTGCAATAGCAATAGCAGCTGGAGGGAGGCATGAGAACATGAGAGAAACAACTCTCCAGACACCAAGGTCAGTGAGGAAGAAGGGAGAGGAGGTGCCCATGATGAAGACCATGGTGAGGCAGGCTGTCCCCCTGCAGCCCATGGCAGTTAATGGTGTAGCAGATATCCACCTGCAGCCCGTAGAGGACTACATGCCAGAGCAAGTGAATGCCTGAAGGTGGCTGTGACCCTGTGGAGAGCCTGTGCTGGAGCAGGCTCCTGGCAGGACCTATGGACTCATGGAGAGAGGAGCCCACACTGGAGCAGGTTTGCTGGCAGGACTTGTGATCCCATGGGGGATCCATGCTGGAGTAGTTGGTTCCTGAAGGACTGAACCCCATGGAAAGCACCCACTCTGGAGCAGTTAATGTAGAACTGCAGCCCATGGAAAGGACTCACGTTGGAGAATTTTGTGGAGGACCATCTCCCATGGGAGGAACCCCACGCTGGAGCAGGGGAAGAGTGTCAGGAGTCCTACCTCTGAGGAGGAAGGGGTGGCAGAGACAACATATGACAAACTGACCACAACCCCCATTCCCTACCCCTCTGCACCACTTGGGGGAGGAGGTAGAAACATCACGAGTGAAGCTGAGCCTGGAAAGAAGGGAGAGGTAGAGAGAAGGTGATTTTAGATTTAGTTTTTATTTTCTCATTAACGTACTCTGATTTGATTGGTAATAAATTAAATTGATTTTCTCTGACTCAAGTCTGTTTCACCCATGAGGGTAATTGCTGAGTGATCTCTCCCTGCCCTTATCTTGACCCACGAGCCTTTTGTTATGTTTTCTCTTCCCTGTCCAACTCAGGAGGGGAATGATAGAGTGGCTTTAGTCGGCACCTGACATCCAGCCAGGGTCTACCAACCATACACTAAGTTTTGGTATTACTGACAATGAAGTATGCAAATGTGCTACCAACTGCCTAAAGAAATAAAATAGCGAAGATTTTTATTATATTTGTGTTGGCTATATGTGTGTAGTTAGAAGAATTTCTTGCTTCAAAACAGGTTTGTTTCATTACTGAATGCTTTGATTTATGCATGGTCAGAATCCTGTGAGGCCCTTGTTGCATCTTTTCAGATGTGCTAAGGATGGGTCCATTATCTGAAGAATATTTTTTTTCTTAATATTTGAATTCTTGACTACAAAATCCATCTGCTTTTATAATTACACTGTGTTTCACTTTGTAGAGGAAAGAAAGTGGTAAGACAGCCCCCAAAATTTCAAAAAGCTCTCAAGGATTCAATATTTGGCACAGGTTTATAGTGAAGTTTAGAGTGGAGTTTTTTTATTATTTTTTTCCCCATTAAGCATGATAAAAACATTCACAATTAATATCCATATAGATTTTTTTTTTTTACATTCTTGAATAGCCATCTGTTGTAGTCTGGAAAGTTAGGGTTGAGGCCATGGAAATTAAATGGCAATTTAGGTAATACAAGTCTGTCTAACTTAGCTTATCAGATAGTAAAGTATAATGACATAATAATATAATCTTTCACCATATTTTTTATGAATTCTGTATTAAGCCAATTAAGTTGTCTGCCATTCCTACTTACTTAATGAAGAAAGCAGTGCAATTTATTGCTTGCAATTTTTGGTTATGTGATATTAGTTTTAAAACAAGAGAAATTAATGGCCACACAATGCTGATCCAAAAATAGCTGGTAAGATTGTAAGCCCAGAGTTCCTTCTGCATGTTGCAAGGCCTGGCTGGCTGGTTGCTTGGACTTAGGATGCCAGGGTAGTGTAAGTCAACTGTGTTAGTAGACTGATTTGCTACTACAGGTGCATACTATGTAATGAATCTCTTACATTCTTTCCAAGATTATTCAGTGTGTCATCATACGACTCTCTCTCATTTCTGTATGTCTTAATTAGAACAAGTTTTGTTTCTTGGAGCTCTTGGAGTAAGTCCAGAGGAGGACCACAAAGATGATCAGGGAACTGAAGTACTTCTCCTGTGGAGACAGGCTGAGAGTGTTGGGGTTGTTCAGCCTGAAGAAGAGAAGGCTCCTGAGAGACCTTATAGCAGCCTTTCAGTATCTAAATGGGCCAACAGGGAAGCTGGAGAGGGACTTTGTACAAGGGCATGGAGTGATAGGATGAGGGGAAATGGGTTCAAACTGAAAGAAGGTAGATTTAGATTGGCTGTTAAGTGAAAATTTTTTCCTCTGAGGGTGGTGAGACACTGGCACAGGTTGCCCAGAGAATCTGTGGCTGCCCCCTCCCTGGCAGTGTTCAAGGCCAGGTTGGATGGGGCTTTGAGCAACCTGGTCTGGTGGGAGGTGTCCCTGCCCATGGCAGGGGGTTGGAACTGGATGATCTTTAAGGTCCCTTCCAACCCAAACCATTCTATGATTCTAAGATTGTCTCTTCACAGTTATAATACAAAGCTGTTTTCAGCTGGGAAGACCTGAGAGGTAGGATGGGAAAAGTTACTTTTCAAGGTGGCAGCATCAATAAATTCTGGGGACACCTGATGGAGAAGCAAAAATTGGTGATTACAGTTTCAAGGAAATGTGCGCAACTCTGCATATGCACTTTTATGGTTTTTTGGGGCTAGAAACTGTAACCTTGATACATTTCCTTGGTACATTTCTCAATACTGATAAATACACATTGTCAGTAAGGGAAGTACTGAAGGACTGAAGGACTGAAGGAAAGGCACATTTTTATTTGATATTTAAGATTTTACAACTGTACTGCATTATGTGATGGGTAAGAGCCTTATAGCTTAAAAAAGTGGGAATTATCTGAAATGAAGATATTTAAATAGACATATCTGCTTTTATTCTAGGTGTCTAAACTCCCATATGGCCTAAGGGATTAATGACAAATACCTAATTGTGGGTCAGGTGAATTTCTGAGAACAGATCTAATCAGTAGAGTCAACAGCACACTAAGTGTAAGTGAAGTGTAGATATATCTGTGTAGACCCCAGAATTTCCCCACTCTCTATAACTACCTGGAAGGAGGTTGGGGCAGGGGGTGGCCGGTCTCTTCTCCCTAGCAACAAGTGATAGGACAAGAGAAAATAGCCTCAAGTTGTGCCAGATGAGGTTTAGATTGAATATTTGGAAAAATTATTTCACTGAAAGGGTGGCCAGACATTGAAACAGGCTGCTCAGGGAAGTGGTGGAGTCACTGTCCCTGGAAGTGTTCAAAAACATGAAGATGTGACATGGTTTCATGGTGGGCTTGGCAGTCCTGAGTTGATGGTTGGACTTGAAGATCTTGAAGGTCCTTTCCAACCAAAGTGAATCTATGATTCTATGATTTAGATGCAAAACTCAAAATGTCTCTCACCACAAAATGTATATTTGAATGGTTGCATCTTACTATGGCCACAGTTATATTTTTCTGATGATGTAGGGATGGAACTACCTCCTAAAACAAACGATGTATGGAAGAAGACAAAGGAAGAAGAGGATTGCTTAGTTTAAATGAACCATTACAAAGTCTGACATCTCTTTGCCTGCTAGTGTGTAATGTAATCATAGGACAGTCTGAGCTCTTGAGCGGTTAATAAGCTTTGTATGTAATGGTCTTGTATTGAACAGCAAAATGTGTAGTCATCTCTCATTTTCTATCTGAGAAAGAAAGACCAGTTATTTTTATTTCAATTTAGCTCATTAGGAAGCAGGTAAAAAGAATATAAATGGGCAATATCCCGCAAAAGGGCAGTGTTCATTCTTAATTTGCTATCATTTATGCTTCTTACTGTTTGTGTTGTCCTACCTAACTCAGCCTTCTTCTACACCACCTCTGCACTTCCCAGTCCAATTTGTGGAGCTGGAAGGGGAGGGTTGCTGCTTGCCAAGCCTCTCTACTCAGACCCTGGGAAGGGGGAAGATCAGGTGAGCATGCAACAATTCCCACCTGTCCCCAGCCAGAAGCATTCCTTTTTAAGGTAATGCTGAAGAAATTAATTGCACCCTAAACCTAGCCACAAGAGAAAATAAAGAGTTCAGCTGTGCTGTATTTCTGTAGCGTGACAGGTTTTTTGAGCCCAGCATTGAAAAATCAAGTAATAAAATATAGGGGCAGGGTTGTCTCATTAAAGATACCTTTCTATCAAAGCCATGTAGCAGCTACTTCTGAGTTGTTCTTCTATTTCAACATGCAAATCTAAATTCAGGTTTGGCCAAGAAAGATGTAGCAGATGTTGCTGTGATATTGTGATGTACCATATGCCACCATGCGCTTGCAAAACTTCATGGTACGTTAAATAAAGATACTAACTTGGGTTAAAGGCTGACATGCTGAAAACAAATCCTATCAAAACCAGAATTTTAAAACACAAAAACTTTTTTTCATATTCCACCAAATAAAATTAAGTATTTCTGTTAATTCTTGTTGTGACACTTGTACAGTACAGAACTATAGGAGAAACCCCCAGTTAACATCTTCTGAAGCAAATGCTGTCACCTGATAATAGACAAGCCTCTGTCCTAAAGAGTGTTCAGTTGTTTTTTTTTTATAAAAAAGGGATGTAAACAGAGTAATAAACCATTCCTATGCACAACTTTAAATGCTTACCTTGTGATTAAAGAAGAGAATATGTTGCTATCCGCTGGTCAGCTTATTCAAAGCTGTAAGTTGGCAATTTTTGTCACTTTGTTTATGATAACATGAATTTTCAGTGACTTTTTAGCAAGAAGGAAGAGACTTATACTTACTAGAGAATGTTGCAAGTAAGATACTTATGGTTACAGCAAAAGGGAAACAAATACCTCCCTGCTGGATAGCAATTAAGGCTGTGCTTATAGATCAGGTGCATTCAGGTGTACATTTTGCATGTTGCTTTAGTTTGGTTTTAATGTGCTGATGAATTCTGCGAACAAATGCCAAGGTTGAATGAAGCAACTCCAAAAACAAAGGTTTTGATAGGCTTTGTTATTTGCATGTATACATGTGTTGCCAGCTCTTAGATGAGAAAAGTAAGTTGCAATCTGTAGAATGGGAAAAGATCGACTGCATATGCTATGACTGCATATGACCAAAGACTTACAGGTGATAGTCTGTGGTAATAGTAGTCCTGGGTTACCAATGGAAAGTATTTATCTCATGTAAACAACTATTTCAGACTAAATGCATAACTTTATAGTCCAAAAGAGAGAAAAGGGTACCTCCTGGATTCTCACTCAGTCTGTCTCCATAGTCTGCGGTGGGTGCCCAGAGAATTAATTTCAAGTAGACACATAACTTTTAGACACAATGAAACAGTATGCTACCCATGAGTAATCGCACAATCTATGTGGCTTCTGTCAGCATGTTTCAGTGCTCTCAACTCTCAGGTTAAGTCTTTGTAGTTCATCGGGCTGGCCAGTCTGCCTGTCACCACATCGATGCAACAGGGAGGATCCTCCCAAGCTGATGATGCTGATACTGTTGTAGATGTGGAAGGAGCTGTTTCAGTGCAGTCACCTTGCAGCCTGAGGACCACATGGGTAGGAGCAGCTGTGGGTCAAGGAAAAGCACTTACACCTACCCAGGATGAAGTTGGGAGAGAAGGAAAACATAGATGTCGGACATCTGTGTGTCAGCAACTGCAAGCCAAGTAGGCAATTAGTAGCCTGCTCATCAGAGGAAAGATTCACTTCTTTTTGAGTTGCTGTAATTAGGAAGATGTTTAAAAATACAGTTTCAAGATATTCTTCTCTATGTGGAAAGCTTTATTTTTAATTGCCTACTAAATTTCAAGTGTGTACCTCCTATGCAGTAGTTCTGCTGAAACATGCCTGCTACCATTTCTTTCTGCTCATGTCCTTTTGTGTTGTATTATCTTAGGCTGTTTCTTTAGATTTCATCTATACTATTGTAGTCCTAGAAGCAAAGACCATAGTATTGAGATTGGCCTCTGCCTTCCTCTGAGCAACTTTGTGTTATAGTATTTAAAATATTTGTTTGTGTTAGTTATTTGTCATGTTAGTGAAGATGAATTTGTTGCTTGGTCCTATGAGAAGCCGCAAATACAGTAATTGGTAATCTGTTTAGTTTCTGAGAGGCAACAATAAAATCTGTTAAACATATCAGGTTTATCAAATCCCCTTGAGATTTCAGGGCTTGCTAACCTGTATTTGGTTAAGTACTTATTTTAGACAGATGGAATTTTTGGCAGTCACTGAAATTCCTCTTCTACCTACATGGAAATCATGACTGAATCTCAAATAATATCTGATTTTGCAAATGTAAATATTGTATATTGGAGACTGGATAGTTAGAGACTGTATTTTATTTGTAAAATTATTAAAGTAAGCTTTTAATTGACATTTTATTTGGAATAATTCTGGTTAGCAATATATTTCACATCAGCTGATATTATGCTCATCTAAATTCCCACATAAATACAGATTCCCTGTTAGTTATTCCACTAATAGCATTGCAGGCGTCCTTGATTAGTTATACCAGTACTGACTCAAAGCATCTGTATATACAAGTGAATTAATTTCTTAAGTAGAATTTCAAATATGGTCTACTAAAACATAGTGACATTTTTACTTTTTAAAAATCAGTATTAGGCATTAAATTTTAAATTACTGTGGCTCTAAGTTAGAGATCTAAATTTACAACTGCACATTGATATGTCTGTAAAAAACACAATATTGACAAAGGCAGTAATTAGCAAGATAAATTTTGTTACCATGATTCATCCAGGGGATTAGAGCTCTAAAGTGACCTACAACCAGTGTTTTTAATCTGTAGTATAGGTAAACTGTGTTGAAAATTGGCATCTGTTGTAAGAACGTGCTCAGCAATTTTTAGAGTGATGTTGTAAACTGCTGACGTCTTTTTATAGAATGGTTCCCATAGCCAGAGCTTTTCTAAGAGAGCATCTTTGAGGGTCAATACATCCCAAGGGAGCTTTAAACTAATAAAAATGTCTCAGAAATAGCCAGAAACAACAAAAAAACAACCCTGGATATTTGTTCAGCTTCTTTGACTTTACAGTTTATGCTGTGTTTCATGCTGCTGTTTGTTCTTGTCTGCTAGCAGCAACCAAGAGACCTGAGACAGGTCTCTACATTGGTGTGGTGTCCCTGATAGGAGAGTCAGGGGAGACACAGATCACAACCTGTATTTGTTAGAAAGTCTTTTATTAATTTAGCTGTTACTGCTAACAGAATCAAGCTGTTATCATTAATAGCAGATGACTATGCCCATTGAGCCAGCTTGCAGTTCTCTCGTGCACATGTTTGTTGTAGCTCCCAGGTGGGAGCAGCAGTGAGGAGGACAGTCTCTCTCTTTGCTGGGAAGCCAAGGCTGTGCTGATGCAACCTTCTAGCTGAGTGTTCAGAAAGTCCCTCAGGGCTCCTTGTTTCATCAGGTATCTCTCCACAGTCATTGTCTGCACACAACAGCCACCACCTTTCTGGATGTGGTCTGACTTGTGCAAGTTGAGAGGAGCATATGCTGGTGACTCTGTGTCATGAGTTTATCAGTTCTCATGGAGTTAGCATCATGACCAGTCTCTGCATCTCTGGAGATCTTGGGAGACTTCACGCGCTGCACAGCACGGTGTCACCTCCTCTGCTCTGGAAACTTTCTCCATCCGCAGACATAGGGACCTATGCAGCACATTCGCACCAGCTCATGCCAGCTAAACTGCAGAATTGTTACTCTCATGTGAGAAGTGAGAGGTTGGGCACCTCTGCAGATCTTATTCTAACACAACTCTCCCTGAGCATTTTAGTAATTTCAGCTGCAGCTGCTGTAAGGTGCACAAGTCTGTGAGTCTCGGAGGTGGGATGCTGGGTGTTTTGTCCCGTTATGTGTTGCACCTCATAAATGATTTTATGGCTTTAAAATTACAGGCAATCTGCTTTTCAGACAACTAGCTCTGATTGAAAGTGTACAAATTCAGCTCTAGCAGAGCATATTGGTTGCTTTGAGATTAAAAATTTCTGTAATAACACGAAGGATTCAGAGTAACATGATTTTTAATGGGACGTGAGGATTGAGGAGTCAAAAGGACAATCACAGAATCATAGAGTCATAGAATCATCAAGGTTGGAAGAGACCTTCAAGATCATCGAGTCCAATCGCCTACCTACATCACCACTAAACCACATCACCCAGCGCCACATCCAGATGCATCTCGAACACCTCCAGGGATGGTGACTCCACCACCTCCCTGGGCAACCTATTCCAATGCCCAATCACCCTTACAGTGAAAAATTTTTTCCTAATGTCCAATCTGAATCTGCTCTGCTGCAATTTAAAGGCATTTCCTCTCGTCCTTTCACTATGGGCACGGCAGAAGAGACCGACCCCCACCTCACTACAACCTCCTGTAGTAGAGAGCGATGAGGTCCCCCCTGAGCCTTCTCTTCTCCAGACTGAGCAACCCCAGCTCCCTCAGTCATTCCCCATAAGACATATTTTCCAGTCCCTTCACCAGCTTTGTTGCCCTTCTCTGGATACACTCCAGCACCCCAATGTCTTTTTTGAAGTGAGGGGCCCAAAACTGAACAATCGAGGCTAGATGTAGCATCCCACATATAGGCAACTAGTGCCCCTGGAGATACAGAGGAGTATTGTGCCTGGCTTTCATCTGTTGCTGTGCAAGTCTCCTATGCAGTTGATTTATAGTTGATATCTTTGCCATAATGAGCTATGCTTTCTCAGCAAGTTTGCTGATGACACTAAACTGGGAGGAGTGGCTGACACACCAGAAGGTTGTGCTGCCATTCAAAGAGACCTTGATAGGCTGGAGAGTTGGGCGGGGAGAAACTTAATGAAATTCAACAAGAGCAAGTGCAGAGTTTTGCATCTGGGGAAGAACAATACCATGCACCAGTACAGGCTGGGGGCTGACCTGCTGGAGAGCAGTGTAGGAGAAAGGGACCTGGGGGTCCTGGTGGACAGGAGGATGACCATGAGCCAGCAATGTGCCCTTGTGGCCAAGAAGGCCAATGGCATCCTGGGGTGCATTAGAAAGGGGGTGGTTAGTAGGTCGAGAGAGGTTCTCCTCCCCCTCTATTCTGCCTTGGTGAGGCCACATCTGGAGTATTGTGTCCAGTTCTGGGCCCCACAGTTCAAGAAGGACATGGAACTGCTTGAGAGAGTCCAGCGCAGAGCCACTAAGATGATTAAGGGAGTGGAACATCTCCCTTATGAGGAAAGGCTGAGGGAGCTGGGTCTCTTTAGCTTGGAGAAAAGGAGACTGAGGGGTGACCTCATGATGTTTACAAATATGTAAAGGGTGAGGGTCAGGACAATGGAGCAAAGCTTTTTACAGTGACGACCAATGATAGGACAAGGGGCAATGGTTGCAAACTGGAGCATAGGAGGTTCCATGTGAATATCAGGAAAAACTTTTTCACTGTGAGAGTGACGGAGCACTGGAACAGGCTGCCCAGAGAGGTTGTGGAGTCTCCTTCTCTGGAGACATTCAAAACCTGCCTGGATGCATTCCTGTGTGATGTACTCTAGATGACCCTGCTCTGGCAGGGGGGTTGGACTAGATGATCCTTCGAGGTCCCTTCCAACCCCTAGGATTCTGTGTGATTCTGTGATTCTATGCCATGTTATTTCTCCAATACCTTCGAACCTCCCAGTTGATAGTAGGTGCTTAGTAGGTGCTTGTGTATGCAAATATGAATTTGGTCTATAGTCAATATAGTCATTGGAGCAATTTGGATTACTGAATGCAAGGGTGAGCTGAATCTTTCTTTAGGCTTTTTACTTTAATTAATACTATATAGCTTATAATTATCATGGGAGGATAGGTACCTAGATTGCATATCAACACCTAAATTTAGTGTCTAACTGGATTCAGTACCCTCATACATTATACCACAGCATGCAATATGTTTTTATATATTATTATCTTGGTGACTTACTGTATTGTTCAGCTTGTTACTGTCTGCTGTTTGTGTAATAATACAGCATTTGCAAGCTTAAGGTGAGGAGATTATGCAACTCAAGAGGCTTATATTGTGTATATGTATAATAAAACAAATATATACATAAAGTTTCTTAAAATAGGTTTGCTTTCTTACTTGCAGATAACTGTTTACAGTAGGTTAAAGGAAGATTGCTAAAAAAAGGAATGCTGTGATGTGTCATTTCTAATGTGCTGGTCTGAATCATGCTTGTGTGCAATCACCATATCAGCTCACTGCAAGTCTGCCAAGCTGCCCACACATTCCCATGATGAATTTGCCAAGAGAAGTCTGATCTCCTTCTGGCCATCTGCATTTGTTTTGAGTCCCAAGTCCCTGGGTCTGTTTATTAGCTACTGTTTTTATTCGTGCTTCATTTGTTGGAAGCTGGTTTTGACTTTTGTTTCAGTTTCCCTTGTTGACTTGACTTTTAAAGTTTGCTTCTGAAAATCCTATGGACTTAGAATTGGGCTGTGAATATACTTCAGGTCTCTCTGCTTTCCTGAAAGATACAAAAAACTGTGCATTCAACACGCTGCAGCAGATGTATCATGACTCTAGAAAAACAACTTTGAAATTGTAAATGCCAAATGCCAGGATATAGTTCTTCAACTTAAATACTTGTTAATAAGCTATATTTAAAAAATGTGTGTAAAACAAAACCTTTGCCTTTTGGCACTTTATAGTTGAAACTAGGACAGTTCTTTCTGTCCTGATACATGCCTGTGCGCAGGGGCTTATGAAAAGGAGCACAAGTGCTTTACCTGAACTGGGTTCTGCTGTTTACACTTCACCAGTCCTCATTTTCTGGCTTTCTCCTTCTCCTTCGTTGCCCCAGCCAGGGCAGTTACCTCTGTGCGGCTGGCTTTTCAAACTCTGGTGCAGACACTTAGTAGCAGGATTCACTGCTATTTTAGGGATCTCAGCTGTAGGCCAAGGTGTGCTAGGTGCTCTATAAAGATGCCCAAACCACAGTTCCTCTACCAAAGAAGCTAGTGGACTGTTAATCACCAGTTACTATACTGATTTTTAAAACTTAATTCAAAATGCATAATTTGGAGCTAACTGATGTGCCTTACTAAATACCTAAGTGGGGACCTGAGCATAGTTTTTGGGGAAAATAACTGTACTTTTTTTAAAGATAGCAGTTCTGTCTCACTGGTGACTTTTCTACTTGCAAGCTAATAATAGCACAGTATCACAGAATCACAGTATTGGTAAGGTTGGAAGGGTCCACAGTGGGTCATCTGGTTCAGCCTCCCTGCCCATGCAGGGTCATCCTAGAGCACATGGCACAGGACTGCATCCAGACGGTTCTTGAATATCTCCAGTGAGGGAGACTCCACAGCCTCTCTGGGCAACCTGTTCCGGTGTGTGGGAACTCACACAGTAAAGAAGTTCTTCCTCAAGTTCAGGTGGAACTTCCTGTGCATCAGTTTCTGCCCATGGCATCTTGTCCTATTGGTTGGCACCACTGAGAAGAGTCTGGATCCCTCCTCTTGGCACCCACCCTTTAGGTATTTATACACGTTAATGAGGTCCCCTCTCAGTCACCTCTTCCTGAGGGTGAGCAGGCCCAGCTCCCTCAGCCTTTCTTTGTAAGAGAGATTTTCCAGACCCTTGACCAACTTAGTGACTCATCATTGGAGCTACTAAGTTGGTCAAAGACCTGGAGAATCTCTCCTTAGAGAATCTAATCTCCTTAGAGAATCTACTTTAGAGAATGTATGCATTACAAACGATTACTAATCTTCTTTGCTTCTGAGAGTTCATTGAGCTTTTTTCTGTGTGGGTTGCCAGAGGGGAGCAACAAAAGTTTGTATTTTCATGTTCAGTCTTCATTTCTTAACTCAATGCTATACATCTTCAAACTGTGGTAACTTTCTGCAGGTGATCATATCCTTTCCTCTTATCAGCTTGTAGTTGTATTTGTAATCTTTCTCCCTTGTCTTCATGAGTGGCATTTAAAAGGATTATTTTTTTTCTCTAAATTTTTTATAATCCTGATTACTTTTAAAAGGAAGTTGGATTCTGCTATTCTTTTGCATATAGTGTTTACAAGAAATCATCCTCAGAAGAAACGTGGAGCTCTAAGTTAATGTAAATCAACAGTATGCAAGGCTGTTTTTTTCCTCAGGCCCAAAAAAAGAGCTCTGATGAAAGAAAACTGTGTGTGAATTTGGACCATTAAAAAAAAATACTCTATTTTGTTAGCTACAGGTACTTTATGTGACCAACCTGGCCCAAAGTGCTGACTGCAGGAGAGACTTTCATCCAGATAGCTGCGTTAGTTGCCTGTGCTTGTAGTGCCTTTTGGCAGTCATGACAAGAACAAGTAGAGAAACTAGCACTAACATCTGTAGCCATATGTAGTGCTCCAACTCCAATGCCTTGCCATGAACCACATTTGTTTTCAGCAGAATGAGTTTATTACGCAGCGTGTGCTCAGATTAGTTATTCTAACTATTTCCTGAGGTATTGTGCCTTGTAATGAGTGTTGGACATGGAGTATTTAAAGTATTTATCTGGGTTCTCTGAAGTCATGTCCAGTTAATAAATATGCAAAATGGAGGGGAAATGCTTGTAAAACTTTATTTTTGCCTGTTCATAAGGTGATTTTTTTATAAATACAAATTATATAAAATATCTCAAAGGGATTTGCAGATCATTAAATTCTTAGATGTAGCTTAAAGCACTTGAAAATTCGTATGTGCCATATTTTTATAGAGATTTTATAGATATTTCTTTAAACATGTAAAATTTTGAAGAGTTGTGGGGTTTGATTTTGTTGTTTTTTGGGTTTTTATTTTAATATTCTAATGTTAAAGGGGCTTATGATATTTTATGTGCCTGAGACTGTTCTCATGTAGCTCATACTCAGCAGGACTATATATACATTTTGTTTCTTCCTCAGCCTAAGAAGTTTTCCTTAAAATAAAGGAAAATAAAAGTGTTGTATTAATTTTGACTTGAATTCCTCCCTAACGGTACTGGAGTAGTATGAGAAGCCAAAATTACTGAAGGCAAAAGCTTGACCATCTAAAGGATTGCTTGCAAACAGTTACTCATACCAAAGATTGTGTGTTCTTAAGAACTGTGTCTAGTTCTATGGTTTAATTTCTCGTGGAGACAATCTTGTATATAAAGTGGTGTGAGCAGTATGGGATGATGTGTGACTGGCAGCTAGTAGTAATGCCATTGATTTTTCATTTGGGACATCTTGGAGAAAAAGCTCTTCTCCAGTCTTTCAGCCAAAAGCCTTCATCTTGTTTGCATATCCTTTTGTTTGTTTGTTTTTTTAAGAATATGGAATTGCAGAGTTCTGTAAGTCTACTTGTTCAAATAATTGATTCAGATCTTGAGCAGCCTTGTATTGCAGGCAGCTGTGGGATTTTCTCAGAGCTTTGTCTGGCAGAGTGTTCCCTGGCCTCTTTTACTCTGCTCAGGGTTACCAGCTGCTGTGAAGGGAGACTGGGGAGGCTGCAAGAGGTGGTGTAGAGCCAGCTGTCCTCCTTCCAGCCATGGCAGCAGATGTTGTTCATATCTGAGTCCCTTAGATTTGGGTGGTTCTTTCACAATATCGTTGAAATGGATTCATTGCAATTCTATGACTTAGATATACAGAATGAGTTTTTAAATGTAGAATTCTTTTAGTTTTTGATGGACTCTGAGACAATGATGAACCTGCTTGTGTGTTGTCCCCAAAATACTTTAGAGACTGTGATTTTTCTCTTGTAGTATCTTAGATCAGCAGTCCAGAATAGATAGCAATGAGCAGTCTTGTAGAATAGATGATACTTCTAGATCTGCTTCACTGCTACTCCTTTTTACCTTTCTCTTCATTTCTTCCTTACCCCCCTCCACAGATCCAGTCAGCTCAAATATACTTGGAAGTACCTGAGTTGGGATGCTGATGGCTGTCTCCTGGGTCCTAGGGATGTCCTGAAATCTTATGGGCCTTGACCTTGTCCTACCAGAGGCTGAGGAAAGAGTCATTGAGTCAGAGAACCTTCGATGTGGACATGATTTCCTCTTCTAAGCCAGCCTCCTTCTGCATGCTGTCAAGCTAATAGCTTTGTGGCATACCTGCAGAGAGACTGACAGAAGGAAACGAGTTTCTAATAATCGAAATTTTTGCCTACTAGAACAAAAGAGGGCTAGGTCTCGAAAGAAATTGGAGGAGGGTCCCTACAATGAATATTTTTTGGAGATGGTTCTGGCTACCCTTTAGTGAAGCTGAATCTCATTAGCGCATAGACAGGATACACACATAACTTTAGTGCACTCTCTTTTTCTTGGGAAGATCATAGAAACTTAGCAAGTAGATGAGCTTCAGATATGCTGTCTGAACAAAAAACTATGTCACAATGCAATCTGATTTGTATTAAGAGATAAGACCTCTCTGGTGACTGAACAGAGGCTGAGACAGCTCTTGAAATATTTTGAATGTGCTGTCTGTCTTCTCAAGCACTGCTTGAGAACTCAGTTGAAAGCCAGTGCAAAAAGCTATCTGATACAAGATGCTGTGATGTTTGTTCTGTTTTATGGCTTTGCAGTTCTGCGACTGAACAAGAGAATTTATGTATATGTAATTGCACTAAAACAACCTTGTAGTTGAGGGGTTTTGAGGGAAAAGAGAGAAGCTGGGCAGAGGGCGCATTGTTAAGACTCAAAGAGATTAATGAACGTATACGAAGCAATGTGCAGTAATAGAAATCACTGCTACAATTAAAAAACTTCACAACATTGCAAAAGGAAAGACTAATTCAGAATTAAATTTATTTGCAATGAGTTGAACTTCTTGGAAATGAAAATGAATAAAACAGACTCAACTTTCTGTACAACTGAGAATACGAGAGGGCATTTGTGTCGGCAGAGCAATAAAAAAACACAACCCAAGAGTTCCACCAAAAGGTTTGTGAGAAAGGAAGATAATGAGGTGGCTGAAAACCAACTTAGTTTTACCAAAACCGGAGCATATAAAAGAGTATATGAAACACAACCCTTGAAGGTTTGCAAACTCTTACCTGGGAAACTTAATAATAACTATACTTTTTATCTCTGTGATGTATATGTTATCTTTTGAAGGCATAAAGCAGTGAATAAATCAAAACAAATTTGACAGAGGTTAATACTTATGATTGTGGTCTCATGCCCTTGTGCTGCTTTTAGATTGTTATGCTGTTGTTCTTCTTGGACAATTTATTTGTAATACAAAGTGCAAAATAAAAATGTCCACATCTTTTCTTATAGTTGGGGTGCACTTTAGATGATGGAAGTCTGTCCCATCCAGGTGTGCAAAAATGCAGCTCTCAGGAAGAGAAAGGAGTGTGTAAACCAAGCTGAACCTAGAGCCCTCTCTGCTGGATGGCTGAGAAACAACACTTCAGATAGGAGAAAATAAGAATTCTGATGTAGAAAAGAAAATCTGAGAAGCTAGTGCAAGAAATCTAGACATAAACCACAAAACTTAGGCAGTTGAGCTCTTCCTATCCTACGCAGATGAAATAGCACACATTTATTGCATAAAATGGCCTTCTTTTATTAAATCATCAGGTGATATGTTTTAATGGTAATTGTTTTATTTTGAGCATACACAGTGTGTGAGGGGAAAAAAAGGAACTAACATTCTGTCTTAGAAATTTGAAAAATTCTTAATATTTGTGCCAAAGAACAGTATGCAAGTAAAGAATTTTAAAACCATGTTTAGCTTAGGAAGTGTAGATTGGTGCTGTATTTTTGTAGTAATGCCCAAAAGAAATTCACACTTACAATAGAAGCTGTAGCAATAAGTGGAAAATATTCTCTTCCAAGACAAAGTACTTTTTTAAAAAGGCACTTGGCAAGATGTATCGACTTTTCATGTGCCTGTTTTAAAACAAAATATATTTTCCAATAAGCGAGGAAACACTGTCATAGTAATTAAAGTCCATATCTTATTCCTAAGTGAAGGCAAACACAGACTTTTGATTATTATTTTTCTTTCAGAAAATTTGACTAATATAAACAGGGGAAAAGAGAGATGCAGAGAATAATTGGATTGCCATTTTATTGCCAGCACTGAGATCCACTAAAACTATGCAGGTCCCTAAAGTCCAGCCATTTGGAACTGATGCTGAAGTGTGTGCGCGTGTGACCACACACGCACAGCTTTTATGTGTTTTTTTAAGCCAAAAAAGTCTACTGGAGATAAGAAGGATCAACTTTGAATAAATTTGTGAGGGGCATTGACTCTCCCTTCTTCCATGGTCTTTTCAAATGTGATAGCAGCTGAAGACACTCATGAACTATCTGGCCACAGAAAATTCATGTAAGGACAAGAAAAAACAGGATTTGTGAACGCCTTTGGAAACCTTTGAAGTCTGACGTGCATGGAAAACTACAGCAAATCAGTTATTGACCTTTATTAAACTTGGTTTCCCTCCCTTTCTGTATGTGGGAGAAGCATGTTTTGGAAATGTTTGATGTTCTGTAAATTGTTCATTATGAAATTTTTCATTTCCTTTTTTTCTAGATCATCATTTCACTTAAGGGTGAAAACTTGATTAATGGCATTTTAGTGCAGATAGCATGGTGGGATTGCCTTAGGGGGTTTTTTTCCTACTTTTTTTCAGGCAACAATGACATAACTACTTGAAAATTATTTCAATTAAAAATATGTAAGAAGTGTATAATAGTAAGAGATGGGAAGATTTAATACTATATTTTTGTTCTGTAAGAATAAGTCCTGTGAGGTTTTTCTGAAAAAAAAAAAAAATAAAAACAAAAATAAAAACACCAAACAAGCCTGTTCAGGTGATCAAATTAGCTGGTATGAATTTATCACATTGAATCACTCAGTAGGTGTTGTGCAAAAAGCAGTAACGGCATTGTGTAAAGGGCTGTGAATTTCTTCTCTTGGAAAGGCAGGAGTAGTGCAAATGTACACTGCAGGATACCTTTTGTATCTGTGCTCTTGCTTTACTGGTTTTTCCTGTCATTTGTTGACCCAGCTAATTCTAATGGTAGCATGAACAAAGAAATTTTGAAAGTATATTTATAGAGGTAATTGTGAAAATATCTTAGTAATATTTATTTTCCACGGGAGAGTAAATGCAGAATCATTACATTGACATTTTTTCCACTTTCCTATCTCCCAAGATGTTTTCTCAAATATTTTTTTTGTAATAAAGTATTTTTATATAGTTGTATGATAGGTGTGGAATATTAGACAACTGTCATAACTTGTTTGTATATGTGCATACGCACGTATATATCTTCTTGATAGAGTAATAAATGCTATGTAACCTCTAGTACTTTAACTTTTGAATATGTTTAAGCTATTTGCATATTGCAAAGATTACAGACATTTTTGGTGTTGACCTAGCAGAGGCATTGAAGACACTTGCAGATCTGCCAGTGCTGATGCTGGAGTGGAAGCAGTGCAGGTGTGATGCTAAAGGAGAGCCGTAACATGTCTGTGAAGCCACCAACCAGTGGCTATGGTGTGAAACAAATGCATAGGTTTCATAGGTCATATACAGAAGAAACTCCTCTGACATTCCTTTTCATGGCTAAAACTATTAAAGGTCCGATCCTGTCCGTCAGTCCTGCCTGGCTGTAGTTACCACAGCAAAGTAAGAGCAGTCAGAGTGCTTGATACTAGTGTGCTAAACCCGTGGTTGTATTTCTGCTGTAAAGGCATCCTCTTTCGTACAATAGCTTGGGTAATTTCTTAAGATGTTTTAGGCAGACTGATCTCATTAAAAAGCACCTACTTAGCAGATTCTGCTAATCCACAAGCTGGATTTAAGTGTTGAGCTTTCTGTGACTGTCCACATAACATACTAAATACTTTTAAATAACTTTTCCGGATGCAATAAGGCAATCCAGTAAATCTGTACAGATTTGTCTTACTGTCACTGAATGTGAACCTGAAAAACAAAGTAAGTTTGCATTGAATTTACCATGCTTCTATTGACTGACTTCAGCAGGTGCTGGGCCAGGCTCTTTGAATATAAAATGATAGCGATAACTTTATTGTACCACAGAGTTCTGTTAAAAATTCACATTAACAGCTGAGATAACCAAGATCTTGAAAATTTTCCAGATATTAAAAGCATAATGTTTACACTGGAAGTGAATATTATCCATGCTTTGTGTTTAGAGGCTAGCCAAACAAATGAGTGAGAATATGCTGCTGCTCTCTCGAGCTGTAATTTAGTAATTTCGCAGGTAATAGTCTTGCAGTGTCAGAAGACCTTAACTCATTTTGTGCTGGGAAGGAGTTATTGCACTGTATAGGCCTATTCTCTTATGACTCAATAAAATCTTTTTTCAAATTACTTGCATAATTGTTAATTCTGATTAATACTAAATAGTTTTCCTGATGCTTACTTTACCTGTACTATATTTTGCTGCAGAATTTTCTTGAAAGGAATATCTCTCACATATAGATATATATGTATACATGGTTTTTATTTTTCTCTTTTCAGGGCATGGCTTTTACCTTGGAGGAGAGGCAACAATTGAATATTCATGGATTATTGCCACCTTGCTTTCTTGGTCAAGATGCCCAGGTTTATAGTATTGTTAAGAATTTTGAAAGGCTGACATCTGACCTAGACAGGTAAAGTATGGCTGTGAAACTTTACCCTAGTTATCAAACCACAAGTCCCCCTTTTTTTTTATGGTAGTACAGATGAAATTTTGTGGGGTTTTTTTGAGCTGTGGCAGTTGATGATTTGGAATCATTAAGCTTTTGCTAGATTGCTTTCTTCTAAAAATCAACTCGGTTTTAAATTGTAATATTCCAGTGCTGTTCACATGAACTCATTATTTCAATAACCATATGGTACAAAGGTCATCAGAAGCATGTGAAACTGAAAGTCAGTAATGTCTTCACATGCATATAAGTACATAAGCATAAAAACAAACATAAAAATTATAAAATATTATAAAAGTGATACAATGTTGTTGTGTTTGGGTTTTTTTTTAAGAAAAAAAGCTGGGGAGGACTTTAAACATCTATGAATATTCATTTGTTTGGGTTTTTTTCCAAGTTTTTTATAGAACAAAGCACCATTCCTTTATTTTTTCCCCTGTGCCTTGCTCTTCTCGGTTGTATGTTGTCTTATTATCTGTATGTAATATACAGCTTTTAGATACCTGTTGCTTGGTGTCAAGGCTTTTTTATATTTTAAAGTTGCCACAACCCTGGTTTTTTTATGGAGGCAGAGTAGGATGAGCACAGCCTTCCTTGTAAGTGAAGAGCTTGTAACTGTAGTATCTTTTCTAGGTTCACTATCCTCCAGTGCTCTCAGGGAGGACATTATCAGATATCACAGAGTAGTAGCTTCCCAGGCTTGATGTTTCAGTCTGAGTCCCTGTGTGCAGCAAAGTATAAAATTTCACGTAAACCCCTGCTTCAACCACTGATGCTATCATAGGAGTAAACTTTCTCTGTCCTTCTGCCCCTGTCTTCTCCTTAACTCTGCCTTGAAGGAGTCCCTTCGTGATACAGCTCCTTGTTTCATATGTTTCAGGACATTTAAATCTTTAAGGCTGTTTCAATTATTTGTTTCTACTTGAATTGCTGGAATTTCTATTCACCTATAACTTAAAAGCAGGAAGAAAAAAGACCTTTTACTCCATTGTTGTATGTGTTTCTTAACTAGCAAAGACATTTTGCTCCTACTTCAGGTCACAGGAGAAAAGCACTTGTGTTTCACAGAACATCTCAGATTGAAAGTTACAGGTCTAGCTACATGAAATTCAAGAGGAAAGTAGCAATATTTCCAAATCTTAATTCTGAATTTTTTAGCAGAAAATGGTGGATATTTAAATGGCTCTTTGCAAAATGAAAAATTTCTGCAGGAAAGGAAAAAAAGAAATAATCTACATTTTAAATGAGAATTGAAAGTTTGAATGCTGTGCCCTTTGAACCACAATAAAAGACCATATATTGAAGTTTTGATCGCAGTGGGAATCATTAAATAAAAATAATTGTCTCTGAATATTGTGGGAATGTTTTGCACAAAACTTGATTTATCATGATAAAAGAAAGAAAAGGGGTAATCTTCAATCGATGCAAATTTGTGTAAATTAAATCAGGTTGGCCCTTAAGCACTTACACAAGTCCCTCCCAAATGAAATTGTTTCTTTAAGAAATCATATTCGTATTCTGTGTGAACACCCAGCAGGCCTAAATTGACTATTCATGTCATGCTATGCTTTGATAAAGAAATATTTTCTTCTTCTATTAGTGGGGCATTGTATTGCTGTGGTGTTTTCTCCAGTTTTTAGCAAAATAAATTTGTGCATTGCATGTGTAGCTTTAAGACCAATGATTGAAAGACTTAACATTTGCATGCTGAAGATGCTTCCTTTGAAGACTATCAACAGTGATGTCTTGGGCTCCTTTGCAAAGATAAAAAACTTGTGTGAACTGAGTGTGCAAAAACTCACGCATGCAAAATACAGTTTGCAGCTGTGTTCGTAAGTCAAGTGTCTGAAATTTTTATTGGAGTATGTCTAAGGAGATCCTGCTCTGAGAACACGTGCATTACATATGTATGAGCTCAGAAGTATTTTTTGAATAAAAGAAATACTGTTCTTCAAGGCAATATGTGAATTCTGACCTCCTGTACTCATACTTGCATCAAAACATTTCAAAGGGATGAGTGACTGTGATCCTGCTGCAGATAATCCTGGAATACCTTCAGTGATGGAGAATGCCAGAAGACATTGACTGTTTTAATTGGAACTTGAAAAAAAATATAAAAATCTCAGTGCTCCCTGTATAGACAGGTGCTCAAGGATAAGCTTGCATAAAAGCATGCAGCTATTGACTTCTACTGAATGTAAATGTACTAATTCTAGAAATAAAACACTTCTTCCAGTATGCCTCTATCATAGTCTTTGCTCCCATAGAAGCAGTGATTGAAAAGAGATAAAGGGAAGATATTTTTTCCTCCTAGAGCTAGGATTTGGTAGTGTGTGTATGCCTGTGTGTTACATGTACAAATGCAGAAGATGAAGCACAAGTATTTGAATATTGCACAGCTAGAAGCTGTTAAGTACCTTAGACAGAAGGGTATTGTCTGATGAAACATTAATGCTGTGTCTGACAGCATCTTACACTGGCAGGTTTGCAGCTTGCCCTGGTTTTGATTGGAAAGAGGGTGTGTGCAAATTCATAAAGCTAAGCTGATAGTACTGTGGCATGACATGTTTTGGCACAGCTGAAACTCTTTTGCTGACTTGCATCATGGAATTGCAAAGAGTTCATACAGAAAATGAATGTGAAACAGCAGCAAATATATTGCCTGGTATGCTTGGCAAAAAGGAGGCCAATAACAGGAAATAATTCTATTCGTCTAACTTAATTTGGAAAAGCTGCGATGGATTCTGCAAGTAATTTGATCTTTTTTCCCCCGTATGTTCCTAATTGTCTTCTTGTTCTGTATTGACACTGAAATCGTTGTCCCTGGCACACTTCTGTCTAGGCCTTTCTTTCTTCTAAGAGTCACACTGGTAAAATGTTATTCTGAATGTGTGAACATTAGGAGAAATGTCATCAGATCACGTTTCCTGAGAATGCTGTGTTATTTTGTTTTTTCTTCAAGTATGCAGACTTTAAGCTAAGTATCTTACACAGGTTGAAAATTTCCTCCCATTTTCCTTTATATGCTCTCATGATTTGCAAGATAAAGGACAAACAGATTAAGGGCTGGTTTTTTTTACTGTTCCATTTTGCTTTGTAAAATTCATGCCAGTGATAGTACAGGCAGTTATCCTAAGAAATAAGTAGTAATCTTCTCGTAGTTATACCAGTTTTTGTTTGGTTTTTTGGGTGATATTTGTTTTACATCCTTTCATTGCTACTGTATTTAATTCCTTTTGTAATAGCAGGCTAGCATGAAAAGTTCTTAGGTGAAGTAAAGGCGAGGGGGAAAAGTGACATACTGAAATCTGAATGCTTGGCAGTCCCCTTGGTCTTACTTGCCAGACCTTGATTTTCCTTCTCTGAAACTCTTCCCTGAAATCTTCATTCAACACTCCTTGTATGAGGACAGATAATATTTTTCTCCCTTTTTATAGCACAAATGATTGTTCTTGGTATTTTATTGCTTGTTTTCACTATGTTTTCAATTAAATGTGGGCTTCAGTAAAGGATTCCATGAAATACTTAATTTTAAAATATATCTTTTTTTAAAACACAGTGCTGAAAACTACTTCATGCTTTTAGTTGTGTAGACTACTTGGATGTTGCTAAAAGATGCATAGTTGTTGTCTAATGCATTATAACCAACACCACATTGAGCATGAAACATTTTTGGTTTTCCCCTTAAGAAAGAATTTTTGAGAAAATTACTATGCCAAGAAAGAAGAGATATTTCTTATCTGCCAGTGAAAAGTAGCCCTCTGATCAAAATTGCACTTCTCTAGAACTGTTTTTCACTTTATAGTAATATTTTTAGGGTGATTTGGATAGGGCCAAGTATGTAATATTTGAGAAGATGATTATAAGTAATATGCAGTTATTATCTTTGCAATTTCTTTAGCATATCATGACTATGAAAGTGGTATGATAAATGCAAACAAGAAAATAACCCCCCAATTTAATGCTATAGGACGGTAAAAACAAAATAGAGAGTTTTAGCAAATAATTTTTTTATTTGAAGCCCTTAAGGAGGCCTTTTGCTAAACTTTTAATTTCTTTTGTAGATTTCTTTGCCTTGTTTAAACTCCAGGCTTGCTCTGAGTAATAAGAAAGGATGCTGAAAAGGTATTTTAAAATCTCGAATAGCCGCATCTCATTTTAAATGAAAGTGATAAAAAAAAAAGAAAAAAACCCCACAAAAATGGCAACTGTTTCTAAACATAATGATGGGGCTTGCCATGAATGCTTGTAGTCTCTGAGACAGAGTGAGCCAGCATATGAATATTCTCTAACATCACTTTCGAGATCCTATGGAAATAAAATGTCTTCACATGACTTCACAACTATATGTGAATGAGCTTGTATGTCAAGGTAAATGTATGGATAATCATCCTCAGGAGAAAGGTTTTAATGAAGAGAATGCTTCAAGAATTCAAGGACATTGAAAGATAATGTCCTTGAAAGATTATGTCCTTCCTTTAGGAAGGATATTGAGGTGCTGGAGCGAGTCCAGAGAAGGGCAACAAGGCTGGTGAGAGGTCTGGAAAACAAGCCTTAAGGAGACCGGCTGAGGGAACTGGGGTTATTTAGCCTGGAGGAGAGGAGACTGAGAGGAGACCTTATTGCCCTCTACAACTACCTAAAAGGAGGTTGTAGTGAGGCTGGTGTTGGTCTCTTCTCCCAAATTGCTAATGACAGGACGAGAGGAAATGGCCTCAAGTTCCATCAGGGGAAGTTTAGGTTGGATATTAGGAAGAAGTTCTTTACTGAGAGGGTGGTTAGGCACTGGAATAGGCTGCCCAGGGAGGTGGTGGAGTCACCATCCCTGGGGGTGTTCAAGAAATGGGTTGATGAGGCACTTGAGACCATGATCTAATGGTCTAATGGTTAGGAATATGATGGGATAAAGGTTGGACTTGATGACCTTGGAGGTCCCTTCCAACCATAATGATTCTACGATTCTATGATTCTATAAGCTATATGATAATGTAATTCTGGGACAATGAAAGGTTAGTAGAGAAATGTAATAATATGAAAGAAAATCAGTATGTATGTGTATTTGTAGCTGAGAACTACAAGTACAGGAGGTAATTTAACCTTGGAGAACATTCAAAACTAATGTGTATGATGGAAAGTGGTTCAGGATGCCTCATGGTGGTGGTATTTATAGTACATATTCAGCTCTGGTTTCTAGCTCTTTACCTGTTCAGGGTTTGAAGTACCCTTAGTGACACAAGGGGAGGGACACCTTGTTGTCTCAATTCTGTCGCCTCATTGCAGTCACCACCTACCAAACTGCACTAGCCTTGCTTACAGTGATTGTTAAAGGTTTGTATAGCAGATTGCAAAAGAAATGCTTCCCTGATACACAGCTAAGCTTGAAAGAAAAGAATGCTAATTTACTAATCTGTTCTTTGTTAGATAGTTACCTAACTATATTAGTGTCTTCCTAAAGTATGAATTAGATTTTATTGATGCATGAGATGCATGACTGTGCTGAAGAAAAGTTTGTGTGAATAATGTTTAAGCACACAAGCCTCCAGGCTTTTGGAATGAATGTGTTGTATACATTTCCCCAACACTTGTGTAATAAAATGATGAGTGTATTAAACTTTTTGAGTTTAAATAATTAGTAATCCATTATAAGTTAAAAAACCTACATAAATAATATACATAAATTAAGTTAAAGTTTTTATGTAAGCCTATTGGTATAGAAGACTACTTAATTTTCAAAGTAATACTTAACCTTACTAAACCTAGTGAATAGAGAAGTGAGGTTTAGGATCATCAAATTCCTAAATATTAAGTGTTCACTAAATAACCAGACTCATACCTGTGTGAACTAGTATAACCTGAAGTCACTTTATAGACTCACATCTTCTGTTGCACTCAGCACTGAAATTTGGCTTCCTGGTTGGGATCTTGGAGCAGTGGTGTATTTATTCAGTATTAGAGTGATGGTAGACAAAAGTAGGTCAAGCTAAGCACGAACTTTTTTTCACTCTCATTTCTCTGGTATTTTTTTTCTCATTTGGTTTCTTTTTAAATAACCATAAAACTTCTTCAAATGCAATCAAAAATTGATTTCCATTAGCAGATAAAACAGTGCAGATTTCATTGCAAACATAGACTTCAGGGGCAAAAGGCCATATATGTGTGCTTTGGTTTTGAAAGCTTTGTCCTGTAATATTTATTTGAAGTATTAGTCTGGATTTAAGAGAAATTTCTATCAAGGTAAGAGCAGAAAAAACCTAACAGTTTTAGTTTCATAGTTTTGGGCAAGAGAGTAAGGTTGTTTAATTTTTATTTAATTATGATCTCATTTGAAGTGGAACAACTGATATGTATGGATTAGGTTCTGACAGGCCAAATATTCAATTGCAACATAATGTTTTATACCTGAGAGGGATTAACTTCATGAGTATATAGACTTCGTCAAGTTTATGATGGTTTCACCTTCTCTATGTCTCAACCTGTTTGTTATCCTTTGTGTCTGAACCAATTGTGCTATAAAGACACAGGAATTTAAATATTCTCAACAAGAAGGAGGTTGTTATAGAACAAACATCACTTTAATTAATTATCTAAACACCTTTGTATTTCTAAATTTACTTTATATGTTCACTTGATGTCTGTCTAATTGTATGTAATTCTCTACAGATATATTCTACTAATGAGCCTTCAGGATCGAAATGAAAAGCTTTTCTATAAAGTGCTGGCTTCTGACATTGAAAGGTTCATGCCTATTGTTTATACTCCCACTGTGGGACTGGCTTGCCAACAATATGGTCTGGCATTTCGGAGGCCAAGGTATGTAAGTTTATACTTCAAATACAAGTAATTGTATCTTATTTTCCTCTTGGCAGATTTCTGCAAGAGTTTTCTAACATAGCTGAATGTAAGCCAAAACTGCAATAATTGAGATAATCCAAACTACACTTTTAGTCTACATTAAACAATAATTTTATTAGCAAAACAGTAAATGGCTGTTTTATTTGTATTAAAACATGGGTACATTTTTAATCTCATTAATTGACTTTTTTGGAATCCTAGCCGCATGTTACAAGACCAGGGAAGAATGGATCCTTAGTCTGAGATTTGTCTTGGCAACTATGCACAGACTTTTACCTATATAAGTATTTATTTTATAGATATTTTATACATAAATATATAAAAATTATATATATACAAACTAAGGATGCATTATATTTGTACCTACAGACATCTTAAAATAATTATTAATCATCCAAGGACCTGTCTCACTGGTTAATAATTTGTTGTTTCATAGGTTGGTTACTGGAGTGCTTTTATTCTCTATACAGTCTGTGCATTTATAGACTGGTGAGGAAGCGGTAGAGTGATGAAAGAAGGATAGATGCTTCTGTTTCACTCTGCCCCTTGAACATCAGCCCTCAGAGTTTGAGATTTATGGTGGTTGCTGTTTGGGAACCTTGTGTATACCAGTGCCTTCAAGTGCAAACTGGAACAACACTTCGGAGCCTTCTGTACAATTTTCTGGCAAAGAAAGAGATAAATGAGTTATATGTGCATAGCTCTGTTAACAGAAATAGGTTTTTTACAGTCCAGGTATTGCTCAAAAATAAGAAGTTTGCAAGATTCGAAGGAACAAATGACTGCTCACAAACTCTTCAGAAGGAGATATTTGAGGGAGAAGACTTATGGCTTCAAGGTGTTGTTAGTGTAAAAATAATTTTGGCCTTGTGACTGACAGAATGAGTCAGGACCATCTGGCCAGCTGCAGAAAACCAGCATTCCCACTTCTATACACATTCAAAAGTTCAAAAAGACCTCAAGAATGCTTACTTTACTTAAACCTGTTTAACGATCTGTGGCTTTAAGGTGCCTCCTCCTAGCAAGAGAAGTCATCTCCTTTCTTCCCCTCAGTATTTACCACCAAGGTGATTTTATTGGCCTTCCATCAAGTGCTAAATGTGTCTAGAAGTTGTCTTTGCCTAAGCTGGTCTCATTGCCCCTTGTTTTGATATCCGTTGCTGTATATGATATTGCACAAGGAGCACCTCTGCCAAAAAGCCCTGTTAAATTAAGATAACAGTTCAGCTCAGTGTCAGTCTGCAACTGGTGAGAGACAGCTTGTGACTGCAATTGAAACAACCCACCAGCCCCCTTTAGAGACTTCCAGACTCCTGAACTCCATTCTTCAGTCTGATCTTAAGCACACTGCAGACATTGGCAAAAACATTATTTGGGAGGTAGGGACAGAGAGAGGAAACATTTCAACTTTTTGCCTTTTTTTTTACGATTTGATGGAATTTTTATCTGCAAAGGACATAGAAAGAGGCCCTAAATCTTTAATCTCTATATATGAAGAATTAAATCCTAGTTCACGTCACTCTGTGACTAGTAAATTTATGGATCTGTATAGATAACTTGATACAAATTACACTGCAGACATGCAGTTAGCACAGATACACTGAGAAACAAGAACCCCGAGTTCTCCACTCTGCAGCTAAGACACTCTTTAGCCTCTTCTGTAATGAGAATTGAGTAGTCTTTAAAACTTTCTGGATTTGATTGAATGATTAATCTATGTCATCGCAAGGTTACACTTTATTTTCCTTTTAGTTTCAAATATGATATAAAGAGCTTTGAAAAGCAAAGCATAGTAGCAGTAGTGCATACGTTGTGCAGGCTATGGAATAGCAAGCTGAACTTTCTCAACTCAGCAAATGACTGCAGTGTAAAACTACCAGTGCATATAAATGGCATTGTACTAACTTCCTGTGTTCTCCATGGATTTTCCTCTGTTCTACTTTTGAAAAGTAGTTGTTCTGGCACATGGATAGTAAACTTCCATTCTGATTATATATTTAGCTATTCTGTACAGTGTCGGTGACGATCCAACTGCTCATTGAGCATCCTCATATTTGTATGTTCTTAAAGTATGATTTTATTTACCATATTTGAATGAAGTCTGATTTTTTTCTTAAAAAAAGTATCCATTTCCTTACTGAAAATGAGCAAATTCAAGGCAGATTATACTGCTTAGATAATTTCTTTCCTTTATCATTTAACTTAAAAAATATATAGCTTTATAGGGCGTCCCATAATTTGGTATTTTGCACTGTGTTTTTCACTGCAGTTGAGCTGCTAGTGAACGCATGATGTTTTAAACAATATTAAATCATGTTTTAACTGATTTGGTTGTATTCTTGTGCTACTAAAGTCAGCCTTGGCTATATTTGCCTCCCCATCTACATGTGTGCTTTACATATGTGACTGTCTGGAGAGATGTATAAGATATTTATAAAAGTCTGTTTTATTTCTAGTCCTGCTGAATTGCCTCACTACTTTCAAATAAGTGTTTTAATTGCTCATTTTAGTAAAGATGGCTGAAAAACATGTACGATCCTCTTCTGCCTAATAAGGATCTCATAAATACTTTTTTTCTTAAGAACAAAATATCATCTGCCAAGTTGGATATTTACTCTTCCCTGTAAAATTCCCAACTGTTATGTTGACATTATCTCACTACCCGCTGTCGTCCTCCCACACCACCCAGCAGATGCCAGTGTTCCTGAGAGGTCTTGGAGGAAAGGACTGGAAAGAGTTTCCCCTTTGACAGATTCTTTGCTTCTGAAGAAATACCTGTACTTCACGCTTTTCCACTGTGCTTTGTTATAGAAATCTTTTTTTAAGAAAAACATTTTCTAAATTATTCCAAAACCTACTGTGCAAATCAATCAATTTAATTTGGTTTGAAATTATATTCTAGGCTGTGACTCATTTAGCATTAAGCATTATACACCAACATCCCTCATAAACAGGACCCTCCATGAGCTGAACCCACAGGGAAGAAAAAAAATGCATGTAACGTACAGAAGGAGAAAAGCAGTAAAAGACATAGAATTTAGTCCAATCTGTTCATATTCATGCTTTTTATTACTTGATTTTTTTTCAGTTGTTGCAAATAAAAAAAAAGGTATTATCTTATCATACCTTACATAAAAAGGTCTTATTGGTAGGAACTATGTATATCTGTTTTATGCTGACTCATGTCTAAATGCTGTCTTTACTGATAAATGAATGTTTTTCTTTTAGAATGCTTTTTTTTATTTCAGAATATTTTTATTACTGTCTCTTCCTACAGCTCAGAAAATGTTTGGTATTTTGTAGCTAAACAACAATCCTATTAGAAACTGGCTTGTTTACATAGGTAAACAAGTTAAAAATTACCCAATTGCTGCAGTTCATATTTATCACCCTGGAAGTTGCAAGGCAATGTTGTATTATTCAGTTTAAATCTGTAAGTTTTTAGGTTTTTCTGTATTCAGTTTGATTTATTTATGTTGTGAAGTGAGTTTGAAGCCCCTGGCTCACAAATTATGTCTTAAGGCAAGAAATAATGAAAGTCAATTTAAAGTTAAAAATAGGTGTCTCACGGGATCATTACATGAGATCACCTTCTTACCTTCTTTGACTCCCTTACATGTTTTTAGAAGACTATATGGGCTCACATGATGTGCTTACAGTTATGGAACGACACTGGCTCAGGCGAGATGTTTTTCATCCTGAAACAGTATTATGCAATTTTAGAAAAAACCTTCATGGCTGACCATCTGACCATCTGCTTAAGCAACATTTTTCAAGAGAACCAGCTGCAAAGTAATTTGACTCACTAGTTTGAAGCTTGTTTGGATAACTGACATTGGTTTGTAAAATTAAAACTCAAAATTGCAGTACTTGCTGTGAATATTCAGCTTAAAACCCACCAGTTTAATGAATAAGAATGTTATTCTAAAAATAAATAGTACAGAACTGATAGCAGATCTCGTAACATGTACCTACCTACACCACATAGTTATAGAAACGTAATTTAGAAGACCAGTCTCTCTGATCTTCCTCACAACCATTGAGGAGGATGAGGGAAGAAAGAGGCTCCTCCAGCTGTACAGATAAAAGCTTTAAAGGCTTAAACTGGTAATGTAATGGAGTTGTGGTTTTATTGCAGTGAACATGCTGTTACTAAGAATGTTATCTCAGAATCTCTAGTAGGTCACTTGGTGCAGAGTTTCTATCTATCATTTAAAATTAAATTCCTAAAGTAAAAAATGCTTGAGTTGCACAAAGCGTGTACATACACATGACAACTTTTGCTGAGTTACGAAGAAACAATCTATTTCTATAAATGGATTTCTAAAATATAACAGTTCCCTCAGTTACTTTATTCATCCAAAAAGAATAAATATGGAAAAGTTCAATGGAAATTTCCTCTAAGAGTCCAAAATCAACTTTTTGCATCATATAGAGAACACCCAGGAGTTTAAGGTTCTTGTGTAAACTCAGCATTCAGAGAGGGGAAGAAAGATTGCCAAGTATTGCTATGCTGAAGACTTTGGATGTTGTTAAAATGTGAGGTGACTGTTTATGTATTTCCATTCCTAGAAGGAAAGGACGTTTCAAACAGAATATGAACAAAGCAAGCCCTGGCAACTATTGCAGCCACACAGGCATGGCAAAGTTCCTCTGAAATAACTTCCCAGTGCAGTCACACGCTGTCAAGCTGACTAGGAACCATTTTTAAAACAGCTATGTTGAAACTGATGCTGCATATTGAGGATACAGATGCGGTCTCTTAAAAAAACGAAGTATGTCAGCCTTAGCTTTGAAGTGATTTTTCTTTTTTTTTTTTTCTTCACATATAGAAGCAGAACTTGTTCAGCAAAATGTTCTCAAAGAAGCTTTCTTCTGTAATAATTCTTTCTACTTTGTCTTGTTTTTCTTCCTCACAAATGACTAGACATAGCATACCTACAAGCCTCTTATTCGCCCCAAATCTAAGCAGGATTGCATTTTTAATTGACTTTTAAAAAGTATTTTAAAAATGTGTTTGGTTTAGCTCTTTTAATATTTTTAGAGAGCACTTGGTATGTTATTAACAGTCTTTAGTACCAACTTTTCAGAAGGCAATTTATCATGCTACATACTCCTTTTGCAAGTACTGACATTATACCAAATTGCCTTCTCATTGAAGTGTGTGACTGACTCAGCATATACAAATTTGAGATCAGTTCCTTTCCTCATATTCCTCAAAGGGAGTGTGTTTATTTACATTTATTGTGTGTATTTACATTTGCAATGGTTCAGACGCAATGTATTGAATGCAAGTGCTGCAAGTATGAATTCTTTTTTTGTTGACATAGTAATGTTTGCATGTTTAGAATGTCAGCTGAAAGATAGCATCACTTTGAATTTCAGAACAGGGAAATAATTATTTCCTGTGACAGAACTTACAAAATGTTAGACCGTGGTGGCAGAAGTTGCAGACTGTTTTCCAGCACAAGGTTGATCCTGTGGTACATTTCATAATTTTTTGTGGTTTTTAATGGGGCTTTCATTGAAGTTTGGGTTTTTCTTTTTCTTGGGTTTTTCTTCTTCTTTTCTTCTTTCATTGGATACTTTTGACATCCAAGTCTTTTCAGAAACCAGATTTGGCTTACAGGAGGCCAAAAACTTGTCACGTGCTGCTGGATCACACAAGCCAAAAAAGTTCAGTTCCTGGTGCTTCTTCTGCCTGTCTCACCCTCAGATATGTGGTATTTTCTTGATTGACACCAGAAGGTCTGGATTCATTTGACCTAGCTTCTTCACCAGTATAACTGTGCCATTTAGATTTTTTTCAACACATCTAGATGTTTTTTCCCATGCAAAACAGATAGATTTTATAAATTATTTATTTTAAATAAAAATTTATTTTAAAATTTATTTTATAAATTTTTAGAGACTAATAATCTGATTGTTACTATGGATAATTATCTTAGTATCTTCATTTAGTTAAAACTGATTATTGTGTAACAAAATTATTTTAAAAGATATAACAAAGCAATAGTTTCAGAGTTATTTTCTGGCTATTTTTTTTCTCTGAAAACTATGCAGAATTTTGTACTAGAAGTGCAGAAAACAAAGTGTGATTTTTTTTTTTAAGTAATATCTTGTAAGGTCTTGATCATTAGGGTAGTCTCTGAAATCAAAATGTATTGCCAAAAAGACAAAATACAGCAAAATGCTTCTTGGAAAATAGCATGTTGGAGTTCCATTCTCCAACAGGCACTGGTGTGGGTTGTGTTTATTAACAACATGGCCCAGGTGGCAATTTATTCTATAACATTGCAAGAGTGAATTAGCACAGCTGTAGCATTTCTTCTAATTTTAGACAATTTTTCTCTTATTGACTTCAAAAGCCTGGTGAGGGTGGAAGTTGCAGCCCCTCACCAAGCACTTTTGAAATATATGTTGGTTTGTTATTGTCTCTTGTGAAGATGACAACGGTTGACACTTTCCAAACAGCTTTTCATCTTGGTTTTTTGTATAGCCTTTCAATCAAATTCAAGCACCATGACATCTCCTAACACCCAGTAATTCTACTCTTTAGCACGATTCTGATCTGCTGTTACCTCCATCAAGCTAAAACTTATCTTAGCATGCTGTTACGTCCTTGACTTGAAAGTAAGGCTAATAGATTCTCCTAGAGTAGCATTTACCCTGCTCTGAAAAGTTGGAAAAGGTGAATTGGCACAGGTTGAGAGTGTTGAATCCCTCTCTTCTCCTAGACTGTCTTCTAGAAACATACTAGGCTGGATTGTACCCAAGGTGTATTCAGCTTGGTCTGTCAGCAGCCAGTAATGCTGCTGCTGCAGGGGAAGGTGAGAGAATCTTGCACAGAAGATGTCAGTTGGCCTCATTTTGGTCTTAGAGTGCTCTGTAAATGTTAAACCAGTTTCTCATTCTAAGAAATAGTTGAATGAAAAAAAGTTATATCTTGATTTTGAAAATGTTAGGATATTCTTTATGTTATACATATGTAGTCATCTGGTCTCACTTGAACTGTGTTCAATTCATGGCTTTTGGTACATTTTAGGCAGAAAGGTTTTTATCTTATTATTATCTTTTTATTAAACTTACACCTTAGAATAAAATCATTAGTGATTAGCCTAAGAATATATAGTCCTGACCTAACATTATGAATTAGTGTGGCCTCCACGTACTGTTATTTTTTGTATATACATGGTGCTTGCATGTAGGTGTAACCTACAGCAGCTGTGGAAGGATGGCATTTACAGAAGTCATACCTTGAGCTATTCTTTCATTTAGTCTTGTGTGAGTTTACCTATTTTTAGTCTCTTCCTACTCTCACAAGCTGCATAGATGATTTCTTATGCAGGTAATCTTATAGGAACTTTTCATCATGGTCATAAAAGAATCTGTATCCTAAAACACATCACAAGCATGGAATTTATGGCTTTCAGATTTAAGTTCTTACCTCTTGATGGTGCATTGCTGTTTTTTCTGGAGAGAGTACATCTGGGCTGTGAGTGGGAGGAAATGAAGCCATCCCTACCCAAAACACGACTCTCAAAATGTTTGGCAGCAGTCAGTATTTGGTCATTTTCTTTCCCCTCTTAGAACAGTGCTCTCTGGAACACTGCTAGCAAGCCTTAGGGCCCTTCTATAGCACCATTAGAACAGAAAGTTCTCCCTTTTACACAGATTTGGGGGACTCAAGTTTATCTTTTCGAGGGCATCTGCACTCTGAGCCAATGGGAACTTGCACTTCTATGTTTTTTTGGCATATGATGATTATCTTCCTCAGTAATCAGCCTGCTGAGAGAGTCCTCTGAAACAAAGATGTTTCTTACTGATGCTTTACACCACATGGGAAAGACAGTTTGTGTTATTAATGCAGTACTTATTAGACCCTTCTTGTTTGGTTTGTAAAAACAGGCATCTTGTGGATCTACATGCAGAAGACAGAAAATACATGATCCCAACTTAAATGTCTTTACTCTGACTAATGTTTTCTCTCTAGTGCCAATACCACATAAAAGGTAGACTGTATCCTTTTCAACAAATAAACTATATAATTGCATTTATAAAATAGTGATATTCTTTTGGCAAGTTATGGTTTTATATCAATAATTAGGACTTGTAACAATATATAACCACATCATTCTTCGATGTCTTCCCTTTTCCCTGAATTCTTAGAGAGATTTTGACTCTATGCCAGCCCACAATACTGTCTTCTGGTTACAAGCTTCCAGATTTCCCAAAGTAGTACATTCTTTAATGAAATATACTTTAAGGGCAGAGAGGTTCTCCTCCCCCTCTATTCTGCCTTGGTGAGGCCACATCTGGAGTATTGTGTCCAGTTCTGGGCCCCACAGTTCAAGAAGGACAGGGAACTGCTTGAAAGAGTCCAGCGCAGAGCCACAAAGATGATGAAGGGAGTGAAACATCTCCCTTATGAGGAAAGGCTGAGGAAGCTGGGTCTCTTTAGCTTGGGGAAAAGGAGACTGAGGGGTGACCTCATCCATGTTTATAAATATGTAAAGGGTGTGTCAGGACGATGGAGCCAAGCTTTTTACAGTAATGACCAATGATAGGACAATGGGGCAATTATAGAACAAGGGGCAATGGATGCAAACTGGAGCACAGGAGGTTCCATGTGAATATCAGGAAGAACTTTTTCACTGTGAGAGTGACAGAGCACTGGAACAGACTGCCCAGAGAGGTTGTGGAGTCTCCTTCTCTGGAGACATTCAAAACCCGCCTGGATGTGTTCCTGTGTGATGTATTCTAGGTGACCCTGCTCTGGCAGGGGGGTTGGACTAGATGATCTTTAGAGGTCCCTTCCAACCCCTAGGATTCTGTGATTCTGTGATTTTGTATTTAGTTTTCACACTTTGACTTGGCAGAAGACTTGGAGCAACACTAAAGTATCAGGTAATATGGTAAGGGAGAGGTCTGCTCATTGACTCTGTCCTACTCAATTCAAGCAATATTTATCTACCAAATTTTTTACCTCATGAAACAGAGTCGGTCAACCTGCCAGATTTGTACAGCCCCCTAACTGTCAGCATCATTTGGCCCCTGAAGCAAACCTTTTAAGAGTCACTTACTTCAATAAGAGAGCCATAACTTTCCTTAGTTCAACATTTTTTCAAGGACAGACTGTCAAATCCCATGCAACGTCTGCAAATGGATGTTACTTCATCTTTACCTCTTGTGCAAAGCAATAGATATAGTTGTCTCCCTTTTGGACCACGGGGCTTTGGGCAACCCTTAATTGTGGCCCACAGTTGACAGTAGTTTGCATATCAGTGGACTGGAATTCTGCTTCATCCTAGCACTCATTTTAGGACAACACAAGACAACTGACAGCTTATGCAACATGAACAAACAGGATGGCCCAAGGGTTTTTTTCAGGTGCCTCATCAGTCTTAGGAACAGCAACTTGAATTTTCAGATTCTCTTAATCAGGGAGTATGAATTCCTTTGTGGATGTTCCTAGTAATGTGAGATCCTCTAAGGCAGTGCTCAAAGTAAAGCGAGACACAGCATAAAGCCAGTAATAATTTAGGTTTTAAGATTTGACTCCCTTGTCTTGAAGACTTGAACCTTTTTGCTGTTAATGATCTTCAATATATTGATGTTGGCTTCTCACTGAAGTGTCTCAAACTCTCATCATTTGGAATGGCTTTCAGGGAAGGAACAGATAATTTTAATCTTTAGGGGCATACTTAGTATTAATAAATACGTTTCTGCCATCAGTCTCAGTTGCCCCATATTTTACTCCATGACTCTGGTCATGACATCACTATGACATATATGCTAGTTTAATCTTAGGCTTCTCTCTAGAGCAATGCAACTGATTTGCTGCAGGAGATGAGGTTTCAGTGCAGCCAACTATAGCCAGAAATTATGAGGTTAGAAGCTACTTTTTCTGTGGAGAATTAATGGTCTGGTTTTTGGTGAAAAGAAGTTAGGAAAAGAGGAGAAGCCACGGCTTAATCATTGAGGTCCTTTTATTGAGGCCCTTTTAGAAGACTCACATGTTATCTTGTGGTGTACTGAGACATCCAAGGGACTCTCTTTTATCACTGAAGGGGAACAGCAAATGTATGGATGTTATGAAGTAGTTGAAATTAAATTGCTTTCTATCAATAAGTGTTCAATGCACAACTGGAGTCAGCTGATGGTTGTCAACTTAACCAGCAGCTGTGACTTCTTTGCTAAGTTCTTCTAGGTGCCCATACTAATGGCTTTTTAACATTTATATTGAACTTGCTGTTGCTAAGGAGTTACAGAGTTGTTTTTGTGTTTTGGATGGCAGTCCCTCAGTTTTTAAGAAAGTTACTGTTCTGAAACCCTCCTAGAGGAGGTATCGCTCCCCCAGGGCAAGCACTGCAGGAATTGCTTAGTAGGGTACGTTTACCCTTAAAGGAAGAAGCTACATTTCTGTGGCTGTTCACCGTTCTTTGAGATACGAAGTGTGTACACTCACAGACATCTTCTCGCCATTCTGTGTGCTATTTAAACTTGAGATTAATTGTTTGATAAGTACTAAGCATTTAGTAAGCATTTTGTGTTTTGGTTTTTTTTTTATATTGAGATTTTCTCTGTTGCAGAGAAATCCTGCTCTCTGCCTCTATGCAGAGAGTGTTTTCCAAGTCCCCAGTAATTCCCACTGCTATCTCCTGCTGAGGTACCAGTAGTTTTTCAGATGGGAACCAATGACTTAGAAACATTACAATGCTTCATTAGCTCATTCTGTGTATATCCTAGCCCATGTCCAGAGGATGTTGTCCTTTAGGTATGTGCTTACGCTGGAATTTCTCCAGCTCGTATTTTCTGTACATTTGTTGCACGTCCTTCAGCACCACCCAAATCCCCTGCTTACACATTCAGCAGCTTCTCTGTCAAAATACTCTCATTACTCAGCAATCCAACATTGCCTCATTGTTGCATTTCCAGTACAAGATATAGTAGCACTTTTTTTAAAAAAATCAGTTATTTCTATAACTGTATTTGGTGAGTCCAAAAGCAGAAGGAATAACCCCAACAAAATCACTGTAACTTCACAGTAGCTTAGATATTCTAACATCATTGTTTTCTGTCTCTGTCAAGAAACTTGCTAAACAGGTAGCATAAATAGTCAGGCTGAAGGTGAAAAGAAGGCATAAATATTTTTAGCCTTTAAGAGCATAGCAATAGGATGATTATGTGTTTTATTATATCTTGTGTTTCTCTGTATTTATGGCTAGATGCTTTTAGTCTGGGAGATTTTTACACCCTGCTTTTGAGACAGCCAAATGCCCCTGCTGATACGAGGCTTCTGGAAAAGGCAAGAGACAAAAATTTTGGGATAGAAATTAACCCTTTTATTTCTTGCATGGCATTCCTGTCCCTTTTAGCAATTTTTTATTGTTTGTTTTCTCATGTGAGCTGTTCAATAAAAAGTGTCAGCAATGTGAATTATAATAAACTTAAAACAAACATAATAAGACCAGGTCATAGTAACTTTACCAAATTTATTTTGGAATAGCATTAACATAGTAGTGTAACTTGCAGTTGGGTATAGAAAGGTTAGTGAGGCATCTGTCATCCTGGACACTGCTCTCTCAGTTAAGTGGTGGCACGTCAAGTCAGTTCTGTTTTGTATAAGGATTTTATCTGTGTATGAGTATTAAGTGATTAAACCACATGCAAGAGAACCAGTATTTTTTAGAAAACAGCCATGGGTGTATGAGTATAGATAAAATACATATAAACTGAGCAAAACAAGTAATTCTTCTAAGAAAAACAGAGACTTGTAGTCAGATGTTGACATTGATGCAGAAGGCATAAATCAATCGGCAGAAATAAGGGGTGGACTCCAGGGAAACATGTACCGAGAAATATAAGAAAAAGGAAAGGAAGCTTCAGTTTGTGCTGAATGAGAACCTAGGCCTTGGGCACAAAGATGGTCAAAAGCCAGTTCTCATTTTTACCTCTTTATTCTCGAAGCAACTACATTTACTTGAATATCTTTTTAGTCTGTAAGGAAAAAGGAAATTTAGGACACTTTACAACTTTATTGTAGCATCCTCTAGAAAAAGGAAATTAACTACTATTTTTGGCTTTTTTGTGGAGGAGTGTTCCATTTAAGGGGAAGCATCTAAGGGTTCCATCTAAGCTTGCTGTTGCTGAGATGAAGCTCTAATGTAGCTTACAGAGACAGAGCAGCACATTTCCATTTACAGAATTATTATTTATAGATTTCTTCTTTAAATTTATTGTAAGCACATATAAACATAGAGGTTTGCTGCACTGTATGGCAGGTTGTTCATGCTGCTGGATTTAGGCAACACTATGTGTGAGAGTTTTTCTTAGCCATCCAGAATGAGCTCCTTAAACATGACATGTAGGTGTTTGCTTCTGAAAATGAAAACACAGAACAGAGTTTGCTTTCTGTTCTATTGATTAATGGTTTATTCACAAATAATGAATATGCGCATGGCGGATTTGTGATTCTTAAGTAAATAGCAAAACTGAAAAGATTTCAGTTCTTCCCCATTTCTGATTGCTGCAAGCAATGTACCCATTTTTATTTTCAGTTTGCTTCTTCAAATAGAATGTAATAATACTCCAGTGCATGCACTGAAGTGAGATTGTTCTTGAGGATGGTCATAACCTCGGTCATTTGGTGAGTGGTTGGTACATCGCATTCAAGCTTTAAAGTGAAACAAATGTCAACTCTGACAAATGACTAAATGTGTGGCCTAGGGATTTTCAATTACAATGTCCTTGGAAAAGCCTGTGCCTCTGTTTGACATTGGACTTGAGCCTTCAAATCCCTTGAGTAGGTAGGAAACTCACAAATAACATTTCAGAAACAGTGTGACTGCTAGATGATGCTTTTTGAATACCTCTGTCACCCCATATGTCTGCTTCCATGACTCCTCACTATGTCCATTCCATATCCTGTGCTGCTTGGTTTCATCTAGGTGTGCAGTAAAGACTAACCGTTTGTGTTAGCTGATATCATTGCATGCTGCATTTTCCCCCAAAATGTTGATACTGACTTTATGAAATGAAAAACTTTATGTGGGATCATGACTAAACTTATATAAAAAGGAGGAAAAGTACAAGACCATTTGCCTCTGATAGGTGAGGTTAATTTTTATGACTATGGGCCAGATACATTCCAGATGTCTAATGCTTGAAATGTGAGTATAAATGTTTTCTCAGATTTTATGATAAAGGCTTCTAGTAATTTTTTATTGAGTCAGAAGATCACTAGTTTGTTCTTAAATATATTCAATTCACTATAATTAAATACACATTATACAGACAATATAAATACACATTTCATTGGTTTTGCTGGCAAAATTTTAATACTCAGTTTTTCCCTGTGAGAAGAATTCCAGAGAAGAACTGGTATGTTGGAACTTTGTTAACATCAGATAACACAGTCTTAAAAATAATCATGTAAGACTCTCAGTTTCTCTGTCTGAGCTAGAGCTGGACCTGCACTTTTTTCCCATGTTAAAAGCTGTTGTTGGACACAGTCCTAAAAATTTGTCTATCACATACATTCATGCATGTTGTAAATTTAACAGGAAATAAGAGCAGAAATAGTGCTGCTGATTAGGTTGTTTGCATTTTTCTCCTTTTAAGGCTTGTATTTTTGAAAATAGAAAATATGGGCATAAAATGATGGAAAATATTGTAGCTTTGCTATAGGTGCAGTAATTGTAACAAATTGGTTAAAAGAAAATAATAAAAATTGGGTGTGGGGTGGATGTGCAGCCAAACTGTTCTTATGCCAAGGACCTACTATCACAGCACTTTCTTGGAGTTCAAACTAAGTTGATCTGTATTGTGACCAGTCCTTTTAATATTTCTTTGAATTTTCTAAAGCATTTTAGCTGAAGATCTGTGTTTAAAAATTATTCAGATTTTAACTAAGACTCTGGCCTAAAAGATTTCTGTTACTTGCTTTATAAAGATGAGTGTCTCAATAAGTCAGGCACTTTTGTTTGATTTGGAATGTACTCAGGCTTAGCTCTGGTTTTTAGAAAGTTTTTATGGATATGTGTAGCCTAATCAAGACAGTTAAGGCTACTTCAGTTTTTAAGTTTCATAAGAGATTTGTCAAATGATGTTATGGAACTATTCAATGACCCTGACCACTAACATAAGAACAAAAGAGAAATGGACAAAATGCCAATTAAAAAAATCATAATTACTAGCTTCTTATGTTGACAATAATGCGATATTCCAAATAATTGGAATTTAAGTTTAATACAAAACTAGTCACATTGTCACTAGACAATGATTCATATATTTTTGCCTGTGAATTTATAGAAAATAATCTTATCTTTAAATTGCTAACCTGAGAAGTCAGCTCTGTGATAGGATTACTTGTTAGAGGAGAAACTTTGTATTACTGTAAAGCACTATCTCAGGCCTGAAATTCCCCATTTGCTGTTAAAGCTCCTTGTGTATCCCAGTAGATATCCAAGCCCAACTTGTTGGTCAGGAGGGAACAACAAAATGAATTGTCATGCATAAGCAAAATATTTTTTGTAGTTAGTGAATTTTTAACAAATGCCATTTAAATGCCATTTTAAGAGGTGGACGCTTTTGGTTTAGGATCAGAAGTAAACTATGCCTGTTGTCTCCATGTTGCTGATTACAGTAGAAAGAAGATGCTTCAACACAGCAGTGTTTATTGGAAAATCACACTTGTCACCTTTTTATAACAAATTTTTTGCTGTCAAATGCTCATCCTTTGTGCAAACAGCTATCTGAAAGCATCATGCTATACATCTTGCTCAAATTTCCAGTTCTTTATCACAATAGGCTGAGAATTCTTATTTTCTTGTGGCCAGGATACAGGTAATGTAGAAGCAGGTGAGCAGCTGGATGATAGCATGAGGGGGAGGAGGGTGCATGCATATGTGCACGCCCTCACAGACTTGGAAATGGGTATGAGTGCCCCAATGTGCCAGGGCTTGCACTCTCAGGGAGCGGGAAAATGAATGAAACAATGACCAGTGGGAACTCTCTTCTCTTCTCTTTCCTTGAAACTTCATTTTGTGATACTTTATAGGTTTCCAGGCCATTCAGCAATGGCTCAGGTCCAGGGAGGCTGAGGAAGGTTGCAGCCCCAAAATGGGCAGGGACAGAACAGGAGGAGAATGCATATGGACTTTGCTGGGATCGTCCCACTGTCTTCCCGTCACCTGACCCTGGATCAGTGCTGCGCTTAGGCAGCTTGGCCAGCATTGATGGACTGACCTGTTTAAAACAGCACTTGACTTCAGACCTGAGTGGTTTCTGTACACAAGTACAGGTACCCTGTGTTCCTTCTGCTGCATCTCTCTTGTGGGAGTTACCTTTCCTGCAGGTCTCTCTGCACTGCGCTTGCCCTTACCCTGCATACTGATGAGCTGAGGCATACATAATCCAGCCATATTAATCACTGCAACAAATAACTTGCAGAAATACTAAAACCACTATGGATGTATGAGAATCCAGAATGTATTATTTTGCATTAGCAAGACTTTGTGCTTCTTCCTCAGAGGATGCTCTGAAAGATCACTGATTCACTGTGAGAAACTGAGGAAGATGCTGAACGCTCTGTCTAAATAAGAAGTCTAAATGAGTCAAAATTAAAGTTTAAGCAATTTCTGTGAACGATAGAAGAATAGTCTATGAAACAACTGAGGGTGAATAATTGCTTGCTTTTCAGCTCAAATTGTGTTACTTTTAAACTGCTCTACTATTTTAGTAATTGTAGGGCACAATACTCACACTATACTTGCATTCAATTCTATTAAAAGTAAAAGTTTCTAAGGAAGAAAATGTCCGTTTTGTAAGGATTTTTAAAAGGCTCAGATAACTTATTTGCTGTCTCCTCGATACTTCTCTCCCTCAAAGTAATGCTTGTGATGTGAAAGCTTGCTTGGTTTTGTCCTAAGGTTAAATAGTTTGGTTTTATCTTAAAATGTGCAGGTGATAAATCGAGATCTGTACTTTTTCAGAGCATTATGCCCACATTTATGTGCTAAAATACAGGAGGTTTATTTTCAGTAGCTGTCTGCTGATACAATTTCCAATTGAAAGAAGGTATAGGTTTTTGCATATGTTTGGAGTGGAGCACCATCCTAAAAACATTTGATCTTAGGAAGGGCAAACTCCATTAAAACAGCTATTTTCTGTTTACTGCTAACACTCCTTACAAAAACTGGGGAAAATTAATGGTCCTTACCAAATTTTTATGTCTGGGGGAAGCCAAGGCAAAATAAATGCTCTAGCTCGCCCTGCTTGGGAAGGGGGTTTGGACTACGTGATGTCCAGTGGTCCCAGCTAATCTTCATGATGCTGTGATCTCTGTGCCCTTGGGATGTGGGTCTTGGGGATGCCGCTGATTGCCATACGCAGACAGCTCAAACCTGGGTGAAACATCTCTGCTCGGTGTTCAGATGCTCACTGACAATTTTGTATGAGTTTAACCCAGACTCTTTCCCAGCAGCCTGCTTGCCTTCTGACTTGTTACCTCTTAGTAGTGCAGCTCCTTGCGTTAAGAACTGCCCTGTCACTGTGACATAAATTGAGTGGTTTCCTTGGTTCCTCTGCAGTAGATAAGGTCAGCTCTACAAACAGAAAATAGTGTCTCTTTTCAGAAGTGACTTCTTCATTTAAGTGGAAACTGAGTAGGATATGCTGTAAAAAGAAGCCTTTTTAATAAGTCTTCACTTTTGTCCTTGTTAATGGTTATTGAGAGCAAATGATGGTGATTTAAAAGGTCAATGAAAACTGGCTTAAAGGACACTATTGTCTAACTACTGGAAATTTTCCATGTTCCAATGAGCCAGGGCAGCACAAGTTGTTGAAGTAAATAGAAGGACAGTGATCTCACTTTTTTGTGTATTTCACAGTTTAAATAACATTTTAAAAGTTTGTTTAAAAAAATCATTAGCACTGCAAGATTCCTAGTAGATGCCTGGTTGATGCTTGTAGATGGTTCTTTACACAGTTAATATTAGCATAAAATAATACAAACATGCAAGCTATTGAAGCAGAACAGGGGGTTATTTTTTGTCATAAAAATGAATGGGTCTGGTTCTGGAAAACCATTCTCTCATTCACAATCTTTAAATAGTTCTATTGGTGTCTATTAGAGTGTAAGTAATTAAGTTATTTGTTGAGCAACTGTCAGGAGAATATAAGTAGCTTCTGGAGAAAAACTGCTCTGACCCTTAAAACACAGTATTTCACGAAGTCTGCCTTTTCCTTTTCAAACACACCCCATTGAATTGCCATTATGTGGTTAAGCAACAATACATAAAAGCTGATTGTCTAGATGGGTAATACTTTAGGAATATAGTTAAACCAACAAATCAATGTTTTAAGAAGTGAATATAAAGAAGATATGATTTGATCTACTCTATTGCTATATGAAAAGAATGCATCATTACAGTCTGAATATTTAGATTACAAAGTGCTGTGCTGTTTGCTTTTGTAAGTAAAGGAGGTGAGTCACTAATTAAAATTCAGTGTTATCTAGATATACAATAATGAGTATTTTATATAATCGATGCAAAAAGTTTGCAATGGCAAAGTCCATGAAGTGTTTTTAATTTTCATCTGAAATAGTTTGAGGTGCACATTATGGTTTCCAGAATGAAGTAGAGACTTTTGGATTATTAGGGAAGCTACAAGCTCTAATTGCTTTATGTACTATACAAAATTGGTTTTAAAATTTTGATCTGTAAAGCTTGTAATGTTTTACTGAGATTGGTTTAACAATGTAATGTTTTATGTGTTAAATGAGAGCAATTGAGAAATTACTTCTTTGGGTTGTTTTTTATTGTACAAAGGTCTGACAACTTTGCTTAGTTCTGGAGCCTGAGTTTACCCAATTGGCATTCTGACAAAGTGAAAGCAGGATGTTTCAGGCAAAAAAGGTTCCTTTTGCAAAAATCTGTATACACTCAAAGTGGCAATATAGAGATTACATGCTTTGGTAGCAAGAATCAGGCTCTTGTAGAGCTGGGATTGTCCAGACTTGGAGAAAATTAATAGGATAGCAGCCCATGTGCAGGTTTTTTCTCTTTTCCTTTTTCATTTGCCTTCAGCCTCTACTGCTGTAGCCAACTTGTCCCTTATTTTACTCTCACCCACTGTGTTGTGTTACCATTTATAAAATATACCCTGCATGCAAGCTCTGGAGCCTGTTTCAGATGCAGAAGGGCAGATGGGCAATGTCTGTGTGATCTGACCCCTGCACAGAGATAGATCAGGAGTGTTAGAGCTTGCTGTGTTGCAGGTTATTGAACAGCAGCCCCTGGTTTGCCACTTCCCTAATCCCATGTGGGCTAGAAGAGAAGGTGTGCTGAGACCTGAAGTTGGGTCTCTAGGCAACTCTGACTGTGTTTGAAAATGTACCCAGTCCAACTAAGATTGTGACATTTTGCCAACTAAGATTGCTGGAAATAAAACACAAAGTGTGTACAAAGGGAGTCCACCTGGGAGTTCCAGCAACCTATGGGGTTATTCAAACCAGCTCTTCTGACTATAGTGCTACCTATGCAAGGCTCTTTGAAGTACACAGTGTTCCTCATCAAAGAGACAAGATAGAGTCATGGACACTAGTCAAAGCTCTTGGGCAGGCTTGAGCATAGTGCAGATACTGTATTTACTTTTTTTCTTGGATGTGCAGCACCTGGAGCACTGCAGCTTGTTGTGGTTTGCAACCAGAAAAAATTTAATCTTAAGTAGCTACCTACCTTAGTTGTCTTTTTTTAAAAAAATAATACTATTATCATAATTATTATTTATTTTTAAATAATATTTTAACATCTATACTAAAAGATCCCACAGCATCTGAATCTTTGTGTCACTAGAGTTATGTGCCTTTTACTTCTCCAAATCCTATCCTTTCTTTTCTGAAAACTCATTCCTCTGAGGTCTTATTTTCAAATGCCAGGCTTACAGCTGCTATCATTCAGGTTAGTTTCATCACTTTTCTGCTCTTAAGGCTAATTCACGTTGTAGACTGTACCATTGTGTAATTGCCCTGAACTTATTTGTCTCTGCTATGTAGATGTTTTTAACAGTAGGACTAGTTATTCTCTGGATACCCAGCCCCCTGAACTGGAAGACAGGGATGGGGAACAGACTAAGACCTCCATAATCCAAGAGGAAATGGTTAGTGACCTGCTACACCACTTGGACACACACAAGTCTATGAGGCCGGATGGGTTGTACCCTAGAGTGCTGAAGGAGTTGGTGGATGTGCTTGCCAAGCCACTCTCCATCATTTATCAGCAGTCCCGGCTAACTGGGGAGGTCCCAGTGGACTGGAGGTTGGCAAATGACATGCCCATCTACAAGAAGGGCTGAAAGGAAGATCTGGGGAACTACACACCTGTCTGTCTGGCCTCGGTGCCAGGGAAGGTTATGGAACAAATCATCTCAAGTGCCAATAGGCACCATTTACAGGACAACCAGGCAATCAGGCCCAGTTGGCATGGGCTCATGAAATGTAGGTTCTGCTTGACAAACCTGATCTCCTTCTATGACAAGGTGACCTGTCTAGTGGATGAGGGAAAGGCTGTGGATGTTGTCTATCTGGACTTCAGTAAAGCCTTTGACACTGTTCCTCACAACATTCTCATGAAAAAAGTGGCTGCGCAAGGCTTGGATGGGTGTTTGCTGGGTCAGACACTGGCTGAATGGCTGGGCCCAAAAAGTGGTGGGGAATGGAGTGAAATGCAGCTGGCGATCAGTCACAAGTGGGGTTCCAAAGGGTTCACTATTTGGGCCAGTTCTCTTTAATGTCTTTATCAATGATTTGGACAAGGGGATTGAGTGCACCCTCAGTAAATTTGCAGACAAAACCAAGTTGTATGGAAGTGTTGAACTGCTAAAGGGTAGGAAGGCTCTGCAGAGGGACCTGGACAGATTGGATAAATGGGCTGTGACCAACTGTATGAGGTTCAACAAGGCCAAGTGCTGGGTCCTGCACTTGGCCCGGAACAACCCCATACAACGCTACAGGCTTGGCGAAGAGTGGCTGGAAATCTGTCCAGCAGAAAATGATCTGCGGGTGTTGACCAACAGCTGGCTGAATATGCACCAGCAGTGTGCCCAGGGGGCCAAGAAGGCCAACAGCATCCTGGCTTATATCAGAAATAGTGTGGCCAGCAGGACTAAGGAGGTGATTGTCCTGCTGTACTCAGTGCTGGTGAGGCTGTACCTCAAGTGCTGTGTTCAGTTCTGAGCCCCTCACTACAAGAAAGACATTGAGGTGCTGGAGTGGGTCCAAAGAAGGATAACGAAGCTCATGAAGGGTCTGAAAAACAAACCGTATGAGGAGCACCTGAGGGAACTGGGACTATATGTCTTAAATCAGCCCATCAGTTGTATTTATTAGGCCTCAGAGGCCTTGGAATGAATATTACTATGCAGAGAAATCTGGTAAGGTAAGATGTAACTAGAAGTTTGAGTATGTTTAATATGATGATGTGAGACCATATTGAGCAGTTACAATGTAAAATGCTGTTATTTCCTGGTGATAAAAGAGCAGAACAGTCTTTGGGAGGGGATATAGGTACTCTCAGCTTCTAGTACAGTGTTTGTATTGTACTGCTTTTTATAATCTTAACAAAAATAGGAGGAAATTTCAATGGGGACTAGGGAAGTAGTTTACCTCTTTCTTGCAAAGTGCAGAAGTTTGGGAAAGTCTAGGCTCGGAAATAAACTGAGGCTGGTCCCTGACATTTTTAGTTATTATTAAGCTTGTTGATTTAGGCTGCCTGGGGAAGTGAAATCACCTCTACTACAAATCTGTGTACAGTTCGTAATTCAAATAACGGTTTTGAACATGTAGGGTTGTAAGAAAAGTTTGAACTTTTTTTCATTAAAAATGTTTGACATTTTCTGAGACAAGTTAGATTGCCTCCTGTTTATAAGAGGAGCAGAGAATGGACTATTCTGCTACTATGACACATTTTTCTAAACGGTTCTTTAATAGAAAATAGACAAATACGTTGCTGGTGGAACATTATTTCCTTGAAGCATAATAAACAAATACTCCATTTAATCCTCTTTACTTTGTTCTCATAGATCAGAGTTCTAATAAAGCAGAGCCAAATTATGTGATGTAGAATGACCTCCACATAACTGCTAAAATCTGCTATAGAGTAGTGAGCTCAGTGACCCAAAATAGATCCACCCTTTGTTGAGTGGATCCCAGTGTCCTAGTGTGGCTTCTCCCCTCACTCTTCAAGGCTCTGGTCTTACTGGTGGTGTGACAGGAAGAAAGGAGGCAAAGTTACTTATTTGCATAATTATTCCTCTGCTGCAGTTTCATACATTGTTTGTCTATCTGAAGTGGGCATAAGTAGAAGTGACCCCTTCAGCTAGGTTGGTATAAATCAGTGCTGAACTGAAGGCTAATGGGTCAAAGTGACTGAAGATGAGCCCTTTTGCGTATGTGCTCAGACAAGTTCCACGTAGATCTGCACTGTGCCAGGTTCAAAATGAACATGTTAATTTGAAGGCTAATCTGCTGTTGCAAGCTTCAAGTCAGTTTTAAGTCACAGTTTTGCTGATCAGCCTTTTAAACCTCAGCAGGTCTCAATTTTTGCCTTGTGAGAAAAGATAATATCTATAATTGAGACTTGGATGGGTGTACGCTCTGCTGGGTCATTTACTGGCTTCTTTACTGAAAGGGTAGTCAGACACTGGAACAGACTGACCAGGGAGGTGGTTGAATCACCATCCCTGAACATGTTTAAAAGTCTTGTTGATATGGTACTTAGGGATGTGGTTTAGCAGTGGGCTTGGTAGAACTAGGTTAGTAGAGTTAAGTTAATGATTGGACTCAATGATCTTAAAGGTCTTTTCCAACCTAAATGAATCTGATTCTATTCTATGATTGTATGAACATAGGTTGAATATTCTTGTGACTGACACCGTTGCTAGCTGGGGTTCCTCTTGCAGCCCTGTGTAGCTTCTTGTGGAGGACACTTTAAATGAGAAGTGTTTTAACTAAAGAAATGAAAGATGAGGAAACCAGATCCAGATAAAAGAATAAAAGATTCTTGTCTCCTATTCTGTGCCCTTAAATTGAGGGGTATCTTCTCAGTCAGGACAATGTGTCCAGAAACATTTTACTAATCTACAGAAAGAATGGAGGGAAGGCGAGAAGGAGGGAAGTGAAATGCTTTTGACATGACTCTGTTTACACTTCAGCCCCTATTTTCCATTGTTGTTTGAATGTGATCCTGCTTGAACAGATTTCTGAAATACGCTCTCAATACTCATTTAAAGGTCCTTACAAATGTTAAAACAAAGTTCCTTCTGGAGCAGCCACCCTGCCTTTATTTTTCTTTGCTGGGGAATTTATTCCATGGAGACCTCTCTCCCCAGCTTGCAAGGAAGAGGTCATTTAACCACACTGGGCTGAGCTCTGGCTCTTTAGAAAATCACTACAAAATCTTGCTTCATTTAACACAAATCTATTAGATTGGTGTAAATTGGAGGGCGGGGAGGAGGAAAGGGGCGATGCCTCTAGATGCTTTCCTCCTGTGCTCTTCATTTTCTTTCGCACGCTCCTTTTTCATGATTGCCTATCTCTGAAGCTAGCAATTTTGATAAGCTGTATTTTATGATTAAACATTTTACACAGTGTTTTATAAAGTGACTCACTGTACAATACATCAGAAAGGAAGCATTTGTTTTGCTTTACTGCTTTATGGCTTTACACTGTTAGGGCCATCTTTCTTCAGGTAGCTGGCTCACAAATAGAAATGCTTGTAGACTGTAAATAGCAGAACTTCTGCAAAGTGCTGTAAATAATAACCCACCTGCTCCCAAGGACTGTCACTTCCACTGGGGTGGAGAAATTAATCTGCTGACAGGCATTACTTATTAAGAAACAATTCATAGACGTAATCATCCAGCCTGGTGCATTTGTTTTGAGCGTGGGAAATGGAAGCAGAAGGGGAATCGGGAATTTCAGGATCAGAGAATTCCCAGTTCTAGGGAGGAAATGCATAAAATCAAATTTAAGCGCTTAAAAATATATAACCAGAAATTACTGTGGGTTTTTTTTCCTTTATACAGTGCATATGTATTTTTCTTTTCGAGCATGACAGTTTTTAGTTAATCAGCTACTTGAGGTTGCAGTTTCTGTTTCTGAATCACTAGCTTTAAGATTAAGAAATACTTTGGTTAATTGTAAGGTGTCTTACACTGCATTTTGTCCAGAATAATAAACAATTTTAATTGTATATTTTAATTGTATATCGTCAACCCAGCTCAAGTGCTTCTACACTAATGCACGCAGCATGGGCAATAAACAGGAGGAGCTGGAAGCCATCGTGCAGCACAACAACTATGATGTAGTTGCCATCACAGAAACATGGTGGGATGACTCTTGTGAATGCGGTGCTGCAATGGATGGCTACAAGCTCTCCAGGAGAAATAGGCAGGGTAGGAAGGGCGGTGGGGTGGCACTCT